>OY757912.1:73289666-73369666 GCA_963585895.1 Sepioteuthis lessoniana | reverse complement strand
AATTATTTCTATTTAATAATAGTTATTTGTTTGCACATAGTCATATGGTTTCAAGTAACTAATAATAATCCTTAGTAAACAATTAGTTTTAAGTAAGTATTCTTAATACAAATGATCTAAAGTTATAGGGCATCAAGTAATCCTACTGAATAATTTTTAAACCAGACCTATTTGAACTATAGCTGGGACCCTAAAAGGGTACTACCCACTCCAGATCAGAGTGAATCTGAGAATAATGAAAATAAAGAGGTAATCTACACTACTCAGAGCTCCAGAACTGAAGCCTCACCATCAAATGCAGTTCAGTGTCATGCCCAGAACACTCCTCTTTTTGGGGTTGGGAATATCTACCCCTTTTCAAAGAATACAGTTAGAACATTCTAAGTCCAGTCTATAGAATGGGTCAAAATCCTATAACTTGCATTTTTAATGTTTTCATCAACTCTTGCTTGTTAGAAGTGAAGGCCCACAAACCAAAATTCTGAATACCAATTATCTTGAGGGGTTTAAAAAAAAAAAAAAAAAAAACTTTGTTTTCTTTCTTTTTTGCTTTCTTGAAAGTTGTCATAACACCAAAGTCTGCATTTAAATCTTTTTTTTTTTTTTTAAATTAAATAGAAAGGGTCTTCATCTACATTTGTGACATCTTATTTGCCAGCAGGAAAAATTATCCTAGTCTGTTATATTTAATGAAATATGTCTAAAAGATTACACACATATATATATATATATATGTGGAGAAAAATTGAAAAACAAAGTAATCCAAAAGTGATGAATTTATTACAAAGGAAAGTCAACATTACATTTTGGTTTTAATGAACCGTCATCAGGACTTTAAAATGGGGAAACAAGTGTTGATAAAACAATGGAGAGACAGACAGACAGACAGGCAGGCAGAGAGTGTTGGGATAGCACAGAGTCCACAGTATTTGGTGACTTAGTTTCTTACTTATGCAATCATTGAACCCAGTGATTCCCACATGTTAAGTATTCTTTTATATAATGTTGTGTGGAGCATGATGGAAAGACTGATGTAGTTTGTGGAGCATTCTGAGAAGGGCAGTCTAGATTATACTTTCTAATTTTAAATCCAAATAAAATTAAAAACATAAATAAAACAATAAAAAAATAAATAATACTAGAAACTAATGAATTAAACAGTAAATAAATCAACAATTCACAAAATTAGTGCAATTTAACCATGTAAATAAATTAGACTTTTCCTTTCCAGAATACCCCAACACAACAGTATATAAAGGGATACCCACCATGTAAGAGTCTTAGTCTGATAGGTGAGAAACTTACAGTCACCAAGCACCACTGATTGTGTATATGCTATTCCAACTTTGATCTACATATGCCTTATCACCATCATTGAGCACTCTTTACAAATATAGCAAAACCTATAACTATTATTAATGTGTGAGATCTTGCTTTTTAAAATATCTCAAGCACAAATGGAAAATATAGGGAAAAAAAAGAACATTTAAACAGTAAATCTCACCTGGTCAGTTAGTGTCAGTGCTGAAGAATAGCCAATACAGGTGCCATGGGCTAAACAAGACAACTCTGAGAAAGAGATAAATAATTTATATATTATTGTAACTTCTAAAATGAGACAAAAAGCATCCAAATGATTTTGTTTAAGTTACACGGTGATGCTCCTATTTCTAACACTGTTTATTTAACTAGACAGTATTTGAGCAAAATGCAAGAAATTTTTTTTCTTTTTTTTTTCTTTAAATCAGAATTATAAGTACAAATTATTTTGAGAAAAATAGGCACTACCAAGGGTAGACAATTCATGTTTACCTTTTTATTTATCAGATCTCAATTTTTTTTTATCACATTATGCAAGAGTACTCTATTGGTAATTTTGTTTTCTTTTGAAGATCAAACAGCCACATAAATAACTATCTTGCACATACAAATGCTTTTTTTGAGAGTAGGGGTGATGTGCAGCAGTCTTTTACTTATAGTGAATATCCTTCCTATGTATATTTACCCAACACTTCTGTCACAGGCAGAATGTTACACAAGGCCAATTTTTAAGCAGTGTTTGAGTTCAGAACTTTCCTTCACTTAGACTGGTTGCCTAACCAAATGCAAAGAGTCCAATCTGTCCAACAATTTACCCATAGCTGTAGAGAGAACAGATGGTTTCATGCCTTTCTCAAGCACATTGGTACAAACAAATGCAAACAGCTTTAGCTAGAATTAGAACACTGGTTAGTTTCTATTTCCATTCATTATTAAGCACATTTCAGCACTAATCACTCTCCTATGTTTACAGACAATGAACTTTTTTTTTGCAACAGAAATCTTTATTTTTGCTGTTCTTTTAAACTGTCAAAGATATCCAATATATTATCAAGGTATATGAAGGAAGCAAGGGTTCCTTTCCTCTCTCTTCTTATTGGTCATGGGTCTTGGTAAGTTCTCTTGATAGGATCCAGTGTCTGCACAGTGTTGATGAATGTAAGTTTTTGTTGGTCAGCCAACACTAGCGTGTCCATGTGTAGATGGACATAGGAGAACATTGCTTATGAGTTCATACTTACTTGTCCAGCATATTGCAAGTCATATTGGATGGTTTTTGAGATAGGAGCTAAGTGGCTGTATCGCTGCTATTTTGTAGGGTGCTGCTTCCAGGATTTATTCAAAACAGCATGCAGTATACTTCTTGTCTAATACCTATGTAGCTTTTTATCCAAGCATTTTGTTAAAGTTCAAATGGTGCAACCATACAATAGTACTGACAGTTTCAGCTGGGAAGTATTACCATTTTATTTTATCAGAGATATCAGATTTCTATATGTTCATAAACCTGTCAGTATTGTCTTTTAAAAAAGCTTTTTTTTTACAAATAGAAAACTGAATATTTTGTCTTTCATATACAGTAAAACAGATCAAATTATACCTAAAACTGTGAATGAGTTTTACATACAAAATAGGAGATTACAGTGTAAAAAACATTTTTTTCCCCTGGTTTACACCTCTCAGTAGATATGCAATGTTTACACTTCATATCCTCATGTTTACGCTAAGTGTATAGAGAAAATACTAGAGGGGAATGCTACAAGCCATACTGAACAAATCCTGGAAGCAACATCCCACTAAGCAGCAGTTGTACAGCCACTTACCTACCCTCTCTAAAACCATCGAAATAAGACAAACAAAATGTGCAGGACTGCCGAAGAAGTAATGAACTCATAAGTGACATTCTCCTATGGACCCCTTCACACGAACGTGCAACCAACTAGAACCTATCTACAACACCTCTGAACAGCCACAGGATGTAATCTAGAGGACCCGCCAGAGGTGATGGATGATAAAGATAAATAGTGAGAGAGAGTTAGGGAAATCTGTGCTAGCAGCGTGACATGATAATAAGATCATATATATATATATATATATATATATATATATATATATATATATATATATATACATACACATACACACACACACACACACACACACACTGCAATGTGTATGCAAGGTGTTTAAAAAAAATGATATTTTGTAATCTAATTTGATTGGTTTCTTGGTTTTATGGCATGTCAACACTTCTAGGGTTATTCTATACCAAAAATTATTTTTATTCAAGTATTTTGCAAATAAATTGACCAATTCTCCTCCAAACTTTAACAGCATATGTAGAAACAAGTAAAAATTTTAAGTTTAATGCTATTCTTTTTTTTATTTTCAGGTATAAAAGAGACATTCACTGGAAAAGAAAATACATTCAAACATTAAACAGAATTTTGAGTTGTTTCAACACATGCAGTTAAAATTTGAGATAAAATGTATGAGAATTGGCTATATTATTAGATTATAAAGTGATATCAATTTTTATGAATCACACTCTACATCTCAATTATTTTTAATCACTCTGTATATGTGTTTTTATGAATAACACTTTACATTACCAGAGTATTACATTAGAAAAATGGAAAAATTGAGGAAATAAAAATGTTATAGTAACACAAGTCACTCAAAGCAAGCAAGCATTGTGTTACCATAGTGACAAAAAGTGGTAATTCCTATAGTAAATACATTTACTTTCTTAATATACAGTATCAACAGAAAAAAAAGGGAATAAAAACTGAGCTAATTTTTATTACTGCCACACAAAAAAAAAGCAGTAACTTCTTATTTTTCGCTATTTCTGAAAATTTTCTTTGCTACAACTAAGAGAACATTGACAACAATATTCAAGGAAAATAATCACTTCCTATGTGTGTGTGTGTGTGTTAGCCATTCAAAGTTTCATAAAAATTTTGAACAATAAAAAAAAAAAAAAAAAAAAAAAAAAAGAAAAATGCTTCAACTTTTTTCTAATTATATTGTGTTTATGTAATTACACAGAAATTCAAACATATCAATGATTTTTGTTTTGTGTGTGTGTGGGGGGGGGGTTTAATAAATACTTTGGAATTTGTTTGTTGGGATGAATATGCAGAATTAAATAGCAAGAAAAAGAAAAAAACTTACCAGCAGTAAGTTCTAACACATGTGCCAGTGGAAGGTAACCTATATAGACATCTTTATGACTGCAAAGAAAAACAATTTGGAGATAAATTAGTTAACTTTATGAAAAGATAAAATTTCAAATCTTCTAATTATTTCAAGTCAGCAAACAGAAATGCTTTACAAAATAAAAAAAATTAAAAAATAAATAGGATCCTACAGAGGAAATCTTTCAAGTGATTGATTTTGATAGCATGTCAACCCATCAAGGGTTATTTTATGCATAGAGGCTAAGGAATTGTGTTCCCTGTACATTTAGATTGCACACAGTTAAATATTAAGTTTGGTTTAGTTTCTTTGTTTAATGGCATATCAACCTTCGTGGGTTATTTAATGCCAAAGCTATTCTCCTAGAAGAACAGTCGTGGTGCTATTTAACCCATAGCTGGGGATAAATATTAAGTATTCCTATCAAATACAAATAATTTGCATACAGCTGTATGGTTTCAAGTATTCCTATATCATAATAATTATATGGTTTTTATATAATTATTTCTATATAATAATGGTCATTGCCATTGGCCTAATGAGTAGAGTGTTTGTCAATGGTCCGGGAGACCGGGGTTCAATCCCAGGTCGAGTCATACCAAAGACTTTAAAAAAAGGGGGCTGTACTTGATGCTGCCTTGCTTAGCACTATAAGGTAAGGATCAAGGGTAAAGTGGAGCAATCCAGGGAATGGAGTAGCATCCTCCCCTACACCTTGGTGTAGTAGCTATTGAAAAGGGAGTCTTCGGGTCACCCTCAACTAAGGTCGCCAACTAAAGTATCATATGTATACCCTTTTAACTGTATGCAAACAAATGAGCTTTGGTTTGTTTAAAAATGTTATCTACAAACTATGCATTTACAAATCATATATAATATGTATAAAGAGGATTTGACATTAAATAACTTATAATAGTTGATACGCCATAAAACCCACCCAAACCAATACTTATATAAGCTTCCTACTTCCATAGGTGTATCAAAATTATTACTGACTGATGTTACTTGTATTTGGTGTTAGGGAGGATATTTAGATGCATCCCAACTCACCAAGATCCTATATCATCATTGATACTGTAACACTGAATAAACAGAAAGGAAAGACTAGAAAAACTCAAATATATAAGACATCACCAGAAATATAACAATACACAAATGTGTCCCAAACAGATGAAATATGCACTGTGTTCCATGTACAAGTAGTGTATAAAGGCAGCATCCCAAATTGGTGAAAAGGTCTTACTTTTGATCTTTAGTGGTTTTCCTCTCAGTAGTGAGACAAAAGATAAAACAATTTACCAGGTGGCAAGACCAAATCAGTTTGATGAACAGAGTTGGAGAAAAAAAAAGTCTAATCTGTTCAAAAAATCGGAATCAAAAAAAGAAAGAACAAAGGCTTTAGTGTCTCACAGGATCAATGTATACATGATATACAAAAAACACACCCACATCCAAGAAGAGACAACTATTGTTTTTATCTTTTTTATATATATATATATATATCTCCACACACACACACATACACACACTCCTGTGTTTGTAAAATTTGTTACATGATAGAAATATAATTTTGTGTATATATTTACTTACCCTAACTTGGGTATTCGTTCACATTGGCCGGACATTCCAGCCATCAAATTAGCATGGCTGATAACAACACCTACGAGAGACAAAGGTGAAGGAGTAGAAAAAAAATTATAGAAAAAAGTTACAAAAAAGAAGATTCTTAAACTATTCTTTAGAAATTAAATTCAAACCATTTATTATTATGAAAATTATATGGTGTGCAACAGTTATATGATATCAAGTATTCCTTTCAAACACAATTTTTTAACAGATCTATTTGAGGCACAGATGGGACCCTAACAGGTACTTCATCTCCAAGTCAGAGTGGACTTGAGAATATTGGTAATGAAGGAGTACTCAATATTTTCTATATCTCCAGAACAAGAACTTCATCACCAGATGCAGTTCTATGTCCTACCCAGGACACTTTTTTTTTGGGGGGGGGGGGGCTATATTCTCTTCAAGGAACACAGTCAGTGTATTCTAAGCCCTGCTGGCAGTTTTGCTATTTAAGCCATTTAGTATTACTTCTAATTTGTCTGACAACTTTGATATTAGCACTCAATCGTCAGAAAATCTCTGATGGCTGAAAGATTCTCAGTTTATACCTAGTCCTATTTATTCCCCCAATTTCTTTTCCAAAATATGCTTTCAAAATATTTTAACTAACCCCTCTGCAAGAGATAGAGCCAGTGTATTCTAAGCCCCACTGGCAGAGTGGTTATATGGTGCATTTACAAACGGATCAAAGTCAATTATCTTACTTTAAGGATTTTTTTTCCTCACAGGGTATCTCACAACTGTTGAAACAAAGCAGTAGCTTCTCAGATCTTCCTTATTGACTTTATTCTGTTTCTCTTTTCAGATTATTGCTAGCAAATAGTTAACATTTTGATATATCCAACCAAATATGGTGAAATCATGCCTCAGAAGATGGAGCAGCAGAAGATCTTTTGTGTGAAAACATATTACAAAACTAAGTCTTTCAAGTTTATTTTTTCCTAATGGGATTCTCCAAAGACAACATCTACCAGGGCAATCCTCACACCATTACTGCATTGAAGGTAGCCATCACTGAGAAGATCTAAGTGATCACCCAGGAGGAATATGCATATATTAACAACTTTGTACACCATATTCAACAGTGCCTTCAACTGAACAGCAGACATCTGGAGCATGCACTCAAGGGCTCCACTTGACATTTATGGTTAATGTTTGAAATTAAATGGTTAGAAATCCTAAAATGTTATCCTTTCAATAAATGTAATTTTCATTACTATCAGTTGTGGTCCTTGATTTATGCCCGATCATTTTGTTTAAAATATATTGTCACCTCGTATGCTCGTGTCTGACTTACCCTAGCCATATTACAAAAAAGAATTTACAAAAAAATATCATTATTTTATGGAATAATTTGTAATCTTTTCAATTCTTTTCCATTTTCAATATTGACATTTTCTTTTTAGATTTTGAAATAAACACACATACAAAACTTTGATTATTATTCCGATGAAGGCCAATGAAAAATTGCAAGTTGAACTGGAAATTGCTTTATTCCCTAAATTAGAGAATTTCAATGATTTTGTGCTAACAAAAATCTCAATACAATGTGTTGTTTTTGTAGTGTTACAGTAACAAATCTATTAACAGAATACCTAATCATTAAAAAATACACATGAAGATACAAGAGAGAGAGAGAGAGAGAGAGAGAGAGAAAGATGCATACAAATAGAAAAAAACAGCACTGACCTTTTGGCATGCCTGTTGAGCCACTAGTATACATTATCACAGCTACATCCTGCTTAGTTGGTTTTTGTAACTTAAAGTCACCTACAAAAAAATAGAAATATAAAAAAAAAAAAAAAAAAACATTTTTAACCTAAAAATATTTTTTACAATTAGGCTTTTATTACCACCTTAACCATTACTCTTATATTTTTTATTCTATCAAAACACTATTTCATGCACTACTTCAAAACTCACTTAAATACAGATAAAAATCAATAGAAAAATTATTTTTTAAATCAATAAATTAAAAAAATAAATAATCAATAATTTTTTTTTAAATTAAAAGAAATAAAAAATAAGACAGCTCTTAAGTTAAAGCAACCATCTTTTTTCATAAAAAAAATAGTCTACCTTATTCATATTTTGAAAACAAATGACTGATTTTAATGGCATATCAAACCATTCAGGATTATTTTATGCCTAGGTTAGGGAATCACATTTATTGAACATTTATATTTACATCTTTTCCATAGTAATTTTTTAAAGTGTTTTTTTGGTACATAGTTATGATATCAAGTATTCCTATCTAATACAAATAATTTGCATACAGTTGCATGGTTTCAGTTTGGTAATTTGGTTTGGTTTCATGGCATATCAATGATTGTAAATTATTTAATGCCAAATCCTATTTAAACCTATTGCTATTTAACATTAACTATTCAAGTAATTATTTCTATCCAATGATAGTCATTTGTAAGCACACAGTTATTTGGTTTCAAGTAACTAATAATAATTCTTAGTAATCAATCAAAGTTTCAAGTAACTATTCTTAATACAAATAATTTGTTATATGGTATCAGAACTAGAACCTCACCATCAGATACAATTTAGTGTCATATCCAGAATATCCATTTTGGGGTGGATTTTACTCCTTTGCAGAGGGTAGAGTCAGTATATTCTAAGCCTTTTTTTGAGAAAGAAGTCTAGAAGTGTAAATAGTGTTGTTGTTGTTGTTGATGATGATGGTAAGAAGGAGAGAGAGAGAGAGGATGCAATCATTTTTTGACTACTTAAACTATTTGAACTTCTTTCATAATTCTGAAAACAGTCTTCGTAGATAAACTTATCTGTTAAGATCAGACATTATCTAAAAGGGATGACCCATTTTCTTTTAAGATAATCATTTGAACACACAATCATTAACTATTTGGGACAGAGATATTTTTGTAATACATCATATCGGTGAAATAACTTGTTTAGGATTCCCAGACAATCATTGCTTTCTCTGCTTCCATCAGCATCAGATGGTTTTGAATTATTATCCCATTCACTGACAGAAATAAAAAAAAGACCCAGGAACAAAGTTATTTATAATGAAATCTCGTCTCAGCAGTTCCAAAATGGTTAAATAATTGGTTTTAACAGTATATCAACTCGTCTAGGGTTATTTTATACTTAGACGTTAGGGAATTATGTTCATTGTACATTTATATTACATTTTTTTATATAGTTTAAGTTGTTTTGGTAACTAATAATCCTTAGTAAACAATTATAGCTTTATTATTCTTAATACAAATTTACAGTTATATGGTATCAAGTATTCCTATCCAATATTAATATTTTCAGACAGAGTTATTTAAGCTATAGATGTGATCTTAACAGGTACTACACTACCACTCAATGCCAGAGTGAATCTAAGAGTAATGGCAATGAAGGGGAGTGTGAATACCAGTTCTAGAAATCTCCAGAACTGGAGCCTTACCAACAGCTGTACTTTAGTATCATACCCAGGACACTCCTTTTGAGGGTGATTATCTGCCCCTCTGCAAGGGATATAATCAGCATACAGGTCATTCAAAAATGGTTTAAAAAATCCTTTAACTCTTTGGTACCCAATATAGATTTTTTTTTTTTCTTTGAGGGTCATTCAATAATTAAAGGGAATTTTAGAAAAAAAAAAAAAAGAAAAAAAAAGCAAATTAAATTTTTTTCAATGAGAGTAAACTCTGCATGATTCAGAACTGGTTTATAGCAAAAATCATCATAAACTCAAAAATGTTTGTTTTAAGGCTATTCAAAATAGCAACAAATCAGGGAGCTCTAGATTTGAACAGAGGTCAATCATCAAACCTTTGGAGGCTGAAAGGTGCAAACCATGTGAAATTCACAGAACGATGTGTGATATGCACAAAGCATGTTTTAGTTAAAGAAAATGTTTACAAAGGGGCTAAAGATGGGTTTTGTCATGACAAGCCCAAGTTGAAAAGGCAGTCCATAGAGTAAAAACACACTGACTCTCCGGTAAAGAAAAGGATCCAGACACAGTGGTCAGTAAAGATGGTTCTTATTGACAGTCTTTTGGGACATGAAAGGATCTATCACTATTTTGCCCAGTCAGCTGGGGCTGTAGAATACACCGACTGTTTCTCTGCAGTCTAACAAGTGTCCTGAATATGACACTAAACAATCTGATGTTGAGGTTCAAGTAATGCTGGAGCTTTGGGGAATGCAGAGCACCCCTTCAGTGCCATCACTCCCAGGCCCACTACGGCCCAGAGTGGTAACACCTGATATAGGTTCTGTGGGTTAAATAAACCCTGGTTTTGAAAGTTTTGTTTTTGCATTTAAACTGCGTAGTTATGCTAAACTGAATTGCTCAAAATAGAACTGTTTTGACATCTAAACTGCATATTTATGCTAAACTGAATTATCTAAAATAAAACTGTTTTTACATTTAACTGTATAGCCCAGTTGGCTAGGGCTGTAGAATACACCAACCTATGCAGAGGGGTAAGACCCCACCAACGAGTGTCCCGGATATGACACTAAACAATCTGATGGAGAGGTTCCAGTGATGCTGGAGGTTTGAGGAGTGTGGAGCACCCATTCATTGCCATCTCTCCTAGGTTCACTCAGTCCTGGAGTGTTAGCACCTGATAGGGTGCTATCTATGGGTTAAATAGAAGTAATCTGCGTACTTATGCTAAATTAAATTACTTGAATTACTGTTTTGATATCTAAAGTGCGTACTTATGCTAAACTGAATTGTTTGAAATAGAACTGCTTTTGACATTGAAACTGTACTAACAAGAATTGTTTTTGACATAGAAACTATACTTACACTAAACTGAATTGTTTGACTAAACTGAATAGCTTGAAATAGAAATGTTTTTGACAATTAAACTGTGTACTTGTGATGAACTGTTTATTTGGATAAAAATGTGTTTGGCATTAAATAACCAACAAAGGTTGATATGCCATAAAACCCAACCAACCTAACTATCACTATTGAATACCTTGAAAAAGATGCAACTGTAAATAGTATTTCTTATTGCCAAGTCCTTAGTCAAAATTCACCTTATTTAGTGGATGACCTTAGTAATTCAAAAGAAGATAGTTAATGAAAAGCAAATAAAAGAGAAAGGAAATATACAAACTTTTTGAAGTCTTGGACCCAATTTGCTCCACTTCTGAAATACTAGAAATCTGCACTGATGCTGGATAACCATCTGATGATAATTTCTTTCCATCATCCATATACACAACACGAGTTACTTTAGGAACTTTAATTAATACTGTCTGCAAAAAACAAAATTTGATTGTATCAAGAGAAACAAAAGAGAAAAAAAGAATTGAAAAGGTTTCTGGTTTTCAAACAAAAAAAGTTAAGGGTGAAATAACAACATTTATATGATTCTGGTTTATTTGCTTAATGTGGGTTATTTAATGCTGAAATTAGATTTATTCGTGAATATTTATCTATAATCATTTGTTTTCACACAGTTATGCCATCAAGTATTCCTATCTAATACAAATAATACAATTATATGATTTCAAATCACTATAACTGAATGATTAATTTTAAAGCATATCAACCCATCAAGGGTTAATTTAGGGTATCAAATTCATTTTATGTTCATATTTACGTTGTTGTTGAAGAGGGGATCCTATCAAATATGAATAATTATTAGACAGATATATTGAACCCAAAGATGGGATCCTAACAGCAACTACCATTTAAGGTCAGAGTAGACCAGGGAATAATGGCAATGAAGTACTCCATACTCTCTAGAACTGGAAGCCAACCATCAGATGCAGTACAGTGTCATGCACAGTAGACCTCTTTTATGGATGAGTCTTACCCTTCTGCAAGGCATCCAGTTATAGTATTCTAAGTTTCATGTATCAATGGTCAGCTAACAAAGCCAGCAGACCAGATATTAACTCAGTTCTCATTGTCTTATGCCACAAGTATTTGATGGCCAGAAGTAAACTATGTACATTCAAATAAGATAGCAAAATAAAAGGAAGCAACTGGATCAAGATAAGAGAAAGACACATACAAAGTGCTGTCAAAAGTTCATATTATTTAGCTATTATTCAACCATATGAAAAAGTACTTATTGCAATACCTACTTTCCACTGCCTTCATTGTAGTTGCCTTTGCATACAAAGGGGAGAGGCAAGTATATAATACATTTAGTTTGCACATGTCATTAAAATTCCTCAAATTTTTATCTAGCACTGTGTGTGTGTGTGTGTGGAGGTGCTCATGGTGTAATGATTACCGTTATAGGAAATGAACATGGTGACCTAGATTCAAATCCAAGATGAAGTTATATGCATTTCACATAAAGCTAATACCCTTGGAAAAGGTAAGAATCCAACTATTCTCCCTCCAGCTATGGATAAATGGTAGGGCAGACTAGGCTCTTTACCCTTGGTATGGCAACCAGCCTAGGAGAAGGCAAACTGAATTCAAACCTGCTAAACTACACTTAAAAATTGACCTTGAGTTGTATCCTGCTTATACAGAGCGGTTGAATATGGAGATTATATATATATATATACACACACATGGGTTTGGACAGCAGTAAATGGCTTACGGTGATTGTCAGTGTCTCCCCAATGTCATCATCAGATCTACATATGCTTTATCACTGATACTGACCAATTTTTCCTTATAAATATAGAAAACAATATAACTATATTATATCCAAGTTAGGATAGCATAGACACAAAGTCAATGTCACTTGATGACAGCCAGTTTTTAGCCAATGCAATCATCAAACCAATGTGTGAGTCTAAATGTGTGATTTAAACTTAGAAACTAATATAAATGCTATAAAAACAAAAATAAAAGAATTCAAATTATCTCCACAATCAAAAAACTAATTTCTTTGAATTTTGAAAAAAAAAAAATCTTAAATACACCCTTAATAATGATCAGTGATGGTGGAAAGAGCTTGGAGAGAAACTTTCAAACAATATTTATATTAAAATTTTTTTAACAGAATGTACCAACAGAGAATGTGTTCAAAGTTCAAACTGTTCAAAAAATATAAAAACAGCAAAACCGCCTTATTGTCAACAGGTAGGTTCTAAATTCCCTGGTTAATGAAATCAAAAAATGAGATATTATATAAAATGTAGTTTTGTATATTTATAAATACAGAGTGCTCAATGTCACTTATATATATATAAATATATATATAAGATAAGATAAGATTGCATAGACAGAGTCAACAGTGCTAGATAACCATCAGTTTTTCGCTCATGTGATCATAAGACCATGTCTTGGTAACTGTCTACACTATCCAAAATTCCCTCACACACACACTCAAGTAGTTTTAGTAGAATAAAAGTTATGGACAAAAAAAATTGGCTGATTCAAGTAATGGAGAGTGAGTGAAACTTTGGTTTATATGGTATTCTTGCAAGACATTGTCCATTTCATTCCTTATTGGAAAATGTTCTTTTACCAAAGTTTAATTTTTCCAGAAACATTTAAGAGTTTTGCTAAAAAACAATGAATGTATAATATTTTACCCCTTTAAATATAAGATTTTTCAAGCTGACTATTTCTCAAGAATAGTATGAAAGAACAGAACTGCATGATAGAAGCTAAAACCGAAATTCACAAGCCAGACATCAAATGAAGTTTTAAAAAGGCCAAAAGAATTTTATTTTGTTTAATGTTAAAAAAAAAAAAAAAAAAAAAAAAAGGAAATTACATGAACCTAAGTTGGCGAGAGAGAGAGAGAGAGAGAATGAAAAGAATGATACAAGAGAGAGGAAGTGAGATGCATATTTGATAGAAATGCTTCAGGACTAGAACACACCCATTTAATATGTTACATTACCCAAAACTTTCCAAACTGCAAATGTCACAGAATTTACAATTCAATAAAATAAAAGTTTTATTTCAGAATTTAGGATACTAATTCTCACCATACTATCTTATGATTAATATGGCAAATTGACAAAGTTTTCATTACAATTAAAATCAACAATACAACAAATTGTCAAATGTTTTCTTACACAAGAAATTTTCATTATTGATAGATATTAACAATAATTCATAGAATTTTCTTTTAACCATTTAAACCCATACAACACCTATGCAAGTTTAACTATAAGTCTATGTATTTATCTAACTGAGGAGAGGGTCCCCACCTCCCTGGAATAGTGGTTAACATGCTACATTGCAACATCATAGTGAGTGACTCCTGTCATACTATTGTATTCACTTTTGGAAAAGGTATGAATCACCTTATTCCCCACCCCCAGCTATGGGTTAAATAGTACTACTACACTTCTTTTACAGGGATGGCATTAAATAACCCACAAAGGTTGAAATGTCATTAAACCAAGAAACCAAAACTTATCCAACCCATCCACAACAAGCAGGATAACACATAAGGTCAATTTTTAAACAGAGCATCACTGGTTTAAATTCAGACTTTTCCTTCTTGACTGGTTGCCTTATGAGTCTGGCCGACTAACCATAGCTACAGGTGGAACAGAAGCATTAGAGCAAAGTAAAATGCAAACAGTCTTTCCCAGGATTTGAACTCAGTTTGCAGACTCCATTTACTATAATTATAACTGTTATACTAATTATGCTTCTAAGAATGAGGGCAATGAACACACGATTCCGCACTCCCCAGATCTATAGGATTGGAGCCTCATTACCAGATGCAGTTTAGCATCATATCCAGGACACTAATGTTCTATATCGACAACTGTTACTACATGAATATTTACTTATGTAACTTTAGTATGCATTTATCCACCTCCTATGCCACAGTTGAAATGTGACACAAGGCAAATTTATAAGTAAAGTTTGAATTCAGTTTTCCTTCTCCAAAACTGGTTGCCTTACCAAAGTTAAAAACTCAGTCTGCCCTCCTATCTGCCCAAGAGAAGAGCTAGATTATAGCCTTTCTCAATGGGTATTAGTGCAGAGTGAAAGATCAATAACTAGTCCAGGATTTGAATTTGAACAGCAGATTTCATTTCCAACAACAATAATCATTACACTGAGTTGGTTGGTTTTTATGGCATATTAACCTTTGTAGGTAATTTAATGCCAAATCCATTTTCATACAAATAGTCAGTTCTATTTCAAACAATTCAGTTTAGCATGAGTACACACTTTAATTGTCAAAAACATTTATATTTCAAACTATTCTGTTTATTCAAACAGTTCTAATTCAGCTAATTCAGTTTATTATAAGTAAATATTTTGTTTACAACACAGCTAAATGTCAAAACAGTTCTATATATAACAATTCAGTTTAGTGTAAGTAGAATTTCAATGTCAAAAACAGTTCCATTTCACCATTACACTGAGAGAGCTTCCAGTAAGTAAGAGATTTATAGAACAAACTGATTTTTTTTTTAAATAGCTGACTGGAGTCTTGTGTAAAAAAATCTATTACAGTAACCTTTTTGTACACTTGTGGCAAGTCACTTTCCTTTAATTAATAAGCCTTTGAAATATTACAAAGTGTGTGCTCATCAGGAATCAATTTTAAAATTATCAATATAAGGTTTGAATTTGTTGGAATGTTAGCCATTTTTTGTTAGTGAATTCTATATGTCATAGACATAAGAATTACCAGTTCTCCACAGGATTTGATAACTCAGGACATTATATTTAAATTGATTCATTTTTTAAAATATTTTTCTTCAAGCAGACTAGATAAAACTGAGAACTTTAGAACATCTGATGAAATGATATCTTGAGCCAATCAAGAAAAAAAAAGTCATCAAACTAAATTCTGGATTATAGAGAAGCTCACACAACTGCCATAGCCAACAAAATATCTATAACCCATTTCAAAATATATCCAATTTTATAATCTTATACATGTAAGGAGGCACACTTAGTGCAATGGTTATCACTGTAGGAAATGCAATTGACACATCCTGACCCTGGCAGAGAGGTTGGGTAAATGTACTTTGGATCCGATACTATTTGTCCTTAAAAAAACTTTTTTTTTTTTAAAATGAATATCAATAACCTGACTCAGCTCAATTGGCTGGGGCTGTAGAATACACCAACTTCATATCTGCAGAGGGGTAAGACACCCCAAACCAACAAGGGTCCTGGATATGACACTAACTGATCTGATGGTAATGCTGGAGCCTTGGGGAATGCAGAATACCCCATCATTGCCATCACTTCCAGGGCCATTCTAACCCAGTGTGGTAGCACCTGATAGGGTCCTATCTATAGATCAACTAGAACTGCTTGACATTTAAACTGTATGCAAACAAATGACTTGTGTGGAATTGATTTGTTTGGAATAGAACTGTTTGATCATTTAACTATGTGTAAAGAAATGACTGAGGTTTGATTGAATTGTTATTGTTAAATAGCAATACTTGAAAACAAATGATTAATAATAAACAGAATTATTTGTATTAGATAGAAATAAGTGAAACCATTTAACTGTGCACAAAAAAAAATTAGCTCAGGCTCATTTTAAAATTTTATCGACAAAATGTTTAGAAATCATATATTTAATATATATGTATAAAGAGGATTTGGCATTGAATAACCTACAATGGTTGATATGCCATAAAACCAAACCAAACTAACCTGGCTGAATGCTGAAACCTTTTTAATCATTGGTCATTCACATCAACCACTAAAAATAAGTTATATAATATAAAATTCTTAGCTGCATCAAGTTTAATGTCACAATGACAAGCCTAGAATCTGACCTTTGTGTGTGTGTGTGTGTGTGTGTGTGTGTGTGTGTGTGTGTGTGTGTGTAGTCAGCAGCATCCACATTTAAGTAATTAGGGAACCCCAATGGTGCAATGGCTAAAGTGCTGGACTACCAACATCCTAGTTTGAACTTAAGTCATACTATTACTTTCACATTCGGACTAAGACCCTTGGGAAAGGTATGAGCCCCCTTATCCTCCCCAGCTATGGATTAAATAATATCACTGCTGTTCTTCTACAAAAATGGCTTCAATTATTAAATAACTCATGAAGGTTAATATGCCATTAAACAATGAAACCAAACCATTAAGGTAATTCTTCTGCTGATTTTAATGACAGAGGAAGGTGTGTATGGTGAGGAGGGGATATTGTCCATTCAGAACTGTTGACACAGCAGGAAACTAGATATTTTCATTTTTAAAAGATTTTTTTTCCGTCTTTAAAGTCTCTCTCTCTCTCTCACAATTGATTTGCCTTTTAGAATTAAGTTATTTATTAAGCCTTATTTTTGGCTTCACTTGTGGCTTTTAAAAGTTGAACCACAGAAAATCTACAGTGTAACTTAGCAATTTAGGACTGTATCTCAAAATTAGGCTTCTACTTATATTTTTATCGGTCACACAACCTGGACTTGCAAAAGAGTAAAGAGAAATTACATCATGGTAACATGAAAGTTATTTGATCTACAGTAAATCTTTCTTAAAAAAAAAAAAAATCATCTACTGAGAAATTTAAATATATCTAGGATTTTTTCAGGTACACAACACTACTTAACAGGATTCTTTTTTTAAAAAAATGAAAAAAGAAAGATACACTACACTACTACCGTTCTCATTTTTGGGTTGTTTTTTTTTCCTTTACACTATAACTCTTGATACTTTAGTCTTCTCCTTGCCCTGTCAGAGGAGGCTAAAAATATACTTTCCTGCAGAGAAGGAATACTACTCTCACAAAAAAAAAGTGGGGAGGTGAGTATGACACAAAAGTGCATCTGGTGGCGAGGCTTCAGCTTTGGAGAGTGTGGAGTACCCCTTCATTGCCAATACATTCATGTCCACTTTGTCTTAAAATAGTAATATCTGTTTGGGTCCCCTATATGGGTCAAATAGATATGTTTGCAAATTATTTGTATTAGATAATACTTGGTTTCACATAACTGTGAGCAAAAAAAAAACTTGAACTACACAAAATAAATGTAAATATAAGTGTACAATGTAAGCAATTCCCTAACCTCTCAGTATAAAATAACCCCAGAAAATTGACATGCCATTAATCATTCAATTTTTTTCTCATTTCTATATCACTTTCTAATCTTCCTTACTTTGCTTATGCTTTCTTTTTTCTGTTAACTCAAGAAATCTGAAAGGATTTCAGTTGACCAACTTGGAGGTTGTCCCTGTGATATACTGGCAAAAATGCTGGACTATGACATCATAGTAAACAAGTTCAAATTCCAGTCGCACAATTACATTCACTTTCAGACTAATACCCTTAAGAAAGGTATGAATTCCATGACCCTCCTCTCCTTGCTATAGGTTAAATAGTACTACAACCGTTCTTCTACAAGAATAGCTTTGATATTAAGTAACCCATAAAGATTGGTGTGCTACTAAACAAAGAAACCAAACCAATTGACCAATTTGTCTCCATTTTCAACTTTCCAACATGATTGTTGGACCAATATTTTGAACCCAGAGACAAACGAGAATTCAAATCAGTATTTTGTAATTTATTAGAACTATGCTAGCGCTACGGAGAGAAAAAAAATTCACATTATCTTGGTACATGCTACTTGTGGTGCATATATCATGTGGTCAAAGCAGTTTAAAATGTAGAATGGTATCTGCTGTGGTTTGTAGAACTGTGGTAGTTGGTACACTGACACATTGTGTATTGCTTCACTTACTGTGACTTGAAAGCAGCACATATGAACATGAAATGTAATCTAATTTGGGAACAGACTTGACAAGTTGAAACTGCCTCACAGCACCCAAGAAGTAACCAAAAACATTTGTGAAAAAGGTGAAGGCACAGTTGATTACAGTACAGTGACCAGATAGTTCAAGAAATTTAGCTAGGGTAGCAAGAACCTCAACAATCAGGCAAGGTCAAGTAGGCCAAAAACCATGGATTCTGAGACTATGCTTCAAGCCATAGTCAAATCCAGCAAGTAGCACTCAGAGAGTATCAGGCATGCTCAGCATCTCACAGTCCAGTGTAGTTTATCATTTTCATGACACTGGCAAAAGCATTCGATGTTGCTGAATTGTACTTCATGTTATCAAAATATTGAAAAAAATTTTGACTCACTCTAGTGATTCTTTATATGTGTTTATTTTCTCTTTTTTTTAAAAATCTTATTTGTACCTTTTCCAATTGTCCGACTAAAAAGTGTAGGGGGAGGAATAATGGTATGGTTGATAAAACACACTGGTATGTTTATTTCATTCTTGTTAAGTTTGGCCTTGACTGGCAACAATGATTTTTAATGACAATCATAGAAATAAGAGTGAAGAGGAAGTAAAATGGAACTTAGGGTTAATTAATTTTTCTATGAAGAGAGTTCTGACAAGAATACTGAAATCAGGGGTAGTCCCTGTAGTGTAATGGCTATAGTGTTGGACTGCATCCTCAAAGTAAATGAGTCCAAATGCCATTATGTTCACTTTTGGACTAAAAAGTAAGTAAAGTTGGCAGCCATAGTCAAGCGCAACCAGAAGGCTCCCTTTATATTAGCTACAACACCGAGGTGTAGGAGGTGTTACTCCTTTTCCTTGATTACTCTACTTTACCCTTGATCCATACCTTATAATGCCGAGTAGTAAGTAAGTAAGGCAGCATCAAGTACCATTTTTTTTAATCTTTAATACGACTCGACCTGGGATTGAACCCCAGTCTCCCGGACCATTGGCGAACAATACTCTAGGGAAAAGTATGAGCTCTGCAGTTTTTTTTTACAAAGATGCTTTTGCATTAAATAATGCACAAAAGTTTATATGCCATTAAACAAAGAAACTGAAATGGCAACCAGAGTTCAAATCCTGGATGAGGCAGAATTTCACATAGTACTAATGACTTTGGGAAAGGTATGCATCTATTTTCTCTCCAATTATAAATAAATAGTAAGGTAGGCAGAGTTCTTTAACCTTGGTGTGGCAACCAGTCTATAAAAAAAAAATTAAAAAAAAGGATTAATTCAAAACTTGTTAAAGATTGACCCTGGCAGGGGAGTTGGGTAAATACATATGTATAATTCAATACCCCACCAAGCTAAATACATTTTACTGTCTGCCATCTTGTCCTTTCAATAAAATGTGCACACCTTTAAGCAATGCATATATTCATCCCTGGTACAAATTAAAAAGATTTTTCAAAGACCAAGCAACAGACAATTATTGAATTAATGACTGCATTATGACCTTTAACCAAAAGCTATTGACTTCTTTCTTTTTAATATTGTCTGTGATTTATAAATAATAAACTTTTAAAAAAGAGTTGTGACCTTTATTACACTTCTTTTCAATTTCCCTCATTTCAATTATCCCCCTTGTCTCACCAATGCCCTTGAGGTGTCAAAGATATAAGATTATCTGTGATTCTCCATTTTGTAATTATATCATTCTGCTTTTTAAAATCCTAACACTAGTTATATGCATGTCATCAGGCATGTCGCCAAGATATCTCAAATGAAGAGATGAATAAAAATGGTTTGTGTTGTATACATTATTTCATATAACATTCACTGGAGAAGAAGAATTTTTTTTCTTTTTTTTTTAAAGTAGGGGGACTACCTTGTTTGTTTAAGTTTTATGACATATCAACCCTTGTAGGTTATTTTAATGCCAAATCCATTTTTATACAAATAGTTTTATTTCAAGTACAGTTTTTAAAAAAATTTCTATTTTAAGTGATTCAATTAAGTCAAACAGTTCTAATTCAAAAAATTTAGTTGAGTACAAGTATAGTTTTTTTTTCTTACACACAGTTAAATGTCAAAACAGTACTCTTTCGAATGATTCAAATTAGCATAGTACAGTTTCAATGTCAAAAACAGTTCCATTACAAACAATTCAGTTTAGCATAAGTATGCAGTTCTATTTGATCCATAGATAATGCCCTATCAAGTGCTGCCACTCTGGGCCAGAGTGGACCTGGGAGCGATGGCAATGAAGAGGTACTCCACATTACCCAAAGCTCCAGCATTACTGGAACCTCACAATCAGATTGTTTAGTGTCATATCAAGGACACTCGTTTTTTTTGGGGGGGGGGTCTTACCCCTCTGAAGAGGTGCAGTCAGTGTATTCTACAGCTGGAGCCAACAGAGCAAGGGACTATCTTGGTCACAGATCCATGTGTCACCATATATAGTAAAACTATATCCTGGATGAGGCTGATTGCATTTCACATAGCACTAATACCCTTGGGAAAGGAATGAATCCAATTATTCTCCCTTCAGCTATGGGTAAATAGTAGGACAGACTGGGTTCTTCAGCCTTGGTGAGGCAACTAGTCTAAGAGAAGGAAAACTGAATTCAAACTCCACTTAAAAATTGACCTTGTGTCATATCCTGCTCGAGCGGAGGTGTTAGTAAATATGGTAAAACTATATAGATATCATAAGTTGATTTATTGATGTTAATGGCATGTCAACTCATCAAGGTTTATTTTATGCCAAGAGGTTAGGGAATTGCATTCATTGTACATTTATATTTTTTAGTTTTTTTTTTAAGTTTTGTACACAGTAATACTTGGTATTAAGTATTCCCATCTATTACAAATAATTTGCCCACAGTTGTATGGTTTCAAGTATTCTTCTGTAATAGTAATAATTATATGGTGCTGAGTAATTATTTCTACCTAATAATAGTCATTTGTTAGTACACACACATATATGGTTTCAAGTAACTAATAATAATCCTTAATATACAATTATAGCTTCATCTAATTATTCTTAATACAAATAATTTACAGTTGTATGCCATCAAGTATTTTCCAAATAATTTTTATAGAGAGAAGTCCCATTGTGTAGTGGCTAAAGTGTTGGACTGTGACATTATAGTATTGAATAGTGAGAGAAAGAAGATTTCTTTGACAGGTCAAGTAAGTTACATGGGTGGCATGCTGGAAAGAAATGTGACCACGAAGATTGCATGGGCATCCAGAAAATTATATAATGACTGAAGGTTTTCAACCCGTGGTGAGAACAAAGGAGCAGGCAGAAGAGTCAATACATATCACGCTGCTTTGGGCGCTGACCTTGTGCCAAACAGCCAAGGGTTGAGAGGTAAGGAAAGGCCAGAACTGTACAAGACTCACTAAAATGAGGAAGCTAAGATGATTAAATGCCTTGAGATAATGCTAGATGCAGAGAAGTGTGAAGAAATAGGCTCGTTGAAGTCAAAAACAGGTATGATCCCAGAAGAAAGAAGAAAGGCTGCATTGCAAAGATCCTGAAGCTGAAAAACATAGAAGCTGAGATGATTAGATTTTTGAGTTGGCCCTCTCCCAGTCTCATGAAAATAGAACTAAGAAGAAGCAGTTCACTAAAGATTCCATATCTCCCTGTGTGTATATTTTAGCCATTTCTCAAGTCTCTCCTTCACCCCACTATTTTGTACATTTCATAATAAAAGCAAAAGAAAAGAAGCAGATTATATTTTTATACATAAAAGTTGTTGTCCATTCTTCCTGGTATACAACAAGTTCAAATTCCAATTCTCTTATCAAATTCACTTTCAAACTAATATCTTCAAAGATATGAAGACCCTTATCTCCTCAGGTTTTGGTTAAATAGTATAACAATTGCTTTTCTACAAGGATGGCTCTGGCATTGATTAACCCACAAAAATTCATATGCCATTAAACAACAAATCTAAATCAAACCAAATAATTTTGAACAGATCTATGGATCTAACAAATAATACCTCTCTGTGTCTGAGAGGACCTGAGAGTAATGAGGATGAAGGAAGGTACTCCACACTCCCTAGAGTTTCAGAACTGGAGCCTCACTATCAGATGCAATTAAGGCATAACCCGGATGCCCATTTTTTTTGGTGGGGGAGGGGGTCTTACCTCTCTGGAGAGGATGTGGATAGCATATTTTAAGCATTGCCAATAGAGTGGATATTTCAATTTGTATTAAGGAGTTATTGCCCTTAAGTGTGAGTTTTTGTGAACTGTGTCCAGCACCCCTACAAAAAATTGTTTAACCCTTTCATCCTAAAAAGAAATGCTAAGACTTTAGTTAGTGGTCATACCCAAGAATCTAATACCTAAAGCCACGCCATATGCAACTATAGTCTGGTTTCATACATTCTATTTGCTGGTCCATATTTTCCACTCACAGGAAAATCTGTTATTTTAACCCAATTTTTGACTTATACCATATTGTTCCAATAGATTGTTTTTGTTTTTTGAAGGAAAGTGGTATAATATCACCACCTCTACCACCAATTTGACAACTCTTGCTATGCCCACTTCTCATCAAGTGGGCCATAACTAAACAAGAAATAATTTTAAGTGATAGCAACACCCTTCCTGCATCAAATCTCCAGATCCAGGAATAAATAAACCAAAACTTTTTAAAGTAGAAAATAATCATAGATTAAAATTCTAATATCTGACATGCTGAAATTTTATAAAAATTCAAACCCACCCTTGTCTTTTTTTCTTTTTCAGTTTTAATAAAAAATTAACTTGAAAAACATGGGAGGCGCATGTGAGCTGGACATAAAGTCGGGGTTCAGTTTACAATATAACTGAAAAGCCAGGCTTTAGTTTCCACTGATTATTTTCTTAATATATTCACAATTAGATTTCCATTTGGCACAAATTTCACTCTGCTCCAAGGTAAAAGCGTCAAGAAGAGATACTCTGGTCCTCAACAATATTCAGATACATTTTTCATCTTAGCAGAAGGTTGGTTGTTTGGGTTTCATGGCATATCAACCTTTGTAGGTTATTTAATGCCAAATCCATTTTTATATGAATAATCAGTTCTATTTCAAACAATTTAGTTTAGCATGAGTACACAGTTTTATTGCCAAAAACATTTCTATTTCAAGCTATTCAGTTTAGTCAAACAGTTCTAATTCATTTAGTATAGATTTTGTTGACACACAGTTAAATGTCAAAACAGTTCGATTTTAAACAATTCAGTTTAGCATAAGTACAGTTTCAATGTCAAAAACAGTTCCATTTCAAACAATTCAGTTTAGCATAAGTATGCAGTTAAGTTCTATTTAACCCATAGATAGGACCCTATCAGGTGCTACCATTCTGAGCCAGAGTAGACCTGGGAGAAATGGCAATGAAGGAGTGCTCAGCACTCCCCAAAGCTCCAGCATCACTGGAACCTCACCATCAGATTATTTAGTGTCATATCCAGGAAACTCGTAGGAGGAGGGGGGGTCCTTACACCTCTGCAAGGTACAGTTGGTATATTCTGCAGCCTAAGCCAACTGGGCAATCCCCTTAGCAGAAGTTATATCACAAAGGTGGATATGCCATCAAACGAAGAAACCGAAATAAAAGTTATAGAAATCAAAGCAACAAAAAGGTCAGTTCATTATCCAGATACATTATTACTGGATGCTTTTTTTGGTGTTGTTTAATGATCTAAATTTTAATATCGTTTGGAATTTATATACGTGTTTTGTCTATATATGTACATCTTCAGCATCCAAAATATAGACTGATTTCAATACCATGTCAAGAGGTATTTTATACCAAAGGGTAAGCAAATTGTGTTATATGTTCATATTTAGATTTTTTTGTGAAGTCATTTGTCTTTTTAGCATTCAGTTATATCAAGTATTACTCCCTAATACAAATAATTTGCACAGTTGTATGGTTTCAAGTATTCCTATTTAATACTAATAATTATATAGTTTTAAGTAATTATTTTATTTAACTTCACTTGCCTCTGAGCAGGCCCACTTGGCATTCATACCAGATGGGTAGCTGAAGATTGATCACCTAGTCTCAGGGGACCTTATCCCAAGCTGTATCTGCTTTGCAACGTTGCGTTTATTGCTCAACACCTGAGCCACCCTAGCCTATTAGTTTGATTGTTTTCCCCACCCCATTTAATACTTTTTGAAAAAAATGAATAAGTAAATTGAAAAAAAATCCCTTCTTAACTTTTAATGAGAGAAAATAAAACCCAAGCCATTTTTTTTTTTTTCTTCTTTTTTACTTTAAACTATTTTTAACAGTCCCCACCCACGTAGATAATTCGCTATGTTGTTTTCTTTCCAGACATTCACAATTTATGCTAACAAATAGAATGGATGAAATGCAACAATTAGATGACGTGAATCTGTAATAATATCATTGGCTGTGGCTTAGCAACAGCAACAAAATTAGACAGTGAAGACAGTCAAACATCAAAAAAGCATTTACACAGTTTGTCAGTGAAGACCTACAACTGGTCAATACATCTAACTAATCATGTCATATTGTCAGACATATCCGACATCATTCTAGGCTGTTTACGTTAATACATTTTTATATAACAATTGGTCCAAAATTTCTTAGATATTTGTTTAGAAAAATAATAAAAAAAACACAAAACTTTTAAAATGATCCAAATAGATTTCAATGATGGAAACTCGGTCTACTCAATTCCACTTTCCAAAAATAAATCATATGATTAATCTTTAAAGGTTAGCATATTGTAAAATGATTAAAAAATATTGACAGCACTTTTCTTTTGATACCACCTCTGACCAAAGAAATCTTTGAACTAATATTTCCTAAATATTTTTTCTGCATTCATTTTTATGCACTAAAAAGGTAGCTTTTGGTAGTCATTAAGGTTGATATAAAACTTATAATAAACAAATAAAGGGAAAGAATTCAATAATTAGCAACTGTAGCCATGTCAGTACAACTGTAAGGTTGCACCGCTTTGACTAATGAAACACTTAGAGAAAAGCTAGATGGAAACTACACAAGGATACTGCATGCTATTCTGAACAAATCCTAGAAGTAGCACTCCACAAAACTGCAGTGTAAAGCCATTTACTTCCCATTTCACACAGTATCCAAGAAAGATGAGCAAGACATGCTAAACCCTGCTGGAGAATTAAGGATAAACTTATAAGCAATGTCTTATAGACACACCAGTGTAGGCCAACCAGGAAAAACTTACATTTATCAGGTCTGTATAGAAACTGGGTGTCATCTAGAAGACTGGCCAATAAGGATGGATAGCTAGAGAGAGTCAAGGCAATACATGTTGATGGCACATGTGATGATGGCGAGTTAATTCCCATGAGAAATTATCAATATGGGCTATAATACTGCAAATTAATGGGACTAGAGGTGTGAATAAATAAGTTATTCAAAAAGAAAAAAAAAAACAGTAGACAAAGTGAGAAAGTTCAAGATCTCATCCATTAGACTAGGTGTAAAAGATATCCTTTACTTAGTACCCTAGACTGAAAAAAGTTAATCAGGACTTGTTGCTTGACTTGATAAGCCATCATAGTGGTGGTAAGAGCTGGCTAATTCTATGTAAAGCAAAGGTTGGGTGTTCTGTGAAACCCCAATAAAAGACCATGGGTGTCTCAATTCACTCCCTTTTTGTAACAGGGATATGAGGAAACAAGTACTCATGTCTACAAAAACCAAGTGGGCCCTTCAAAGATACGGGAAGAGTCCATTTATACTGGAATGAAGAAGTTGTGCTGCACATTATGTCCATAATCCATTTCTCCCTACTTCCACAGCCTCAGAAACAAAGAGACAATAAAGCAACAGATGTCCTAACACTTAAGGTGAGTTGCGTTTTTGTCTTTCTCCTCCTCATTCAATGATTAGCCATCATGAACAACAGTTGTCAGTGACTATGCTACAAGTTAAAAACAGATCCCATACTACTAAGTTATAAGATGGATTGGGCATTTTAAAGATATTGCACTAACAAAAATCTCACTACAATGTACCATTTTTAGGTAGAATGTGACAATGTCAGTTTTTCAGAGTAGTGCTGGCTTGAATTCAGAGTTTTCCTTCTTCTAGAGTGGTTGCCATACCAAGGTAAAAGAACTCAATCGGCCCTACTATTTGCACATAGCTAGACAGGGAACAAATAGACTCATGCCTTTACCAAATGTTTGAACACAAGGTGAAATGCAAACAGCATCATCCAGATTTAGAACTCTGGCTCACTGTGTTAATTTCCAAAGACAATAATCATTACACTATGAACTGCCAATCAAATTACTTAAATTAATTTTGGTATGCTCAACAACCAGTATGCAAAAATAAGATCATTATAATATATAACATAGAAGAAAAAAAAAAACCTATCCAGGATTTTTTTTAAATCGAAATTGACTGGCAGAAAATATTAGAATAAAAATCAAGAAAAATACTTTTAAAATAATCCATTAAGTAAACTAAAATAATTATATAATCTTATTAATCCACTTTTAGAATATTTTTTAAAGGACTAAATACTATATAGATATATATACATATATTCATTTCTTTACCACCATCCTGAGATTTATGCACAACAAATTCTAAATGTTCTTTAGACAAATTTAATATTGGTTCTCAAAAATAAAGTGATGTTCTTTGATTGTAAGTTGTTCAATTATAGAAACAAACAAAAAAGAATTTCTAAAATGACCAAGGAATAGTTATCTTCAGAGTCTGGAAGAGATGAAGAATACTACCAATGTGGCATCCTAAGGCTGATAGAAATCTGATAATGAAACCAGTTTGAAGGAAAAAAAATTTATACGAAGTGAACATCTGGTTTCCTAGTTCACATCCCAATTTTAGAAGGCAAGGTGCTGGCAAAAGGATCTGAGGGGTGAGGTGAATATATATAATGTATCTACTATTACATAATTTTGAAAACATCACTCTTTTTCTCAGGAGAACATTTTGATACTTTTTAAGTGTCATTTAATTTCATGGACCCAAGAAGCAATTAAAGTGCATATTAATTTAGGTACTAAGTTACCATCAAGATTTCAGTTTTTTTCTTTTTCAGTAAAAAGAAATTCCTTGATTTGTCAAGAGAAATCTGAGTGAGTATATGGCTTAATGATTGATTGACTGAGTTTAAATGCATGTCAACCTGTCTAGGGTTATTTTATGCATAGAGGTTAGGGAATTGCATACACTGTATGTTTATATTTAAATTCTTTTTATATGATTTCAACTAATAACAATAATCGTTAGTAAACAATTATAGTTTCAAGTAACCATTCTTAATACAAATGATTTAGTTATGGTATCAAATATTCCTATCAAATAGAAATAATTTTTAACATATCTATTGGACCAGTAGATGGAACCCTAACACATACTACCACCCCAGGTCAGAGTAGATTCGGGTATAATGACAATAAAGGATACTAAGAAGCAGTGTCTCATCAACCAAAACAGACATCAACACGTGACTAGCAAAGGCTATCAGTCATATGGAAGTCAGACCTGACCAATAAAATGAAATGCAGTTTTTCCAAGCAACGGTCATATCGATACTACTGTATGGATGCACTACATGGACGCTAACTAAACGTATGGAGAAAAAGCTTAACAGCAACCACACAAGAATGCTACGAGCAATATTGAATAATCCCTGCAGGCAGCACCCCACAAAGTGGCAGCTGTACGGCCACTTACCATCCATCACGAAAACTATAGACAAACCAGAACTGCAGGAGAAGTAGGGACAAACTCATAAGTGACGTACTCCTGTGGAACCCTTTACACTGATGAGGATAGGCAAGACGACTAGCTAGAATCTACATACAACAGCTCTGTGCTGATATAGGATGTAGCCTTGAAGACCTACCAGAAGCTATGGACAATAGAGAGGGGTAGTGGGAGAGGGTCAGGGATATCCGTACTGATGGCACAACATGATGATGACACTTCCTAGATCTCTAGAACTAGAGCCTTATCAGATGATGACACTCACTTTTAGGAGGGAGGAGAGTCTTAACCCTCAGCAGGGAATACAATCACTGTATTCTAAACCTTGTTAACTAACCTCATTGTACTGCTTAATGACTTGAGTTGTTGAAAAAGGGAAAATTGCTATAGTAGTAAAATTATTTCTTTCAAGCAATCTTAAAATGAAAATATGTGTATTTTAACATTTATTTTCATGTAATTGTGTGTGTACATAGGAGGGTGTGGATCCTGTTAATGTGTCAATATCTATCTATATAATAATGGTCTATATAACAATAAAAGACACTGAAGTATTAAATACTACTGAAAATGTACAAATATGGTGGGGAACATAAGGTCTCCAGAGGATGATTTTACTTATAGTTCGAATTATTTGCCAAAATTAAACGTTTCGGATTTTTAAATATGAAAGCTTTACACCTTTATCTGAGCAGTTGAATAGTTAAATGAACTGAAACAAAATGAGAACAATAAGCAAAACTACAACTTTTATGTAACAGCAGTTAAAAACAGATCAGTAGGAATGATCTTATTCAAAACTTTTTAAACATTCAACTCAGCAAAGTTGAAACAGAAGTCCTTCAATTTGGTCAAAAATTCATCACAGGATGAACAGACTGATGGCATATGAAATTTTTTTTTTTTTGGTTAACTTTCTCATTTTTTTTTTTTTTTGTTTCATTCAACAATTTAAATGTTTTAATGAAGGTTCAAGGTTTTCATATTTAAAAAACCAAAATGTTTAACATTGGCAAATAATTCAAACTAGAAATAAAATCATTCTCTGGAGACCTTGTGTTTTTTTATATTCATACATTTTCATACTGCCAGATTTATTTCCAGTTTTCTCATATATTAAATATGAATATAGTTGCTATCATAAATGATGGAATTATTTTGCATGGCTCAGCACTTCTAGTTTTTGATGATGGCATCAGTCCTGACAGCAACAAGAGAGTGAAAGAACAATGTTCATTTGAAAACCTTTGAAATTACTTGAATAAACACAAGAAAAAAAAAAGTATGGGAAGAATGCAAAGGGAGAATAAGCTGAAAAGAAAGATAAATTGAAAAATAAAGAACATGAAAAGAGATCAAACAGAGAGAGAGAAAAAAAGAGAAAAAAAAATCAAAAAGGAAGAGATAGAAAACCCTGAGAGGGAGATATAGAGATTAGAGAGAGAGAGAGAGAGAGAGAGAGAGAGAGAGAGATCAAACAAAGAGAGAGAGAGACAGGAAGAGAGAGACACTGAGAGAGATCAAAGAAAGAAAGAAAGAAAAATCAAATGAAAAAAAAAGACCAAGTAATGTAGTCTACCAAGTTATTACCTTTGGGTAGGAAAAATTACTTCTCCAAAATGCAACATGCTACCCTAATTTTTCATTTCTTTATGGTGAGTGAATAAAATCTATATAACACAATAAGATTTTTTTATAAGGTTTATATGCATATGCATTCAAACCAAAACAATTTCCCAACCTTCAATCCCAACGCTCAATATTGTAAAGTCCATTTATTCTGCAAAGCAATACACTATTTACATTAAAAAAAAAAGGAAAAAAAAATACTTCACAACCAATATTATACACTAGTGTAATCTGACAAGTATACTCATCTTCAACATAGTTATGATTCAGCTTGTGTACCCTCCATATCTAGTTACCTGGTGGTGGTGATGAGTTGGCTTCTTTGTTTAATTGCATATCAAGCCTCATGGATTATCTAAAGCAAAAACCATTCTTGTAGAAGAACAGTAGGGGTACTATTTAATCAAAAACTGGAGAGGTGGCATAAGAAAGTCTGTACCTTTCTTAAGGGTAAAAGTCCAAAAGTGAATGTAATAGTGTGACTGGAATTTGAATTGACTCACAACAATGTCACAGTCCAGCATGTTAGCTACTCTGCCAGGAGGACTCTCCTCTGGTGGTAAAGAGTTCAATCTCAGTATTAGGTAGTGCATAAAAGTCAAACCTTGGTCCAGTGGAAGAGACAGACAATATTTCAAGGAAGAATTAACAGATCCAAGATAATATGAAAGTATGAACAGCAGAATGAGAATACTCTACCCCAGCAGACTGACAAAAGAATCAGATTAAAATTCCCAGGAGGTGCCTAAGAAAGAAATCTGAAGACCACCTCAAGTAAAACAGACAAAATACCAAGTCTATACAATAACAACCAAGATAAGGACACTAGTTTGAATATATCAGCGATAAATGATAATTCTTCTCAAAAATTCAAACTTTATGACTACAATTTTATTCCATGAGAAACTTATCAACAAAGCCTTACAAAATTCAATTTCTATCATTTTAAAACTTTTTTTTTTTTAATTGTCAATAAAACACCACCTTCAGCAAGCATTAAGATTGATATTAAGTCACATCCTATTTATACAATTCGTAGATAAATGAAAGGAAGTACACAATTAGCATAATAGTTTATTCTGGTTTCTTTGTTTAATGGTATATCAACCTTCATGGGTTATTTAATGCTAAAGCCATCCTTACAGAAAAACAATATGATACTATTTAACTCATAACTGGGTATAAGAGGGTTCATGCCTTTCCCAAGGGTATAAGTCTGAAAGTAAATGTAATAGCTTGACTGGAGTTTGAACTCGCTTACTTAGAAACTGCGCTTTAGCAATTACATCACAAGTATTCCACCCGGCATAATAGTTATGTTCCAAGCTAAATTATAATTGAGAGTAATTTAACATTAGAACCCATGCTTACTATTAAGATACAAATTAGACTGGAAATTGCTTTATTCTCTAATAGCATTTTAATGTTGTTATGCTAACAATTATGTTTTCATATTATCTTCCATTTACCCCAGAGTAATAATATACAAGACTTTGCATTTCACATAGAGCTAATACCCTTGGGAAAAGGTATGAAACCAAATATTCTTCATATAGCTCTAAGTAAACAGTAGGGTAAACTAGGCACTTTAACCTTGGATGACAACTAGTCTAAGAGATAGAAAACTTTGAATTAAAACCAGTTTTAGACCTGGAAAAGGACGAGTTCTACAAAGCTTATTCCTGTCTAAAACACACTACATAAATAGCATCCTACAAGCAAATCATGCTGGTATAATCCTGATAATAAATTAATAGTGCCAAACAGAAAATCATAAAGAATAATATGCAACCCCTTGTTGCATTAACCTTGTTTCTTTCCTAAAAAAATTCATTGAAAGGGTTCAATTTTTGTATTTCTTTTACCATAAAGACATTTTTCTTCTCCTATAGTAAAAAACATTTCAAGTACAAAAACCATCATTTCTATTTTTATACCTGAAGCAAATATTTAAAATATCTTAATTTTCAGTCAACAATTTTTTATTAAAAAAAAAAAAAAAAAAAAAAAAAAAGATATTCCTGGATAAAGGAACACATATTGAATTTATAGGAAAAAGTATTTTTACTATGATGTTGAAAGAAAGAGAAAAAAAAACAGCATTATCAGTGGATCCTGAATATTGTACTTACCTTGAGTTTTGGCATTAAACCAGCACTAGTAAATACCAAATTCACTTCAGATTCATTTACACCATGAATGATGGCTTTTTCTCCTAAAGTGGAATAAAGGGTGATCACTAAAAAAGGAAAAAAATAAGGAATGATTTTCATTATCAGAAAAAATAAGAGAAAAAACAGTAATAACCAATTATTGATTAAAGAAATATGATAAGATAAAAGCAAGATTACTTAATATTACCCAGTTTAAAGAAATTATCATATTTGATTATATACAAGGCCGATAGCTTAATCCACATATAAGATTACATTATTATAAACTTAGGCTAGGTAAAAGTACTAGTTGTCTTTAGTCTACAACCCAATGGCCCAACACATAAAAGCCAAGAAATGTGGGGGGTTAAAACATCTCAACAAATCAAGTAAATAAAATTTTGGTCACTTGTTATGAGTTGCTCATGAATTCCCACTTCAATTATAATAAAATTAGTTAGATTGATTTTAATGGCATGTCAACCTGCTTAGGGAAATTTTATGCCTAAATGCTAGGGAACTGAATTAATTGTACATTCATATTTTTTGTGTATTTGTTTTTTTTCTTTTCTTTTTTCACCCAGTCCTATTGAATAAAAAGAGTTTTTAACCAGTTCTATTTGACCCATAAATGGGTTCAAAAAAATAACTATTACTCCAGGTCAGAGTGGACCTGGAAGTAACGTGAATCAGGGGAGAGGGTACTTTACACTCCCACAGTCTCTACGACTGGAGCCTCACTATCAGATGCAGCTTAGTGTCATACCCAGGACATCTCTTTTTGGAGGAGGTGGTGTGTTATCCCTCTGTAAGGGATACAGCTAGAGTATTCTAAGCTCTATTGACAGGACATTATAAAATTGGGTACTTTTATTTTTTTATTTCTTCAGTGGAAGACTACTGTTGGACAAAACAAAGTTTGACATAAGGTCAGATTTAAAGAGCACTTAAAGAGAACAAAACTACGAAAACAACAATAACCACAATATTAAAGCATGGGTTAACTAAAAAATTCAAAAACGTGTCTGCCATAAAGAAACAATCAGCTAACTAATCTTGTAAGCTACTGCTACTGAAAACTTACTAGGTGTCCCAGAATTGAACACTATATAATATTAAGCAATGTTAAGAAAATCTATACTTGGGAAGAGTTGCTTGTCCTCTATAATATACTGCTAAACAGGGCAATTGAATTTCTATGCATACTTATTAAACACAAGAAAAAGTTCTAATGTAAAAAAATCATATTCTCCATGAGAAAAATAGAGGCACTCAAGTGAAGGCCTCTAACAAACAATTAAAAGGAAGCAATGCTGTTGCAAGGTGTAACTAACTGTTCAAAAATTTTCATTTTGAAAATATTAAAAAAACATTTTTTTATATTTTGGAAATTAAAATTTGTGCATAATTAGTTGCATCTTGTAGCAGCAAAAAAAAAAAAAAAAAAAAAAAAAAAAAAAGAAAAGAAAAAAGAAAGAAAAAGAGAGATGAAGAAATTCTTTTAAGACATTTATTCATAATTCGTGAAATATTACTACTGTTAAATCTTTAAGCTAGGCATTTGAAATAATTATTTTTTGTTATCTGAAGAAAAAATGTATTAAATAAATCTCTTGAGTGTCACTTATTTAATTTCAGTATTTTTTTTACTAAACTCCTTCAAATTTTTCACAGAATGATATCAACTTTATATGTATTCATCTTGTAAAAATAGGAAAAATTACTGTTTGTAACCACTGAGTATAGACAAAGATTGTAAGATAGACATAGTTTAGAAAAATAAACAAAGTAGAAGGTATTTTTGAAATTAGTAGTCTTGCTGTGACTGTTAACCAAGTCTTGACCTCTTATCAAGCATAGACAGATACTTCAACTAGTATCTAGAAAATCTGAAATACAACCTGTTCATCAAAGGATGATTAATCTGCTTTTGGTCTGTATGTAAATATACAGAATGATTGGTTTCGTGGTTGGTTTCTTTGTTTAATGGCATATCAATTCTTTTTAGGTTATTTAATGCCAAAGCCATTCTCCGAGAAGAACAGTAGTGGTACTATTTAACCCATAGCTGGGAGGACAAGGGGGTTCATACCTTTCGCAAGGGTATTTGCCCGAAAGTGAATGTAATAGTGCGACTGGAGTACGAACTCGCGTACTACGATTCCGCAGTCCATCGCTTTAACCATTACACCACGAGGACACCCCTATACAGAATAATTAAAAACAAATCTTAACACTTTTATGAGAGTATCTTTATGATATAATTTCAAGCAGTCTCCACATGTCCACCATCTCTATCAACACATTGTTGGAATCTCTCACAGGTGATTAAAAAAGGGTTAACATTTCTCTGGAAGTATCTTTCTTTGAATAGCAGAACTAATATTACAGAGATGACCTAGGGAAGATTACAAAAATGTGTTGACAGAAATGATGAATAGATAGAGACTTTAAGATCATAAAGGAACTCCAATAGAAATATTAACATTTTTTCTAGTACCTTAGATTTTTCAACATCCCTTCCATACGCTGAGATCTAAAATATCTGTACCTTGAGATTCTGGGTACAAAGTGAAAAAAAAAAAGAATTTTTTTTTTCTTTTGGTTTACTCGTTTAGCAGCATATCAACTCCTTATAGGTTATTTAATGCTGAAATGTGATTCAGTAATAGATATTTGATGGTAATCAACTATATTTTCAAGGTTCCATTGCCCCCATTTTTTTGGCATATAATCATTTGTTTGTACACATTTGTATGGTTTCAAGTATTCCTATCTAATAATAATTTATAAACAAATTACATGGTTTAAAGTAACGACAACTATCAAAATAATAATCATTTGTTTGCAGTTCCATGTAATGGTTATCATGGGAGGAAATGGATACAATAACTCAAGTTCAAATCCAAGACTAGGCTGTTTGCATTTCACATAGCTTGGGACAGCTATGCATCCAGCTATTCTCCCTCCAGCTATGGATGAATAGTAGAGCAGATTGGGCTCTTTTACCTTGGTATGACAACCAGTCTAGAAGAGGGAAAACTCTTAATTCAAACCTGTTAAACTCCACTTAAAAAATTGATATTATGCCAATAGATGGGTAACCTAAAAGGTGCTACTAAACTGGGCGAGACGAAACCTGAGAGTAATTGCAAGGAAGTGATACTCCACAATCCCAAGAAATCAGAACTGAGGTCTCACCATCAGATGCATGAATATTATATATATATATATATATATATATATATATATATATATATATATATATACACACACACACATACTGATGATCCTCATGCAAATATGGTACACATTCAAAATATTTGACTGTTTCCTAACTAACTCAGTTTTCTTTTTCTCCAAACACACTTAATTTCCTCGAATGACTTTATATATATATATATATATAATTTTAAAGGAATTCGAGGTACATTGGTTACCATTATAAGAAATGGACTGAACCCAAGCTCAAATCCTGGATGAGGCAGTTTGCATTTCACATAGCATTAATAAATTGGTAAAGGTATTCATCCAGCTATTCTTCCTCCAGCTACGAGTAAACAGTAGGGCAGACTGGATTTTTTTTACCTTGGTATGGCAACCAGTCTAGGAAAAAGAATACTCTGAATTCAAATCTATAAAAATCCACCAAAAAATCTGATCTTGTGTCACATCCTGTTCATGTGGAGGGATCGATAAATACACATATGGTTTCAAGTAATAATCATTAGTTACTTGAAGCTATAATTAATACAAATAATGTACATTTATATATAAAGTATTCCTTTCAACTACAAATAACTTACACAGTTGTACAGCTTTAAATATTTATATTGATTGGTTGGTTGTTTGGGTTTTATGGCATATCAACCTTTGTAGGTTATTTAATGCCAAATCTATTTTTATACAAATAATCAGTCCTATTTTAAACAATTCAGTTTAGCCTAAGTACAGTTTCAATGTCAAAAACCTTTCCATTTCAAACAATTCCATTTAGCATAAGTACACAGTTTAAATATCAAAACAGTTCTATTTATAGTAATTCAGTTTAGTATAAGTACACATTTTAGTTCTATTTGGCCCATAGATAGGACCCTATCAGGTACAATCACTCTGAGCCAGAGTGGACCTGGGAGTGATGGCAATGAAGGGATGCTCTGCATTCCCCAAAGCTCCAGCATTACTGGAACCTCACCATCAGATTGTTTAGTGTCATACCAGGACACTTGTTTAGAGGGGGGGTCTTATCCCACTGCAGAGATGCAGTCAGCGTATTCTATAGCCCCAACTAACTGGGCAATGTTTATATTGAATACTATTAATAAGGTTTCAAGTATTTATCTATATTTAATAATAATCATTTGTATGCATACATTTATATGGTTTCAAGTAACTAATAATAATCCCTAGTAAACAATTATATCTTCAAGTAATTATTAATACAAATAATGTACATTCATATATAAAGTATTTCTATCTAACATGAATAATGATCATTTATTTGCACACAGTTATGTTTCACGTATTATTCAAATATGATTAACACCTCCAGTTTCTTGATGAGAGAAACTTTAAAAAGTTCCATTTAATAAATTTAAAAAAAAAAATGAATAAAATAAATAAAAGAAATAAGATAACTTACAAGGAAAGTTGTAAGCTAGGGACATCTGTGCAACCAGCATCCATTCTGCTCGTGTTTCAGAAAATATAAGGACTCTGTCCCGAGGTTTCTGTCCGAGTTTAAGGAGGCCACGTCCCAAGTTGTGGACCCGTTCTAAAATTTCAGAGAATGTTGAGAAATGGTAATCTCCCATGATTAACTGAAAAAAGAGAAAAAAAATTGAAATTAAAAACAAAAAAATGGGAAAAACAGTTTCATTCTGACAATTTTTCAATAAAATTTTTGTAACTAAATAAATAATTGAAGAAATTTCTCTTCGTTAAGTTGTCTCCCTTTAGGTAAGGAACTCTTTGGTGAGACCTAAGGAAGAAAGGGAAAAGAAAACGCGAAAGAAAACGATCTGGAAATTTAGCAGTTGATAAACCTGTGAAAATACAGAAAATGACAAGCCAGCAAACAGACTAAAAGAACATTTGTTTTAGATAAATGAATAAGTGACTTATACACTTAGTTAAAAGTTATTTAAAAACAAATACATATTACAATCTGTTACAGGTTATTTGGGGAGGAAAAGGGCACCACCAAGTAAATCCCATTATCCTGAGAGATGCCATAGCACTCCAGTGACCTAAAAGGTTAAGATTGAAAACACAAATCCAAATATTTGAACATTTAAAGTTTTTATGGTATTAGTATTTATCTAAACTTCAAATTTATGATCTAGCAGCCATTGGCATAATGGTGAGTGAGTTTGCCAGTGACCTGAGAGATTAGGGTTCAATCCCTGGTTGAGTAATACCAAAGTCTCAAAAAAAAAAAAAAAGTATTTGATGCCTCCTTGCTTAACACTGTATTATAAGGTACGGATCAAAGATAAAGTGGCGCAATCCTGGGAAAGAAGTAGCACCCTCTTCTACACCTTAGTGGAGTAGCTACTGAAAAGGTAGCCTTCAGGTAGCCCTTGACTATGGTTAGCCATTTAACTTATATACCAAATACAGTTACCATTTTCTCAAAAACATCAGTTTGATTTTAGAGAAAATTTGGTTTCTTTGTTTAATGGCATATCAACCTTCATAGATTATTTAATGCCAAAGCCATCCTTGTAGAAGAAAAGTGGAGGTACTATTTAACTCACAGTTGGGGGAATAAGGGAGTTTATACCCTTCTTAAGGTATTAGTTAGATTATTACTTGAAACCATATATGTATTTACCAAAAGACTTTTGAGGCAGAATTAAAATAAACAAAAAAAACAAGCTCAAATCAATCTTAATTTTATTTATGAAGGAATTATCCAAAACATTCATTTATTCCTCAAGTAAATATACTGTCTACAAATAAAATTATACAGGTAATCAATATCAAATTTTCAAATCAAAACATGCCATTGATTTTGTTAATATCAAATACATATCATTCTAATAGTAATTAAATAAGAGAGAAGGTGCTCAGAGTGTAGAAAATAGACCTGGCAACCAGAGTTCAAATCCTGGACAGGCTGTTTGCATTTCAATTCACACTAATGCTCTTCGGAAAGATATAAAGCCATCTCTTCTATTTCTAACAATGGATAAATAGTTGGGGCAGACAAGGTTCTTTAGCCTTGTTAAAGCAACCAGTCAAGAGGAAGGAAAATTCTGATATCAAACCAACTATATTCTGCTTTAAAATTGACCTTATGTCACATCCTACCCATGGCAGAGGGACTGAGTAAATACAATTAAACAAGGGGAAGTTTAGTAATTAGCATTTGATATTTATCTCCCAAGAAAATATAATGATCAGAGTGGGTGCAAAGGAAGACTACACTACTAAGTTGAAAATCACACACACACACACACACACACACACACACACACACACACACACATATATATATTTATTAGTTTTTATATATATATTTAATAGCATGGATGCTTATCTGCAACCACTGGTTTCATGCTGTCTTTATACGACAATCATCAGCTACAAAGCCACCAAGTGAAATAGTGACAACCATACACTGTTGTTGTATATATATGAAAAAGTGCTAAGTCCTATAGGAATATTTCTTTTCTATTTATTTCTAGATTGCTCTCAACTAGTTTTGACCATAGGTCATGATCAGGAGAAAAGTTTTTGGGAACAAAATAGTTTTTAAAAGAATCTATATACCATAAAAGAAGCAATGAAAGATGAACTGATAACATAGCATATCCATTCATAGATATTTAAGTGTCTTCAACTGACCATTACATGATATCTGCTATCATAGACACATGGCACTGCACTCGACTTTTAGAAGATATTTCTTAACTATGAGCAGTGTGAGTTTCATAGGATATTTTTTTTTTTTAAATAAATAAAATTACAACAAAAAATGAACTTGTAGCATAGAATATGCATTTGTTGAGTAAAAATAGAAAAACAAAATGAAAATGTACGAATATGAAAAAACAAGTTTTCTGTGGATGATTTTACTTATTGTTTGAATTTTTTGCCAATTTCAGTTTTTTGAAAAATGTACACATGAAACCTTCAGAGTATTCGAGTATGTGATGTATCATCTGAATTTTAATTAAATCAATTTTATATTTGTTAGATGAAGCAAACAAAAATGAGTTTTAAACATACTTTATAGTCTGGAGACCATTATAATACACAAATATGAAAAAAACAATGGTTTTTCATATTTGTGCATTTTCATACTGCTAGATTTTTCCCTATATATATATATATATATATACATACATACATACATACATACACAAGATACTGAATTCCTAACTTTAAAATATATCTACAACCTTTATGTTAACTTAAATCTTGTAAACCAACACACAAAATGACTTTCATTTTTTTAGTGAAATTTTTTTACCTTTACTTACAATTGTAAAAAAAAAAAAAAAAAAAAATGATTTCTTATAAGTAAACATGAAAACATTAATTAACAATGTGTTTTGGTTTCCTCATCAAATACTTTTATTTATTTATTTTTTGTCTAGATGGATGTTTGGAGGAGTTACTTTCAACCTCCATGATTTCAAATCTCCTTGATGGACAAGAGCTGTATAAGCTAAAATTCTATTTTGAATTAAAAGCAGTTTAAGATTTTTACAACAAGCAGCTGCCATGTCATAATCATGCCAGTGCCAAATGCATTCATTATAATTATCTTTTAAAAAACAAAAAAAAAAAAAAATAGGAATAAATAATGTAACTTGAGCTTATTCAAAAATTTATAAACGAAATTCCTCCCTTTTTTTAGGATATTTCCTGCCATGTAATAACAGTAAGAATACCATGTGGCAACTATGATAAAAAGATCCTACTTTCGACACAAAGTGCTTTTGACTCTCAAAAATAGATAACGTACAGAGAAAAACACTCCTGTGTTCCAATCTCAAGGATACACTTGTAAGTGTGCTTTGACAATTCAACATGCACAACTTAACACATGGGTAGATATTTCATAGAGCAGAAAAAATAAAATAAAATAATACATTAATCCCCCAAATAACAAACCCATTGGAACATTTATTCAAAACAAATTAAAACTAAAGAAACTAAACACACCAACCCGCCAAAAATTTCCAATGTCTTAATAAGGGAGTGGAGTAATGAGTGCTTGGAGCATAAAATATATTTTATTTGAGACTTATTGACAATGAGTCATCAGATTTTTTTAAAATTTCTTACTAAATCCAATCATATCATCAAAATGCAAAGAAGTTGTGACATGGAAAAACTTTTTCTCCTAAATGTTGGATTTGTTTCTCTTTCTTTCAGAGGATTGTTTCATCCACATTAAACTAAAGTATATAATTTGGATATTTTAAGTTTTAGACCTGCTCTGCTTTAGCAGCATTGAGCACTTTTTTCCTGTCATTTTCTTATTTGTGCTTTAAATTTTTTTTGTTATTTCACTCCTTGCAAAGTTTTTAACATTTTTAACTGGTGGTCCTTCATTGGAGTTCAAGTGACAACAAATTCTCCATGACTCATTATTACTATTATTATATATATATATATATATATATATATATATATATATATATATATATATATATATATACACACACACACACACACACACACATACATAATGTGTGAGTATGAAATGAACAAGTCAAAAAAAAAAAAAAAAAAAAAAAAAAAAGGAAATTATCCGTAGGCATCAACGGAACATGCTTAAATAATGAAGTGCTGCCTATATATAAAGTTAGGATAGCATAGATAAACTCAATGGCACTACGAGATCATCATCATCATCATACTGTCACCAAGCATCATTGTCTATGCTATCCAATCTTAGATCCACATATGCTTTTTCACTTATATTGAGCATATATATGTACAAGTTCATGCAAGAAAAAAAGACTATTAACATATCTAAAAGCACTTCTGCCTTGTATCAAAGTGTAACATGTTCTGTAAAGAGGTACACACACACACACACATAAATTGATATATTTATTTGTGCGCATACACACACTGCATTTTATATACATGAATTAAACTCATACAGAGTTCTACAAGTCAAATGCATTCAAAAAACCATGAAGACAATGGTTTCCTTAATTACATTACTTTTTACAATTTAAATTTTTATTCCTATTTGTAAATTATTTAAACCAAGTTTTTTTATGTGTTGAATGAAAAATAAACAATCTTTCATCTTATCTCTCTCACTGAAGAAATATATGAATCACCAAAAATGATAATACTCTGAATCTGTTAAGCAAATACTTACAAACTTTTTTTTAATTTTGCTTTATTACATAATTTTACATGCCTATGGTATGTTATCTTTCTTTTGAAAGCAACAGAAATCTAAAAACAAAAATTAAATGAAAAGAACAATGCAAAGGAAATGACTGATGATGTTAGATATTTCCTGTTCAGTTTAAAAGCCCCGTTTTGTGGCTGTTTTTAACTGGGTGGAGAGGAAAAAAGACTCCAGAATAGAAACTGAACCCATTATGTTATAGCAATCATCCTAATGATAAAGATACTCAAAAAGTACCAAAGAAATTGTTATGCCTGACCACCATTTGAAGAACTCATACTCATGCATTTCAGCTGTGTGTGTGTGTAAATATTGATAAACTACGGTTAACAAAAAAAAAAAAAAAAAAAAAAAAAAAAAAAAAAAAAAAATCACTGGTATACCAAACTATATCCCACTACCCAAGAATACACAACTAGATACAAATATGTGTCATGAAATAAGTATATGTTATTTTCAGAAATGATATTAATTTTGAAATTGTCACAATTATAAACACAAAGGCATTTTTCATTAGCGATTCAACTCAGTTACCTATAAAAAGGTAATTTATTTTAATACTCCAGGTTAAAAGAGCCAAGTCAACTGGGGCTGCAGAATATACCAAATGCTCCACTGCAGAGCGATAAGACCCACCACCACCAACAAGTGTCCAGAATATGACACTAAACCACCTGATGGTGAGGTTACAGTCCTGAAGCTTTAGGGAATGAAGAGTACCCCTTCATTGCCATTACTCCCAGGTCCACTCTGACCTGGTGTAGTAGTCTCTGTTAGAGTACCATCTACGGATCAAAAGGAACTTTAATTTAATATATATATATATATATATATATATATATATATATAAAACCGGATTTGGCATTAAATAACCCACAAGGGTTGATAAGACATAAAACACAACTAAACCAAGTTAAAAGCTCAATAAAAGGTAACCTTGGGCTGAAAATTTTTAGACCTTATTTTTCCAATGCAAGTATCGCTAGAAAATGAAAAAAAAAACCCAACAAAAATCATTCTTTCATTAATGACTTTCATTCATTCTCTCAGTTTGCTATCATATTTAATGAAAGTTGGTTAAGTTTTCCTTCAATTATTTATTCAAACTACAGAATTCCTTATTTTTGGTCATTTGCATGATGTTTTAACAAGTAGATTCTCCAGCCTTCATCAAAACTCCATGATAAAAAAAACAACAACCTAGAAGAGTTTCTTTACAAAGGTACATCATCTCTACCAACTATAGTTCTCTACTCTACAAATAACAAGGGGATTCATACCTTTCCCAAGAGTATTTGACCAAAAGTGAACATAATAGTATGACTTGAATTTTAACCCAGGGATTGAACTCCTCATAAGCAGGTAACTAGACATGGTGTGTATACAGGCTAAAATATAACATTTCAATCCCTGGGTTAAGTAATGGATAGAAATTAGAGGAAGAGACAAGTATACATTTCAAAGAAGAGGTATGTTAAGTGTAACAGTTATTGTAGTAGGGAATGGAATCGGTAATCCAAGTTCAAAATCATAGATGAGGCTGTTTGCATTTCACTTTGCGTTAATATCCTTGGGAAAAGCAAGAATCCATCTGTTCTTCTCTCCAACTGTGGGCAAATAGAAGGGCAGATAGAGTCTTTTAGCCTTGTTTAGGCAACCAGTCCAGAAGAAAGAAAACTAAAAATTGACCTGTGTCACATCCTGCCAGTGACAGAAAGGTTGGGCAAATACACACATTACGCCTGCAGAAAACCAGTCAAAAGATCATGTTAACATAAACAATGAGTTCAACTGTCCAAATAATTCTAAAGGTGTTCTAGGTTTTTTTTAATAAATATCTAAATTCTATTTGGATTTTGCTCTGTGTCATAACTATTTTCAGCACATAGCTGACCACCATACTGAACTTTGTCATCATTGGAAGGAAAATTTAATTAAGCCATTATATGCTGATTGGCAAAGGAATAGCTGAAGATGAGATCAACATTACAATAACGATAATGAATTCTACTTAATGAACAACAAACCTCGAACAGAAATCTAGACATACTTCCAAGTTATCTGCTACAAAAGTAATATTATTTTGATACAGTATAGGAATCGTAAATAATTATCTTCCTTAGATAATTTACATGTCTGAAAAGGGTCCTATGGGGAAGTCACATGATAATTCCAGAAACCCATCAACCACTTTTTGCCACTGGTCTTTGAACAGTAAAGACAATGTCTCTGACCCTTGCCAGTAAAGTGACATGTTCATTATTTTGAGGACTTAATATTTGCATCTTCACATATGTGAAAGATTAATGTTAGCAATAAAGATCGTATTTGAAGCAGACCCCAGTGAGTGCATTGTCCCCACAATTGCAGAAAGGTAGGCATTCATTGAAAGATTTCAAAAAGTTATCAGATAAATCTTCAATTAGTCCAGAAAGAGAATAAGCGAATATAAATGATGAAAATAGATTTGATTAATTGATTGTTTTAATGGCATGTCAACCTATCTAGGGTTATTTTATGATTAAAGGTTAAGAATTGGTTAGGAATTGCATGATTTGTATATACATATTAACATTTTTCTGTATGTAGTTTTTTTTTTTTTTAATTTTGTTTTTTGCACATGGTCCAATCAATTACAAATAATTTTTAAACAGATCTATTTGACCAACAAGTACTGATATACCAAGTCAGAGTGGACCTAAGAGTAATGGCAATGAAGGGTTACTCCACACTCCCCAGAGCTCAAGAAATGGCACCTCATCATCAGATGCTGTTTAATGTCACACACAAAAATCTTGGAGGAGGGGATAGCCCCTTTAAGGAGATACATTCAGCATATTTTAAGTCTCACTGATAGAGACAGAAAATAGTTTTGTTATTTATATGTTGGAGCAGATCAACAATTGAGAGATGCCATTTCAATCCTATATAAATAAAATTAATTTTAAAAGTATTTTGTAATTTGCTTAAAGCATTGCAGAAATTATTTCATTTTATCTTATTGTATTGAATTAATTTAGAGGGCTATTGCAATGTGAAATAATTATTTGAGTCTAATTAATTTCAAAGTAAAACTTCAGACTTTTTCTTTTTTTGAACAAATGAACACAATGTTGGAGTTTCAATTATTTTTTTTTTTTTAATTTGAACCTCCAACATTGTCTTCATTTATTAAAAAAAAGTCTCCGATGATGAAGTTTTACCTTGAAATTAATTAGACTCGAATAATTATCATTTCACATTGCAATAGCCCTCTAAATTAATTCAATACAATAAAATAAAATTAATTTTATCATTCAACATCTAGTTTGGATAAAGTGAAAACTTATAAGCATGAACCATGGGTACCTTACATGATGTAATGGTTAACATGCTAGATTGGCGCCCCTTTATCAGAGTTTGATTCTCACTGGGTTCCCTATATTTATGGCCTTGTAAAGCTTAGTAAATAACAATAAGCACTATTATTACACAAATAATAAAAAAAATAAAGCTATCAAATCAGAATTTTTCTACAATACAACCAACAGTTCAGTGCTTATAAAATCCAGGATACTCCACATAAGTGTCAAACTCTATTCAAAAAGAGAAGCAGGTATTATAGCTTATTTACTAAAGTAACAAGATCTTTGTTAATGTTTGGCTTGAGTTGGTGACAAAGAAAGAATTAAATCAATTTGCATGTGTCAACTCAACCAGAAACATAATTATAAAAACACATATTGCAATATGTGATTGGTTTGGTTTGGTTTTATGGCATATCAACTATTGTTGGTTATTTAATGCCAAATCCTGCTTTTATATATATATTAAATATGATTTGTAAACACATTTTAATGATACACACAGTTAAATGATCAAACAGTTCTATCTCACTTGCATACAATCAAAAAATTTAATTTAGCATAAGTCATTTGTTGGCACTCAGTTTAAATGTCAAATAGTTCTATTTGCCCCATAGATAAGACCCTATCAGGTGCTGCCACTCTGGGCCAGAGTGGACCTGGGAGAGATGGCAATGATGAGGTACTCCACATGCCCCAAAGCTCCAGTATTACTGGAACCTCACCATCAGATTGTTTGGTGTCATAACCAAGACACTTGTTGGGAAGATCTTAACCCTCTGCAGATGTGCAGTTGGTGTATTCTACAACCCTAGGCAACTAATCTAGCATGTTTTTGTAGACATGTTTGGCTTGAGTTGGTGACAAAGACGAAAGAATTAAATCAATTTGCATTTGCCAAGTCAACCAGAAATTGAAATATGAAAACACTTATATTGCAATGTGTAAGTGTACTGCTTTGTAAAGCACAAAACAAATAATATATCTTTAGTAATGTTTATCCCTATGTGATATTGCCCAGTCGGTTGGGGCTGTAGAATACACAGACTACACCCCTACAGATGGGTAAGATCCCCCCCCAACGAATGTCCTGGTTATGACACTAAACAATCTGATGGTGAGGTTCCAGGAATGCGGAGTACGTCTTTATTGCCATCACTCCCAGGTTCACTCTGGCCATGGAGTGGAAGCACCTGGTGGGGCCCTATCTATGGGTTGAATAGAACTAAATTGTGTACTCGTGCAAAACTGAATTGCTAGGAATTGAACCATTTTTTACATTGAAACTGTACTTAGACTAAACTGAATTGTTTGAAATAGAACTGATTATTTGTATAAAAATGGATTTGGCATTAAATAACCTACAAAGTTTGATGTGCCAAACAACCCACCAACCCTATGTGATGAAAACTCACTTGAATTTACAAGCATATCAGAAAACAGCTGAAGTATTAGATGAGTAAAAATGACAAAATTTGATATTACCCACAAGGCTAAAGTAAACTCCTGATATTTAAAAACACCATCAGGACCCTTATACAATTAATAATTAAATCCCATCATTAAAAATAAGCAGGTGATATATTAGACCTTAAGAACCAATCTCAGCAACACTATCAGGGAGACAAAACCACATCTCTTACAAAAGACAAAGTTGGCAACCTTAGTCGAAGGTGACCCAAAGGCTCTCTTTTCAATAGCTACTACACAGAGGCGTAGGGGAGCGTGCTACTCCATTCCATGGATTACTCCACTTTACCCTTAATCCTTACCTTATAATGCTGTGTGTTAAGCAAAGTGGCATCAAGTACCATTTTTTGAGTCTGGGATTGAACCCCGGTCTCCCGGACCATTGGCGAACACCCTACTCCATAGGCCAATAAATAGAATACAAAAAAAAATAAAATAAAATAAATGTTCTTTATAGGTAAGTTATATTATATATCATATGTACTTACCAACCCATCTACCATGAGCAGGATGTGACACAAGGGCAATTTTAAGAGGAGTAAAGCTGGTTTGCATTCAGAATTTTCATTCTCTTAAACTGGTAACCTAATCAAGGCTCAAGAGCATAGTCTACCCTACTATTTACCCATATATAGATCCATGCTTTACCCAAAGGTATTAGTACAAAGTTAATTTAAACAGCCTCATCTAGGATTTGAATTTGAGTCGCTGATTCTATTTCCTATTATAACTGCAATCCTGAGTGTGTTATATATTGTATATACCAAAGCACAGAGTGAAACTAGGATAATCAAATGAAGAGAAAAGAGGGGGGGAAACAAATCTCAAAAGATCTGTCAATAATGACAAGAATTTAGTTAAAAAAAAAAAAAAAAAGAAAGAAAAAAGACAGCAGCAGCCGCCACCCTCAAGGCATGTGATGTGATGTGAGTGCCTTAATACTTGGTTTTGTGGAACTGAACTGGACTAAAAACTCTCTCTCTCTCACACACACAGTCATATTCTACCCCTTTGCACACAACCCATAATCAATTTAGGCATTTATGAAGAAGAAAGGCGACCAAAAAATATGCCAAGAAAACCCCCAAACATTCCTTTTTACTTTTTTTTCACTCTCTCACTCACTATAACAGTATTTTAGTCTTCATTATACAAGTGAATATATGCCATATAAATCTTTAGGAATTTAAATCACATGCATTAATCATTAATTTCTGTGGTTACAGCATTTTTTTTAAGGGAAAAAATACCATAAATGATTAATGTTCAAGAGTGAGCTGATAACTTCATATCTGATGTTGATGACTTTTTTGCCCAATGGGAACCAAGCACTGCAACACCAATAGAAAACATGTGGGGACATGATGTTGAAAAATAACCTCATTTGGTCATATTCCCTGAGAGTATCTTGATCCGCCTATGAACTTTTCAGGCAATCCTCATAGATGGGGGAAGTACTTCTATGATTAATTTTGGAAAAAAAAAAGTTTTTCATTCTTGCAGCATTTCGTTACAACATTCCTGACTGTTAAAAGTTAACACTGAAGTAGTTTAAAACCCATAAAGATGCTTTTATTTCCAATTTGTCATGCAGCTTGCATTTAACCAAGTTAGTAATTGCCATTTTTTCTTTTTTAAATCAATCAAAAACTAAAAGGAATGAGGAGTCCTAACAGAAATAAATCATTAACCCCAAAATTTACTTCAGCTTCAATTTCCCTTAAATCAAGTAAATACTTAGTTCAATCTTTAAAACAAACTTAATATTTCTAAACTACTATTTTAAGTTTACATGTTGAAAGTTTTGGGATTTCAAAACCAAACTACAAATACAAAATTGGCACTTGGCTGAAGAAATGATCCTAAGTGAAATGTGATGATGTATATGCCAACATGAAAATATTGTGTTAAAAGTGTTTTGGACAATCACTACCCAAATAATAAACAAGAAATTCACATTTTTATCTATATCAATGAGATTTGATTATATCCTAAAATTTAGTAATAAATACATATACATATATACACACACACACATATATATATATACATACACACACACACACACACACACACATTCATACATACATACAAGCACACATGAAATTCAAAATATTTAATAAGATATTTTTAGTTATACAATTGGCAAATTTATTCTCAAAAGCATTTTTAATTTAATTTTTTTAAACTTTGGTGATACTTTTGTTTTTACTTTACCATAAGAGCAATATATTTTTTCCAACAGTCAACCATATTTTCTTTTGACAAATTTTAGAACTATTTGATAAACTTTCTCTTATGTGGTTGGTTGGTTGTTTGGGTTTTATGGCATATCAACCTTTGTAGGTTATTTAACGCCAAATCCATTTTTATGTAAATAATCAGTTTTATCTAAAACAATTCAGTTTAGAATAACCACGCAGTTTAAATGTAAGTACATTTTAATTGTGAAAAACATTTCTATTTCAAGCTATTCAATTTAGTCAAGCAGAGCTAATTGAGTTTAGTATCAGTACAGATTATGTTTACACACAGTTAAATATCAAAACAGTTCTATATTAAACTAATCAGTTTAGTGTAAGTAGAGTTTCAATGTCAAAAAACAGTTCCATTCCAAATAATTCAGTTTAGCATAAGCACGCAGTTTAAATGTAAGTACGGTTTAATTGTCAAAAACACTTCTATTTCAAGCTATTCAGTTTACTCAAACAATTCAGTTTAGCATAAGTATGCTGTTAGTTCTATTTAATCCATAGATATGGCCTTATCACGTGCTACTACACCAGGCTAGAGTGGACCTGGGAGCAATGGCAATGAAGGAGTACTCCGCATTCCCCGAAGCCCCAGCATTACTGGAATCTTACCATCAGATTGTTTAGTGTCATATCCATGACACTCATTGGTGAGGTTTTACCCTTCTGCAGAGGTGCAGTTGGTGTATTGTAGAGCCCCAGCCGACAGGGCAATTCTCTTATGTGAATGAAATTATAAATTTCTTTGTTAGCTATTATTCAGGTATGAGCCGTCCAAAACAGAACTGCTAGCTTGCATGATGTCAGCCCATTCTACTTGGGATTATCTCTTCAGATGAGTACCATTATATTATGAGCAAACTGGATGATGGAGGACTATTTCCTTGAAGAGTGAAATGCAATATCATTAAAGAAAATTGTTTTAAGTTGCCAGATAAACAACTGTCATCACACAAATTTGCTTTGTGAAGTTAGACAGCTAAAGATTACAAAGGCAACATTAAGTGACAGATGCCCAACTTGTAAATAGTACCTCTATGAAACATACCTAATTAAAAATAAATTAATAAATATTGTTTATAAACTTCCTATCATTTTTTTTCATCAGATCTAATAAAAATTTAATACAGCACTGACATCACAGTAAACCTTGAATAAGACACAGTGGACAGGTAACTGATATTTTTTAAATTGGTATGTATCTATATCAGAGCTTATATTTCATACTGTAGATTATATGTATATATATTGTATTACATTACATGGTAGTGTCTGTGACCCTGGGTTTCATGCATTTTGCATTTGTGAGCTAACACACATACACATGGGTTAACTGAAAAGTTCATAGCCTAACCAAGATACTCTCATGGAATTGACCAAATGAGGTTTATTTTAGAACATTATACATCTTACAGTCGTCACACTTCTTCCATTAGCATTGCAGTGCATGGATCCCATATGATGTCAGTTTTTGAATTTTTCAGCTAACTCTCACGTGTGAGTATGTATAAAAAAAATACAATACAGTATACAATGTAACAGGCAAAGAAATTTGAATTCCACTTTTCAGTGTCATTGTAATGTTACTTATACATTCAGGAGGGGGTGGGGCATCAAAGGAAATCCTCCTTCTCACCTGATTTTTCTTTGTTCACAACAAAATTCATGCCTTTCCCAATTTCTGTAATGCAGATAGGTTGTCCCCTGCCAAATATTTTTCCTATAGCTGAGGCAGAGAGAGAAAAAAATGGATTCATGTCTTTCCAAAGATTGACTCATTTTAATAGCATTTCAACTTGTCCAGGGTTATTTTATACCTCAGGGTTAAGGAATTGCATATATAGTATAATTATGTTTATATTATTTAGTGTAGTTGTAAAGTTATTGCTCATACGACACATCTATATTAATATTTAATACAAATAATTCAGGTCTATTTAACCAAACATTCTGGGTTAGAGTGGATCTGAGAGTAATGGAGTTACACCATGAGATTCCATTTAATGTTATACACAAGCCAACCCCCACCTTTTTTTTGGGGGGGGGGGGTCCTCACACATCAGCAGGGAGATACAGTTAGCATATTGTAAGCCCCATGAATAGGACGGGTCTTTTCTTAGAATATTATTCTGAAGTGAATGCAAACATCTTCAGCCCAATTTTGAACTGATCACAATTCCATTTTCCATAATGCTACATGTACAATATTCTTTATTAGCAGTTGTGTACAAACCAAATATCTTTATATTACTTATATCCAAATTATCACCAGTGTTACCATTATCCTTAAAACAAAGATTATCTAAATCATTCCTCCCACAAAAATAAAAAAATTTTCATCAAAAAACATATTCTTTTCCAGTCAATTTAACATGCTCATAATTTATGATTGGTCATTGCTTTTAAATAGTCCTAAATTAGATTTTTTTCTTCTCATGGTGTGTGTGTGTGTGTGTGTGTGTATATATATATATATATATAATCCAAATTCCAAGCACTGAGATGCATTCATTCAAATATCAACCTGTTTATCTGGGTTAGCATTTTTTGTTTAAGTGTACACCTTTCCCAAGGTCATCAACGTGAAACTTATGGCCGACTGCCAGATTTGAAACTAAAACAACCAACTACATTTGCCAATACGATATTTCATCATCTATTTGTATTCCACTCAATACACAATTTTCTCATGCGCATGTGTGTCTGTAAAACAATAGATTGTCTGTCTGACTTTTGGGGATAGGGGAGAAACAATGTATTATATCAGGAATTTGTACTCGGGAGTGATCAGTCTTCTTGATAATTTTCTCCCTAAACCTAACAAGAAATATACATCAACACAGTTTCAGTAAATATCAATACAAATTAATTAACACTTATATAAGCAGAATTATTCAACTACTTCCCTATTTTGTTATAATGAAGAAAAATGTTTATTCAGTTTTTTAAGGGGTAAGATATATAGATTACTACTACTACCAGTTATCCTTTGCTTGTTTTATATATATATATATATATATATATACACACACAGAGGTACCCATGATGTAATGGTTACCATCATAGGAAATGGACACAGTGACAGGAGTTCAAATCTTGGATGAGGCTGATTGCATTTCACCAAGCACTAATAGTCTTGAGAAAGGTATGAATCCAATTATTCTCCCACCAGCAATGGGTAAATAGTAGGGCAGACTGTTTCTTTAGCCTTGGTTAAGCAACCAGTTTAGAGGAAGGAAAACTAAATTCAAACCTATTAAACTTTGCTTAAAAATTGGCCTTGTGTCACATCCTGCCTGTGCAGAGGGAATGGAAAATAAATACACACACACACACACACACACACACACACACAGAGGGTGTTTTAGAAAAATTGATTTCATTTCATTATCTTATAACTTGACCTATTCTCATTCAAATGATCTCAAATTTAAAAAGCATGCAGAGAAACAACTCAAAATTTTATGCCTAATGTTTTTTTCCTTTCTTTACAGGTATAGAGAAATGCCATTGAGTGAAAAAGAAAAAGTGTTTTGTATGTTAGAGCATGCTCAAACAGAGTGGAAGACTGAGCAGTGAGCATTCATGAGAGAAGTCACTAAAAATGCACCAACTGCAATGCAGATTAAGACATGCCACAAAAAGTTCAAAGAGGAAAACTGTGTAAGGCAAAAGGACCTCGATGTCTACTAGTATTGGAAGAAAAAGTAGAAAACTTATGAAATGTACATACCACATATTTCTTATTCAAACTTTGATGAATAAATCTTATTTTACTCAACATGAGACCTGCTTACTTTCATTTGCCAAGACTATGAAATTACTCAAATATTTACACCTTAAATGATATCAATTTTTTTTTAAAAACACACACATTTTAATAGCTTAGACAGAGAATCAACAGTGTTTGATGACAGTCAGTTTCTTGCTTATGCAATAATCAGATCAAGCTAAAAGTTTGATGATCAGAGAGGCAAAAAACTGACTTACCAAGCACTATTGATTACACTATTAAAATTCAGACCTATATCTCCATCACCAAAATGAAGTACATATTGTAAATATAGCTAACCACATAATCATATATATAAGTTGGCAACGGTAGTTGAGGGTGACCTGAAGGCTCCCTTTTCAATAACTACTATATCAAGGTGTAGGGGAGGGTGCTACTCCTTTCCCTGGATTGATCCACTTTACCCTTGATCCATACTTAATAATGCTGACTATTAAGCATTTTTTGAGGCCATTAGTAAACACTAACCATTATGCCAATAGGTCAGTTATCTAATGTAACATTATATATATATATATAACTTGGCTTAATGGCCTCTCAACCCTTGATGGTTATTTAATGCCTAACACTGTTTTATACATATATATGTAAGTAATATTATTTTTAAACAAGCCAGAGCTCATTTGTTTGCACACAATGATTTCAAGTGTTGCTATTTAACATTAGTTAATGGTTTCAAGTGTTGCTATTTCTCAAGTATTATTATCTAATTTAATATAAATCATTTGCTTGCATGTCATTGAATGGTTTCAAGTATTGCTATTTAACACTAATACTTCTAAATAATTCTATTTTATATTAATCAGTTGTTTTCAAATAGTTAAATGGTTTCAAGTATGGTAAATGATTGAATAGTTCTATTTGACCCATAGATGGCACCCTAACAGGTACTACCATTTCAGACGTGAAAGTAATGACTATGAAGGGATACTCCACATTCCCCAAAGCTTCTGTACTGCAGGCACACTATCACCCAGGTCATTCACTTGGGGAAAGTGTGGTCCTTACCACTCTGCAGAGGTGCAATCAATGTATTCTACAGTCCCAGCCAACAGAGCATGAGTATGTGTATATATATATATATATATATATATATATACACACACACACACACACAGACAGAGGAATCTAATTAACATTTCATGGTTATGTTTGCATTATCAAGAATTCGGATGATTGAATAAATAGAGTTGAGTTACAAAGTTATCATCTAATTGAAAATTGTTTTATCCTTCAAGTTAAAGCATATATTGCGCTAATAAAAATTACACTGTGTACTATTTTTACTATGAGGAGTTTACATGCTACATCTAATCTAGATCAGCCCACTATTCTATGAGTATAGATAAACAAATGAAAAAAATTATATAATCTGTGGGTGTATGTATAGTGTATTAAGACAAAAATTCTTAATTATGACAGGACTACATTGTCAACCTTTTCAATTCTGACATAGTGGAAAGTCTGAAAAATATAATGCTTTGTCAAGTTTTCATTCATTTTTTTCTCATTTCTAAACAAAGGAACATACGTTGTTCAAATGAATAAATAATGTGCATAGTTTTCAGTTCAAGCACTTTTGATCATTCTTTGGTCATCATCATGATGATTGATTGATTGATTTTAACAGCATGTCAGCCCATCTAGAGTTATTTTATGGCAAGAGGTTAGGGAATCATTCATATTTACATTTGTGTAGTTATTAAATAGGACCATTGGCCATATGAGTAGAGTGTTCGTCAATGGTCCGGGAGACCAAGGTTCAATCCCAGGTCGAGTCATACCAAAGACTCAAAAAAATGGTACTTGATGCTGCCTTGCTTAACACTCACCATTATAAGGTAAGGATCAAGGGTAAAGTGGAGTGATCCATGGAATGGAGTAGCGTCCTCCCCTACACCTAGTGTAGTAGCTATTGAAAAAGGAGCCTTTGGATCACCTTCGACTATGGTCGCCAACTTTACTTACTAGTTATTAAAGCTTGTTCCCCGCCCAGTCCTATTGAATATGAATAATTTTTAAACAGACCCATTTGATCTATCGATGGGAGCCTAATAGGTACTAGCACTCTGAGTCAGAGTGAACCTGAGAGTAATGGCAATGAACTCCCCTGAACTGGAGCCTCACCATCAGATGCAATTTAGTGTAATATCGAGGACACTTTTTCACCAAAAGGGTGATCATCTTCAAGAATGAGACATACAAGGTTTATTTTTCATAGGAAACATTTTAAATTTACATGAGTTATTTTATATATCTTATAATAGAGATCATGTCTGTGTCACCAACAACTTCACAATTCCCTTAGTTATTTACATTATATTCTAAACGGTTATTAAATAATAATTATTTATCTTAATAAGCATCTTATTTATTAACAATATCTCTGTTAAATTCTACCTGAATTAGATTTGCCTCAAAACAGTCCATGTTATTAAAAGAATTTATCCAATGTGACACATGATCATTTCAATGTGGGGAGAGTCATGCGTGGCCATCCCAAAAATTGCCTGATTCCTTCAGTATTCCCCTCTAGGAGCACATCAAGTACCAAACAATGAACTTAATCCTGTTATGCAGATGGTTTTAGGGGACCTTCCCTTGACGCACTAAGAGATAAACTCATAACACCCATTCAGTGCAAATGCTAGGGTCCCCTAAACTAGTAAGATAGCAGCCCATGTTATTAATGTATTTAAAATCCTACAATGTGTGTTATATATCACAAAGAAATAAAGATTTACATAGTATATTTTGTGGATAATTTGCATATCAACTTTAACAAAACCAGGTCTGATAAATAATTGGTTGGTATTATTGATTTCTAATATCTTATTCAAAAATGTATTCAAGAAATCCTATTTAATATGTAAATGAATTTCAAATGAAATTAAAATGAGTGTAATCTTTCTATATTTAGCTTCATTAGTCTTTCTAATTTGATATATTTCATTACATCAAAACTTAAATACTTGTACAGAGGGCACATATCTTTGGTCGTAATTTTTTTAGTTAATTTTATATATATATATATATATATAAAAAAGAGAAAATGTATATTTTTTCTATCCTATTGTAATGTATAGTAATACATTGTTTCTAACATACAAAAATTCATGTTGAATTGAATGTACATCTCAAAATTGCATGTTAAAACAATGAAGTACATCAGGTCTAACAACTAAACCAACATTTTGATGGATGGATGGGAGCAAAGGCTGGCAGAGAATGCATCTTGTTCTACAAAGGATTGTTTAATCTACACAGCTGACCCTCATGCAAATCTCATTGCATAAATAACAAAGACCAAACCACATGTTCATGAAGCTAATAATATAGCAAACAGATAATTCATGTAGGTAATTGCCCTCCCAGACAAAACATCAAGGAAAATTCAAAACAAGAAAATAGTACTTGTTGATTGACATGCCTTTAAAATCAATCAATCTGTTTAAGGTTATTAATATACTTAGGTTAGGGAATCTCATTCCAAGTACATTTATATTTACATTTTGAGTGTAATTGTTTCTTAGTTTTTTCACACAGATAAATGATATCAAGTATTGCTATCTGATGCAAATAATTTGCACACAGTTGTATGGTTTCAAGTATTCCTATCTAATAGTAATAAGTATATGGTTTAAAATAATTATTTCTATTCAATAATAATTTGTTTGCACACAGTTGTATTGTTTCACATATCCTTATCCAATACTAATAATTTTCAAACAGATCTATTTGACTCATAAATGGGACCATAACAGGTACTCCCACTTAGGGTCAGAGTGGACCTGAGAGTAATGTTAATGAAGGAGTACTCCATACTCCCCAGAACTGGAATCTCACTATCAGATGAAATTTAAACCTGGTCAAAGCTAAAAAAGAAAGAAAGAAAAAAAAAAAGGGAGGTAGAGTGAGTAACAGAAGTGCTAACACTATCACAACTGAAAAGCAACAGTTTGCAACACCAAAATCTACCTCTGCCACACAGACACACAATATACAACACCCTAATTTATTGATTACTCATCGCTAATAGAATAGAAATGTCCGTTGGATGGTTGAATGGCTGGTTGGTAGCAGGCTGGCAGGAATCGAAAACACAGCAACTCAAACAAACAATAATAATATACTGCTCCCCTGTAAGTCACTCCCAGCTCCATCACTACAAAAACAACAACCACTACCAGTTGTGGGTGCCATCTATCTGAACATGTATGGGTAGGTGATAGCACTAATATGCTGTTGTTGCTTCTGGCAACAAGCAGTGTGACTTACAATATTGATTCTTTTGAAGGAACAAAATCAGTCACATGCACATGTGTGCATTTAGGTCAAGTCTTAAAATCATCTTCAGGTAATAGTACTAATAGTGCTAATAAGAATTGGACGAGTGATGGTGAGGAGATGGTGGGAAAATTAGTACTAGTGGTTTTAGTAGTAGTTGTATTGATTAGTATTTATATTCGCAAATTTCAATGTGAAGGTTATGAAGAGCAGTAATGAGAACTTAACAGCAGAAATTAGTTGACCCCTCTGCAGCATCATCTCTTTCAGGATAAAATAGCTGTTCTCAATTAAACAGAGGAAAAAAATTTCTTTACTATTATCATTATGAATATTTCTTTGCACCATACAAAGATAAAAATTTGTCATTTTTAATTCTTTCCAAGTTCACAGGAAATTGTTATTTAAAAAAAAAAGATAAAATAAAAAATAATTTATAAGAAAATTTTTTAAGAACAAAATGTGAAATATAAAAAAAAAAAATTGCTTTGTACACAAACATGAAAACACAACCATATACAAATACATACACTGACATACTACTGCCTTCAATAAGTTTCCAGACTTTTTTTTTTTTTTTAACAGGCATTTAAAATTGTTGTAGACTCTTGAAAATTCAGTATGTTATTGCTATACATCTTATGAGATGACTGACCAATTTTTATGATTTCAGCTTCAAATCAACAGCTACAGCAGCAATTGGAATACACCCTACTAAAGCCTGATTGTCACAGCTGGTGAATTTCAAAAACGCAATTTGGACGTGAGGACACTTTAGAAGAACAATATGCAATAAAATTCTGTTTTAAACTTGGAAAAAATGCCACAGAAATGTATGGAATGCTTCAGACTGCTTTTCAACCATCTTGCATTAATCAAGCATAAGAGATTCAAGGCAGGCAGGGAGTCTGTGAGGGATGATGAGAGGTGTGGGAGGAGTAAGGAAGTCAGAACACCAGAGTTGATTGGCCAAATAAAGAATTTCATGAATAAGGACCGTCATGTGTCTATAGAGACAATAAGTGCACAGTTTGATGTCAGTGTGAGAACTGTACACACAATTATTTATGAGGAACTGAAGATGCGGAAGATTTGCGTAAAGTTTGTCCCAAGGGTGCTCAGAGAAGATCAGAAAAAAAAATATTGTCATGACAGCAGGGAGATGGTCGAGCTGATCAATTCAGATCCTGCAGTTCTTGATGATCTGGTGACCTGCGATGAAAGCTGGATCTACTGCTATGACCAAGAGACAGAGTTCCCAGTGGAAGCATGCTGGCTCTCCCAGACCCAAAAAGGCCAGAGAGCAAATCCACCAACAAACTTTTGATGATCCCTTTTTTTGACAGAACTGGTATGATCTACATGCACTGGGTTCCCACTGGACAGACAGTCAACAAGGAATACCATGTTGAGGTTTTAAGGTAGTTCAGGAAGAGATTCCGTCGGAAGAGGCCAGCACTCTTCAAATCGGGTCAGTGGCATTTCTACCAGGACAATGCACCAGTCCACAACTCCATCCTTATCACAGACTATTTGACCAAGACAGTTCATCATTTGACCAGACTATTTCATCAAGACAGTTCCACAACCTCCATATAGTCCAGACCTTGCTCCCTGTGACTTTGGGTTATTCCCTAAGCTCAGAGGCTGTCGTTATGAGACAATTGAGAAGATGAAAGAGTCTGTGACAAAGGTCATTGATACGCTCACACAAGAGGACTTCCATGGGGCCTTCCAAAAGTTGTTGGAACAGTACAACAAGTGCATTGCAGCCGGAGGAGATTACTCCAAAGGGGACTAGAGTTTCATGTGTGTACTTTCAATAAAAGTGGCCATACAAAAAAAAGTCTGAAAACTTATTGTATATATTACATGGTAATGACTATGACACTAGGTTTCATGCTTTATGCATTCACACATTATATATATATATATATATATATATATATATATATATATATATATATACACACACAATTAGACTGAGTTGTCAGTTTTTATGGCCTAATGAGTAGAGTGTTTGCCAATGGTCCAGGAGACCAGGCTTCAATTCCAGGTAGAGTCATACCAAAGACTCAAAGAATGGTACTTGATATCACCTTGCTTAATACTCAGCATTATAAGGTAAGGATCAAGGGTAAAGTGGAGCCTTCTAAGGAATGGAGAAGTACCCTCCCCTACCGGTGTAGTAGCTATTGAAAAGGGAGCCTGGGGTTCACCCCTGACTAAGGTTGTCAACTTTACTTACATCTTTTACAATCCAAATAGATTTTCTCTCTCTCTCTTATATATATATAATAGTTACCAAGCACTGTTGACCATGTCTATGCTATCCTAACTTTATATATATATATATATATATATATATATATATATATATATATATATATACACACACACACACATATATATATATATATATATAGATATATATATATATACACACATACTATCACTGATGTCAAACACTGTTTATATAGATAATTATCATTTGCTAAGCAAAAGAATTGAATTAATATCAAAGAGTAGACATATCAACAAATTTCTTCTTTATCATCTACCACCTGACCCTAATTAATTCCATAATTTATACTCCTTAATTTCAGACCACGAAAGAAAAAAAGTTTTCTTTTTTGGCTTGTTTGAATGCCATGTGTAGTAACAACCTATGTTATTCTTTTGTGTAAATGTTGGCGCAAGCTAATATATGTGACTACATATTACACTATATAAACACTTGACTGGCGACTTTAATCCCACTCCGGTTCGAAGATTGTATCAAACACATGAAACTTCAGTAAAGGACTTATAGTATCTATAATTCTATTAATTATAGTGTCCATAATTCTATTATTTATAGGTTTGGCAGCAATATCTCAACTGCTGAAAGCGATATCAACATGCGAAAGGTGTGGACAGTTGATTATATGGAAATCTGAGCTCTCTGATAAAATAAAACAAGAATTCTTCCAAGCCCTGGCTGTGGCAGTACTACTGTATAGATACACTACCATGACTAACAAAAAGTCATGAAGAGAAAGCTAGATAGGAACTATAAAAGAATGCTACATGCTGCTTTGAATAAATCCTGAAAGTAACACATTTCAAAATAGCAGCTGTGTGGTCACTTACAAGAAGAAATGACATGCTGGGCATTGCTGGAGATATAAGGACGAAATCATAAGCAACGTTCTCTTATAGACTCCTACAGACAAACACTAGTGTTGGCCAACTAGCAAGGACTTACATCAAGTTTGTGCAGAAACTGGATGTAGTCTAGAGGATCTACCAGAAGTGATGGATTATAGGGATGGATGGCAAGAAAGAGTCAGGGAATTTCATGCTATCAGTACAACTTGATGACAACACCTGCTCTGTTATAGTATCACTCTTTTTATAAAAGAGATTATTTGCAGTATATATATATATATATATATATATATATATATATATATATATATATATATACACACACACACACATATATTTATAATAAAAAACTTATATCAAAAATATTTTTTAAAAACATTTTTAATATGCACACACACAATTACTAAGCTCCATTGACTGTGTCTATTTTATACTAACTTGGATATATGCTCTTTCACTAATATTGAGCTATATATATATATATATAAAACACAGAAACTATTCATATACTATGAATCTGGTGACTTAAGATAAACTATAATAATCAAAGTTGAATAGTTTGAATCTCTAGGTTAAAACATTGTCAATTATTAATTTCTGACTTATTGCTTCTTATCACAATTGCCAGACAATCAGACAGCCCAGAAATAAAAGAGCCTCTAGTATAACAAACTCAAATCCCTCATCTCCTAAAACTCATCTAATTGATTAGGCAACAAAGCTCACCAGCTGCACTCATTCATATCAAACCATAGTTATATTTATTTTCTCATGTGAGAAATATTTTTAAAAATGAAAAAATCATCTAAACTATTCTAATAAAAAAACTAATAAAATAATTTTGATTGCATGTCAACCCTCCAGGGTTATTTTATGCCAAGAGATTAGGGAATCATGTTCATTGTACTTTTGCATTCACATTTTAGTGTAGTTTAAGTGTTTCATTTTGTTATGTATCTTATTTTTTTCCTAATATACACAGTTATATGATAACAAGTATTCCTATTTAAAACAAATAATTTTTAAATAGAAGTATTTGACCCATACATGGGACCCTAAGAGGTCCAAGTTAGTGGACCTGGAAGTAAAGCCAATGAAGGGGTATTCAACACTCCTCAGATCTCCAGAAGTGAGGCCGAACCACCAGATACAGTTTAGTATCATACCCATGACACCAGGGGGTTTTTTTGTGAAAAAGGGGTAGTGGTCTTACTCCTTCTGCAAGGAATCAGTCAGCATTTTTAAGCCCCACTGATAGAATTTGGCTGAATAAAAATATTAGTTATAATGACTGCCAATTCCTATTTATTTATTAAAAGACATAACCCATTTGAATATTTCATTAGTTTATTTTATCACCATCATTTATTCTTTTATATTCTTTTATCAACTCTAATGAGCTAATCTCAACTCTGGATGATTCATATATGAATGATGTTGACATAATAATGTTGGAATCTCAACCAACAGTTTAATGTCTAATCAAAGTAACATTACTACTACTGCTTATTAACTTTTTTAGTTTATTAATTCAGAAAATATACAAACAGAAAATGAACTATTAACTGCCTGAATACATGCTTAAATTTACTCAAGATTTGATTAACAGTAAACATAGCAAGATAACAGGAAATGATTTCATATACATTTAAAGGAGTGCATAGATTCAACAGTAAGGAGTGTATCAAAATAACTCAGTATCTATATTAATATACTATATACCCTCCTTGGGCATTGATAAAGGCTTGTATTCTTAGAGTATTGCAACCAGTGAACTTGTATGAGTGTTAGCCTAACAGCTATCATTGTATAAAATAGAAGTGACAATCTGAGTTCAAACCTAGATGAAGCTGTTTGCACTTTGTGCTAATACCCTTCAGAAAAGCATGAAACCTCTTTTTAACCCAGCTATGAGTATATAGGAGAGACTGCTTTTTCTAGCTTTAGTAAGGCAACCATTATAGAAGAAAGAAAACTGAACTAAAACCCCCAGTATTCTGCTTAAATTAACCAGGTGTCATATCCTGCCCATAGTGGTTTGGTTTGTTTTCTTTGTTAAATGGCATATCAACTTTCATGGGTTATTTAATGCTAAAGCCATCTTTGTGGAAGAAGAGCAGTAATACTATTTAACCCATAGCTGAGGGGATAAGGGGGTTCATGCCTTTACCAAAGGTATTAGTCTGAAAATGAAAGGAATAGCACAACTGGAATTCAAACTCATTTACATCAAGGTCAGTATCTAGCACTTCAGCTACAAGGACTACCCTCGGTCCATGTTAGAGGGGTTGGGTATATACATGCTACATAACAACAGCACTAGGTTGGTTATGTTTTTAATGGCATATCAATCTTCTTAGGTCATTTAATGTCTGAAAGTGAATGTAATAGTGCAACTGGAGTTTGAACTCGCTTACTACAATTCCTCAGTCCACCGCTTTAACTATTACACTACGGGAACACCCCCAACAGCACCAGAAAATTTGGTACTGGACAATTAGTCTGATTAGGGTTTGTTTTGTTTTTTTAAGTAAATTATAATAAGTGATAAAAAAGAATTAAGAAAATTTAGTTTATTAAAACATTTTTTGAATAAATGTCAAAAAGGTACAGAAAAATCATATCTAATAAAACAAATTTACAAAATCAATTTTAGTCTTTATTTTTGTACATGATACTAAAATGGGTTTTAAAGCTTTATATTATAAGCAATTACTTTTAAGAAATCATTTCTTATAAAATATAATGTAATTTCATTAAAACATTTTTCTTTTTGCTTGAAATGAGCAGTTTACAACTGTAAGTCTCATTTAAAAGCATACTGTTGTCTGGATACCTATAACAATATGACTGAAAACTTTGAAAATTGAATCCAAATATCTAAACCCTCCTGCTCCCAACATGTGTAATATAATGGCCGAGGGATTTCGTTTTATGCCTTTGGGTTTAGTTAGGCTGAGAACCTTTCAGCTCAGTGCATGGGTTAGCTAGGTGCAACATTAACGCAGGTGTTCGCGCGCGCACGGGGCAGACATGTCATTCAGAGATGTCAAAATAAAAATCCCAGATAGGGGGATGTGAATGACATCATACACCGGAAGCGCACGGAGGATTTTGGGAGATTTGAAAAAGTCAATTAGTTGAGTTGAGAACTAGACACCGAACGAGAAGGGTAGACTTTCGGGGCTCGCAGAGGCCAGACGAATTTGTCCACTACAGGCGCCGCATGTAATGGGAGGGCCTCCCTCCCCAGATGGAAAAGTCATCATAGAAAGATTGTGTATCTCTCTTCCTTATGTTGAAACCTTTAACTCAAAGGTAATAAAAGGTTTCGTACCTGAACTAAGAAGTTGTTACATGTTTTTCGTGTTTCGGGATTCCTATGTTCTATGTATATATGTTAAGAACATTCTATGTACGTTTCACATATCCGTATCTGGCTATGGTACACATACACATAATGTACTCAGATCAAAATTAACTTCATGTTAAAATTTTATTTTCAGTGTTGAACACTGGAACTGAAAAGGAAGTGGCTTCTACTTTAGTTCTACAATTTACAAAATCAGAAGTAAAAAATGTCTTGTTTTTCTTTCCCCAGAAATTTTTAAATGCTTAATGCATCTCTGAAGATAAAACAGAAAAAATCTGGATAAACTTAAATATACACGTTAAATCTCATCCAAGATATTTTAAAACAGAGAATGAACAACTTCAATAAATGTACTTGTTTGGTTTGGTTTGGTTTTATGGCTTATCAACCATTGTACGTTAATATGACAAATACTGTTTAGACATATATATATATATATCAAATACATGTGATTTGTAAACACATTTTGTTGATAACATTTTTAAATGAGTTTCAGCTCTTTTTTTCACACAGTTAAATGGTTTCAAGCATTTATATCCAACACAGACAATTCAATTTACTATTAATCATTTGTTTGCACACAGTTAAATGGTACTAACTATTGCTATGTATCTAACAATTAAATCAAACATCAGTCATTTGTTTACACACAGTTAAATGATCAAAAAGTTCTATTTCTAACTATTTAATTTACCATAAGTCATATTTTGGACACAGTTTAAATGTCAAACAGTTATATTTTACCCATAGATAGGACCCTATCAGATGCTTCCACTCCAAGTCAGAGTGGACCTGGAAGCAATGGCAATGAAGGGGTACTCCTAATCCCCCAAAGCTCCAAGACTGGAGCCTCACCATCAGATTGTTTGGTGTCATATCGAGGACACTCGTTGAGAGGCGGAAGGCTCTTACCCCTTTGCAGAGATACAATTGGTGCATTCTACAGTCCAAGCTCACTAGGCTGTAAATGTATTTGTGTATAATTGAAGGCATGTGACATAACAGTTACCATCTAAGAAAATGGAGAAGACAACCCGAATTGAAATTCTGGACAAAGCTGTTTGCATTTCTTTCGAACTAATGTCCTTGGAAAAGATATGAATCTATCTATTCTACTTCCTTCCAACTATGGGTAAATAGTTGGGCAGACTGAATTCTTTTGCCTAAGAACTGCAACCTGTCAAGGAGAAACTAGCACCACACTGCAGAAAAAAAAAAACTGACCTTGCATTGCCCCCAGCCCATGGTGACAGGGTTGGATGAATACATACAAATATATAATTAAACAAATATCAAACATGATAATAACATGAATTTTTGATTAAGTTTTTCTTTCATCTTATTTTTACTTATATTTTTATTGCAATACTTGAGTAGGTTTTAAATTCTAGAAGTTAAACAGCCTAAAACAGAAATAAAGAGCTGGCCTCTGAATAGATTTGAAGTTTCATCTTTTATGTAGGAAATACACTTTATAATTTATACAGAATTTATCTACACTTATTTCTTTTGTTATATTTTTTATTTAGGCAAATACTGATTACCTTAAAAATATAGTTTACAGAATAAATAATGTACACACAAAACTTTTGAACAATTAGCCTCCAGATACCCTGTACCTGATATCACAAAAAAATAAATGTGTGCACAAAACCTTCAAACATTGCATTAAGACAAAAATATCAAGGGTGAGCCCGCGTGGCATATTAGCTAATATATTGGATTGCAATATCACAGTAGGCAAGTTCAAAATCCAGTCATTAACTTTCAGACTAACTCTCAAGAGAAAGGTATGAACTCCCTTATCCGCCCACCACCTCCAACGGCTATGGGTTATCAACTGTCCTTCAACAAGGATGGCTATAGCATTAAATAATTCATGAAGGTTGATATATCATTAAACAAAGACAAAAACCAAAAAAATATCAAAGCTATCTTATTCCAATGTTGTGGGGTTTTTTCAAGTAGGGGTAAGTGCTGTTAATGATTGCTATAGCTCAAAATATCAATATTACAGTGAAAAAAAAAAGTAAAGCTCAATAGTGAACTCAAGTCTGAAATATCAAGCTTATGGGTTCAAAAGGCTCAAATTTGGTTTAATCCTTTGAGCCAGAACTTTTTTTTTTTTTCTCCCTACATCATAGCACTGAGGGTAAATTTCAGCTCAGAAGCTCAGAGATCAAAGTGTTAAATCCTTCTCAATACCCTTGGTTGAGAACTTTGCATACAATTTTGTTTCCTTTTTTTAAACTCAATTCCAAAAATCTGATTTAACCAGTTTGACTCCAAAGTGATGATTAATAAATTCCTTCCCCTAGGCAGGAATCAATCTAATCTTGATAATAATATATAAAACAAATGAAAAAAATTAAATTGAAAACAAACAGCTAAAATATTCAAGCAAAATGTATCAAATCCTCTTTGAAAGGAATCACAAGGGAGAGAAACATTTTGGTTTTGAAATGGATATTTTACATTCCTTCTACAGGAAATTACATATTAATGTTTATTCATCTGCTCAGTCACAGTGGACCCAAAAAAAATTCATCTTTTTATATACAGAGAAACACATAATGTTATATATTTTATATTACACATTCATATACCCATATTTGTGTTATATATATATATATATATATATAACCAACTCCTCTGCACAAGTTGGATGCAACACAAGGTCAATTTTAAATGGAGTTTAACAGATTTGAATTCCGCTTTCCTTCACCTAGACAGGTTGCCATACCAAGGTTATAGAGCCCAGTCTGCCCTACAATTTACCCATAGTTGGAGTGAGAATAGTTGGATTCTTTCTTTCCTAAGTGTATTATAAAACAATGTGAACAGGTTTGTCATGGGTTTGAACTTGGGTCACCGTGTCCATTCTTTATGACTGTAACCATTACACCACAAACACCTCCACACATAAAATACACCTAGGGTAATTAGCCCTAGCTCAGTGGTTAGCAAACTAGTCACTGAAATCATTACGACTGAATAATGAGTTCAATCTTCACTGGATACTCCATTTAAGTAGATGTGTTCCAAAACAGCCTAATTTTTTTTTTAAATACTACATCCTATAGACTCCCTTGAGGAGTATAAGGCCACAGCCACATTATGGTACAGCAGTTTTGTTAAGTAGTGTTTTTTAATCGGTAGAAGTTGCTAACCACACTGTCCTCGGTAGGCCATTTTTATAGTCATTATATGAACTGACTTCATACTTATATCACTAGTAGAGTAAAAGATGTACCTCCATTGATTCAATGACGATCATTAAGCTATGTTTAGTAAGAACTATTTTGGGTATCTCATCATAGTGCATTGTAGAGCAAGTTGATATTGTAAATCAATACAGAGAGTTCAATCCTCACTGGGTGTCCCATACTTGTGGCCTTGTGCCATATCTAGTAAATAACTATTACACAAAATTAAAAGTGTTGGTTATTAAAACAATTTAAACAACACAGAAAATCTGAAGTGGATTACCAAATCAATCAACCATTTTAAACAGACTGGCAACAAAAAAAAAAAAAAAAATAGGGCTCCTTGCTCTATAATTCTGACTTTAGCAGTAATTGCTTTCTCCTCCTTAGATGCAATTTCTTCTCACAAATGTATATTCCTTTACTAATCTTCAAGTAAATAAAAGATCAACTTTCTTTTCCTTTAACTCTTTGAATCTGAATGGCCAGTAATTGCATCGCTAACTAGAAGTACATAAACCCATTCAGCCGAAATTCCAGCCAGGGATTCCTTACTATATCATTATTGCCAATAAAATGTAATTTCTTATTCTATTTACAATTTGAAATATATTTTAAAAAATGGTAAAATTATATGAGATAACAGATTAATTAACAGCCTGTAAAGCAGTTAAATAACAGATTACATTTTATATTTTCAGCTACTTTTTATGCCAGGAGAGGGCTACATTTATGGGAGGCTCTGGGTTCTAAATATTAAGACTTTTTAAAAAGACCTAAAAGTTACTTTTATTGTCTGTCATCTGAAAAAATTACTTTCTCAAGGGAATTCAAATACACTATATGTAAAAAAAAATGTTGTTTGTTTCTTTGTGCATCAATCCATAACTTCTATTAAAATCAAAGTGTGGTATCTGTGCACTATGTCTCAGTTCAAAGTTCTTCTTCCTGACTTAAGATCAGACAGTAGTATATGTACCCATAGAAATCTCAATATATTTCCAAAAAAGTTTTTAAATAGTCAACCTAATATTCATTTACATCTAGCTTTTCTTTGCTTTTATTTTTGAGGAAGTATTGGATTTCATACACCTCTAAATAACAGCAGGTTTAATTTGCATATTTTATAAAATAACCATAAAATTTCTACACATACTGATACTACAACTGATCTTAGGCTGGAATTTCAATTCAAACATAAATGTTTACAGGAAGTAGACAATGATTGATTGATTTTAACAGCATGTTAACCTGTTTGGGGTATTTTATGACCAGAGGGAATTTCATACATTATACAGTTTTTGTGTAGTTTCTTAAGATATTTTAGGATAGTTACATAATATCAAGCATTCCTAATACAATCAATTTACACATGGTTATATGGCATCAAGTATTCCTATAAATACAAATAATTTTCAAAATCTATTTGACTCATAGATGGTACTCTAATGGTTACTATTACTTCAGGACAGAGTGGACCTGAGAGTAATATGAAGAAAATACTCCACATACACCAGAGCTGGAGCCTCACCACCAGATGCAGTTTAGTCTCTATAATTAGTTACTTGAAACCTTGTAAGTTTAGGCAAACAAATGGCTTACTAAATAGAAATAATTACATGAAACCATATAATTATTTATATTAGATGGAGAATATTTTAATCCATACAACTGTGTGCAAATCATTTGTATTAGGGATATTTTATATAATTGTGTGCAAAAAACTCTAAAGAAACAACTACACAAAAAAAAAAATGGAAATATCAATGTCCAAAAAATCATGATTCCCTAGTTACATTTTAAGATGTTTCGAGAACAGTTTATATTTTCCTTTTCAAGCTTTGAGACAATTAGCTTTTCATGCACAGTTGAAGTATTTTACTTATATTAAACAGATTTATGATGGCTTACAGCGTTAATTGCCATTAGATAACAATTTTAATCTGACTGGCAACAATATACAAGTTGGTAGGCTGGTGTCAGGCCTCAACACGGAAATTTGAACAAAGTTATTTTGTAACCTGACAGTCAAAACTGAGCAGTTGACAAGCAAATTTATATTGGCTCAATTTTTTATAAACGGATAAAGGACAGTATTTTCTCTACTCTCATTAATCTATTATTAGACACAAAATTGAATGGGAATTCTTTCAAACTGTAGCCATGTCAGTACAACTGTATGGTTGCACCAACTGGACTTTATGAGAATTATACATGAATGCAGTTTTGAATAAATCCTGGAAGCAGTACTCTACAAAACAGCAGCTATACAGCCACTTACCTCCTATCTCATAAACCATCCAAGTAAAATTAGAAGACATGCAGGGCACTGCTGGAGAAGTAAAAACTCATAAGTGATGTTCTATGAACTCTTACACAGGGACACATCAGTGTTGGGAACCAACAAAAATTGGCATTCATCAGCTCTGAGCAGACACTGGATACCATCTTGAGAATTTGCCAGGAACGATAACTGATGGACAGATAGCGAGAGAGAGCCAAAGGAATCCATGCTGTTGACAACTATTGATAATGAAGAGACTCAACAGATTTTATATATTTTATTCACTCTAGTAAATACTCATCAACATAGAAAAGTCAGTTTAGACACATTAGAGTGTATCAACATTTTTTTAACAGACATTTACTTTACATTCACAACAGACATCACCATATTATATCCTCATCAATACAATTAAGTTGTATGGAATACATTCAGGTATACTCAGCATAACAGTTATCCTAATAGGAAATGGAATCAACAAGCAGGATTCAAACCCTGGACTAAACTGTTTTTATTTCACTTTGAGCTAATGTCGTTCAAAGAATACATCTCTTCTCCCCTCAGCAAGTTATTGATAAATGGTAGGGCAGACTGGGTTCTTTAGCTTTGGTTTGGCAACCAGTTCAGGAGAAGGAAATTAAATCCAAACCAACTTTATACTGCTTTAAAAAAATTGACCTTATGTTACATCCTGAGCCTGGCAGAGGGCCTGTATAAGTATGTATTCAGCCATTTTGAATATTTAGAGAACCAGTTGTGAAGCCTTTATGCAATTTACTTAGAAGGGACCTTACTACACATGCATGAACAAACTATGGTTTGGTTTCTCCAAATTTTAAATACATTTATAATTTAACCGATCTCCTACAAGAGTTACTCAATCAGCAGTGAAATAGTAATAAGTGAGCGTATGTATATATGGCCATCGCATCAGCAGTGAGATTATATATATATATATATATATATATATACACACATACACACACATTCATAATGACCATACAAATTTTTCATGTCTTGTATCAGTAATTTTGGCAATGTATCAGTCCTCTCTCTGCTCCAAACCAGATTTGGTTCCCTGCAATTTTTGGCATTTCTCAAAGCTAAAATGACTGGAAACATAGGGATAAGATGAAGGAAAATATTAGGCAGAGGATGGTGATTGGTTTCTTTGTTTTAATGGCATATCAACTTTCACGGGTTATTGAATGCCAAAGCCATCCTTGTAGAATAGCTGTGATACTGTTGAAATCATAGCTGGGGGATAGAGGGGTTTATACTTTTCCTAAGGGTATTAGCCTGAAAGAGAATAAAATAGTGCAACTGGAATTTTAACTTGCTTACTACACTGTTGGAGTCCAGCACATTAGCCATTATGCCAGAGGGACTCTCCTGATCATAAATAGAACTTAGACAGTTTTGAAAAGTGGTAGAGGCATTGGAATAAGTGTGAGAGGTTAGAGAAAAATAACTTAAAAGTGATTAAAGTGCCATTTTCCAAGGTCGGCTATATTTTCAATAATATCAAATGAACAGGAACTTTTCAAACAGATCTTGCTTAAGCCAAAGCTTAGTAAATGAACCACACAGATGATTTGTTTATAATGGTAAAGGTTTCTGTAAGACAAACCACAAAATGTAAATATAAATATACAATGAAGACAATTCTCTTATCTCTTAGCATAGACAGGTTGACATACCATTAAAATAAATCAAATTAAAAGAAAGTCAGTAAATAAGTCTTATAATTAATATCAAATGTAATCTGAGCTCAAAATATCAGGCTTACAATGTATAATAAAATAATGCTCACTCCAAAATATCAGATTTACAGGTTAAAAAAAATTAAAAGCTGACAAAAAAAATACACAGTAATAAGTAGTATAATTCTAAAAATAATTACACTTCCCAGTTAATCCCATTTCTAATGATGACAAGGAAATTATAATATATATATATATATATATCTTAATCTTTATATATAATCTATGATTCTGTTGGTGTGAAAAAAAAAAAACAGATTGTACTATTCGCAAATTCTACAAACTGATATCTGGGAAAAAAATTTCAGTAAATTTTATATATATATATATATATATACATACATACATACATACACAAACTTTTTAGTTTTTGAGGAGAGAAAAAACTCTTTGCAAAAAAAATCTTTAACAGTTTTGTATTTTCATGGAACAGCCATTTTTTTATTACTTGAATTACTGAATTTAATGTATCATTTAAAATTTTAACACCATTTGCCCTCAAGCACAACAAATGTCTTGTCTCTAAAGGCACTGGTAAATTTAAAAGTATTCATGCACCATGATTATCTCCCAATATATAAACAGCTGACAAGACAACTATTCAGACAAACAGATTCTTAAGAAATATTTTGTAACTAAGCATCAATTACTTTCAGTTCATTCAATTTTTTCTCTATATAAAAAATCTGTGATACCTAAGAACTACTACTAACTCTTAAAAGAAATCTGCAAGCTTGCTTGATATTGAGCCAACAGGTTAAGCCAAGCAGACACTTTCTCAGTGAATTCTTTCGTTTTAGAATCAATAATATATATACATACACACACACACACACACACACACACACACACACACACACACACACACACGCGCACTAGTTTTCATTACTTATGAAATGAAAAAACATTTTTATTTTGAAAAAGACTTAACATTTTTCCATTCATTTATTTATGTATCTACTGTAAAAATTCTTTAATTACCACTTTTATTCTTGTTATGTTAACACTTGATAGCTTCAGCATGCTTCATGTTTTCATTCATGTCTTTGAAAGAATATTTTTTTAAAGACAAATATACAGATCCAAGTACGACTAAAGTTTCAAAAGTGAACAATCAAGTACTGGAATTAATATTTGGATATTGGTATATTTGTGTCTTAATACTTTAATTTTTCTACATTTTGTAAAAAGCACCATTAGTTTTTACTAATTTGATTGATTTTAAGGGCATATCAATCCATCTAGGGATAATTTATGCCTAGAAATTAGGGAATCATGTTCATATGTATTTAACAACCCCTATACATGAGCAGGGTATGACACAAGGTCAATTTTTTGAAGCAGAATTTAACAGGTTTGAATTTGAGTTTTCCTTCTCCCTTCAGTTGCCATACCAAGATTAGAGAGCCCAGTCTGTTCTAATATTTATCCATAGCAAGAGGGAGGATAGTTGGATTCATACCTTTCCCAAGGATATTAGCACCATGTGAAATGCAAACAGCCTTGTCCAGAATTTAAATTCTATTCACCATGACCATTTCCTACAACAGTAACATTACAGCACGAGTGCCTACATGTATATTTATATTTTTGTATAGGTGTTTTTAAAGAGTTTTTTGCACACATCTATATGGTTTTAAGTATTCCTATCTAATACAAATAATCATATGGTTTCAAATAATTATTTCTATTTAATAATAGAGATTTGTTAGCACAGTTACATGGTTTCAAGTAACAAGTCTTACAACAAATAATTTACAGTTATAAGGCATCAAGTATTCAAATCTAATAATAATAATTTTCAAACAGACTTATAGATGTGACCCTAATAGGTACTACCACTCTGGGTCTGAGTGGACCAGGGAGAAATGGCAATGAAGGAATACTACACACTCCACAGATCTCTATAACCAAAGCCTCACCATCAGATGCAGTTTAGTGTCAAACCCTTTTTTAGTGCAGTCTTAGCCCTTTGCAGACAATACAATCAGTGTATTCTAATTGAGGTTTTTTAAAATTTGTAATCAAATGTTATTTGGTGATATCAATATACTGTTTACCATACTTTTTTCATTGCTCGTATGTATGCTTTTTCTTTTTACGAGCTGCTTTCAGTCATAAAAGTGGCTTTATAAGTTGAATCATTTCTTAGGTATTTTTGCTGAAATGGCCAAGTGTTTTTCCTACGATTACATAATATGCTTGGAGTATTTTGTCCATTATATTATTATGCTTTTATTATTTGTTACATGTTATTTCTGCATGAATATTCAATCTTTCTATTATATCAGTTCAATATTGGATGTAATTTATTTGTCAGGGGAAAATGTTTGCCTATGACTTTAGAGAATATTTTCCTTACATATATAGATATTTTTATTGTATAGTAGCTTGAATTATATCTAATTTATTTATTGTTTTTATCTATTTTGGATGTAGTTTATATTTCTATTTTGAATCCACTGTTTTCTGGAGCTGCACCTTAGTAACAATATCTCATCTAATGAAAGCAATGTCAACATTCACAAGGGTAAAGTATGGACTGTTATGGACAGATTAACAACTATATGGATATCTGATCACTGATAAAATCAAAATGGGAATTCTTCCAAGACATACTTATATCAGTAATATTGCATGTTTGCACCACTTTGACTAACTATAAATGCATAGAGGAAAAAGCTAGGTGGGAACTACACAAGGATGCTGCATTCCATTTTGAACAAATCCTGGATGCAGTATTCCACAAAACAGCTGTATGGATATTTACTGCCTATCTCACAAACAGTCCAAGCAAGACACTGCTGTAGAAGTAAGGACAAGACATAAGTGATGTTCTCCAATGGACTCCTACACATGGACACACCAGTGTTGGTCGACCAGCAAAAACTTACATTCAGCTCTATGCAGACATTGATGCCATCTACTTACTAAAAGTGATGATTGATGGAGAGAGATGGGTGGCAAGAGAGCCAAAGGAATGCATGCTATCAGCATATCTTGCTAATGATGATGAAAATAAAATATCAGATTCATTATTTAATATTATAAAACTCTAGCCAACACCAAAACACAGTTAACTGCTTTAAGCAGTTTATAATTCAAAAGAGTCTTTTGTAGCCATAAGTAAAATTTATTCAATATAAAAGAATATCTCATTCTTTCTTAGTATTTTTGAGAGATAACAGAAAATAGATGAAGCTGAAGCAAAAGTAAAAATGAAAGAGTTTACATAAAGAAAGAGAGGAGGTAGACATAAGAAACATGAGTAGGTGGGAAACTCAAAGAGGTTGAGAAGAAACTCATTGGTAGAAAGGTAACAGAAACAAAAGCTCTTACTACAGAAAAAATAAAAGAGAGACATTCCAAAGACAAAAAAAAAAGAAAAAAAAAAAAAAAATCAAATGAACTACTAGATACTTGAGTGATTCAACAATGATATAACTGATTAAAAATAAGTTTCCAATCTGATAATCATTCAGACAAAAATATAATTCCTTTATTCTTTAATCAACATTTTCTTTTATTCTACTATTCTAACATTCTTTGAAATGAGAGAAACTTCCATTTTGCAAAGTCTTTTTAAAAAGAAACCACTAACATGAATTACTAATATAAATGAAAATTTAGCCTGGACAAAGCTGTTTGAGTTTTATTTCACAGTAATGCCCTAGGGAAAGGCATGAATCTATCTGTTCTCCCTCTCAGCTATGAATAAATAATAGGTTCTTTAGTTTTGGTTTGACAACCAGTCTAAGAGAATTCAAACCAGCTTTACTCAGTTTAAAAACTGACCTTGTGTCACATCCTGTCTGTGTTGGAGGGGTTAGGTAAATACATAAATTAAAATTTTTAACATATTTGTTTAATAAATCTTCAAATTATATTACAGGTTATATAAATGGCAAGTTCAGAGTTTTTGTGTGTCAAAAGGCTTTAGGGTGTGAGTAATCTGTAGGTGTGTAGCAAAATTGAGTCAAATCTGATTAATTTTTACAAATATTTTATCTTTTTGACTGGAAAGCTCGTCTTCCTTGGGTGAGACATTTACAATGAAAAAAAAAATTTCAACTATTAGGTATTCACAGGAATTACATGAACACTTTCAAAATATACAAATAAAAGAGGTTGGATCAAAAATCTATTTATAACAAACAATTCTTCACTATTTGAAGAATTGGCTAAAAATAAAGAAAAAATATTCAAAGTTGTTTAATTAGTTTCTACATTTACATTTTAGATAAGTTGAGTCATACAACATTCTGATTGTTTTTAACAACATGTCAATGTGTCAGGAGTTATTTAATGTTTAAAAGTTAGGGAATAGCATGTATTGTATATCTATATTTACATTTTTTGTACATATGTTTAAAATTTTTTGTCCAGTTATGATATTAAGTATTCCTATCGACTACAAATAATTTTTACAGTTATATGGTTTCAAGCAGTCCTATCTAACACTAATAATTTGATACATAATCATATGGTCTCAAGTAATTATTTCTATTTAATAATAATCATTTATTTGCAAGTAACTAATAAATATACTTAGTCAACAATTATAGCTTCAACTATTCTTAATATAAACAATTTACACACAATATGGCTTCAAGTATTCCTATCTAATACAAATGATTTTCAAACAGATCTGTTTGACTCATAGATAGGACCTTAACAAATACTACCACTCTGGATCAGAGTGGACCTGAGTGTAATGACATTGAAAGAGTACTCTATAATCCATAGAATTGGAGCCTCACCATCTGATGCAGTTCAGGGTCATACCCAGAAGGAATCTTACCCACTTTGCAGTGAATATAGTCATTGTATCCTAAATCTTCCCAATAGAGCAATCCTGCAGCTTTCTTTCATTATAAACTTCTTGTTCTTTGATTAAGTAAATATTTTCAATAAATTATTTCTTTTTATTATAAGAATGTTCATCAATCATTATCAATGATGATCAATAAGCAAAACTAATCTTAGCAAATGACAATACAGTTGATTTGTTTTATAGCTGTAAAGGCTTACATAAAACAAGCCACTTTTTCAATCAGGTGAAAAAATAATTGAAGAAAGGTACACCAGTGTACCACAGATTTTCCACACAACACTCTTCAGATTCATTAGTTTTTCCTGTTCCGACATTAGTTGTCCTACCAAGGCTATAGAACCCAATCAACCCATATTTACAAAATACTTAGGGATTCAACTTTTTCCCATGGGTATTAGCAGGAAGTTAAACACAATCTTATCTAGGATTTGAACTTTGTTTACCAAGTCCATTCCATATGACAATAACCATTACAACACAATTAATTCTATTGCTTTTTATATTAGATAAATCAAATATATGATTAAAAACTAACAAAACTTATGTAATGTGTCATAAAAATAATCTTACTTCCAAAATGTGTTTCACCAATGGGAATTTGAAAAGTACTGGTTTAGTTTTTTTGTTTAATATTATATCAACTCTTGTGGGTTATTTAATGCCAAATTTTGTTGCTTTATATATATATATATATATATATATATATATATATATATATATATATATATATATATATATATATAAAAGAAGACCATCTACCAGAGAGCTATTTGCTTACAAATTGTGTGTGTTTATATATATATATACACACACACAATTTGTAAGCAAATAGCTCTCTGGTAGAAGGTTTTTTTTTTTTGAATTGTTAAGGCATGAGACAAAGGTTGGAAAATTTTGCTTCAGTCATGTTTTGTTGATGATCTTATTTTGTAGATGTATCTTATATTGTTTTATATATATATATATATATATATATATATATATATATATTTACCAGCTTGAGGTGAGCAATTATATTGACAGTTTCAATATCCATACAAAATGTTCTGGTTGAGTTCATTAAATAATAATATTTCATCTCAGAACAAATGACAATATGTCAATTATTATTAATCCGTTCAACACTAGTGAACCCACCATTACAAAAAATAAAAATTATGCTAAATAATACCCCCGCCTTTTTTTTATTTATCTTTCTTTTTTATTTAGGTCACCCAGATGATGCAAAAAATCTAATTGTGTCAATTATGGTAACAATTATAGCCAGCTCCTGCTTAACTAAAATATCACAGACATCCAGGAGGATTAAAATCAGTTTTTGAACTATTTACTTATTGTTGAGTGAGTATACAACTTCTAAGACCTCAACAGGTAATCCATTGTGGTTGTGATGGTGAAGGGAAGATTTGGTTTCTTACTGAATTTATTTATATATGTTATATTTTATGATATTTTTATATTGATGATAATCAAGCAAGCATCTTGTCAATTAAATCCCTTCTAATCCCCTGTATTTGTGCCAAGAGCAAAACCTGAGCAGGTAATCAAGCACACTACCACAGTAGAAAGATTAAGTAAGACAAAGAGTCTCAGCAGCAAGCAACAAATGGCTTTATTTAATAAGCAATAAGCGTAGTATTTGTATTCATCTTGACATTATCTCTCCCACTCTCATATAAGTCCAGTCAGCTGGAGCTTTAGAATACAACAACTGCATCTCTGCAGAGGGGCAAGTTACCCTCAACAAGTGTCATGGGTATGACACTAAATTGCATCTGATGGTGAGGATCCAGTCCTGGAGTTTTGGGGGATATGGAGTACCCCTTCATTTCCAGGTCTACGCAGACCTAGAGTGATAGTACCTTCTGGGTCCCATCTATGGGTCAAATAGAAATTTTTAACCATTTAACTGTGTGGAAACAAACGATTGTTAAATTGAATTATTAGTGTTACATAGGAATACTTTAAACCATTTGACTGTGAGCTAACAAATGAACTCTGGCTTGTTTTAAAATGCTATCTACAAACTATGTGTTTACAAATTGTGTGTTGTGTGTGTGTGTGTGTGTGTAAACAAGATTTGACATTGAATAACTTACAAGGGTTGATATGCCATAAAACCCATCAAAACCAACCAAACTCTCTCATACACATACAAAATCCAGATCATGATAGCAGCAAATGCCCAAGTTGAAAATAGAAATGTATCAGAAGAAATTAGCCAATGGCTGTGACTGGCTAGAAGAAACTCAAACAGAAAAGCTGTTAGAGTGGACACAAGATAGAAAAGAGGAAAAGAAAGTGAGCGGGAGACCAACTGTAGAGATGGGCCAAAAATTACAACACTCATTTTGAGCGAGTTCAACGAAGGAGTCCCACACCAGTCGCAAAGAATAATACCATGGTCTGTGTTTGCCTCTATTGTCCTGCAATGGTTTATTTCTGTCTATCCAAAACAGTCAACTCATTTCATACTATATTTCTCTCTTTTCAATGACTACAAATGAAGGATAGTAGCAAATAAATTTTTGTATCAGCAAACCAACAAATGGAGTTTTGTGTTTTCATACTTCTTTTCATAGTAAGGTTACAATGGAGGGTCGACAGAAAAATTTAAGGGGTAGTGCTATACTCATAGACTATTTAGAATGGTGGGGTTACCTGTGTCTATGTGATGCCACAGTACTACCAACGTCTATTGGGTGCCATGGTGGTACAAATATCTATTTGGTGTCATAGCATTAGAAATGTCTATTCGGTGCCCTGGTGGTACACATTACCATAAACATTATATAAGGGAATCTTTTTTTTTTTAGTACTTTGTTAAAGTAGAAAGAGAGTGGATTCTTGCCAGAAGTCAAACTCCATAGATTCAGCAAAAACAGTAGAGTTCCAATCACAGCAAAACATGGAGTGAAGTTGATGGCTGCCAAGTTGGGGTTAGGTAGATAGGACCAGTTAGACCTTTCTGCCAAGTTGAGCTGGGGTCCTTCCTCTCCCACTGTTCATTATAGTTAGAGTCTTCTTGTCTTAATAGAAGCAAAGTATCACACCCACTGCTGTAAATATTCAACAATAAAGACAGCCATAAAATTCTATTCTCATTTTTTTTCTTTTTCCTTGTGAATTTGTCTCAAGGTTTAAACAGTTTTAACCAAAACAAGCAGCTATATTTTTCTTTTTTTTAAATTGGTACTACCATATTTATACACTACATGTTTACATAGACTTTGGTATCACAGGTAGAATTTAAAATGTGCATCAAAACAATTACATGCACATATGCTTGTGGCTTAACAGTTGTTGTACAAAATGGACCCAGTGACCATAGTTCAAATCCTGGACAAGGCTATTTAAATTTCACATAGTGCTAATACTCTTGGAAAAGTATAAATTAAACTATTCCCCATCTAGCTATCGGTAAACAGTATGGTAGACTGGGCTCTTTAACTTGGGTATGGCAAACAGTCTAGAAAGAAAAACTCAATTCAAACCAGTTGTACTTCACTTAAAAATTGACCTTGTGCCACATCATGCTCATGGGGGGGGGGGCAGTGGGAGTGTAAGTAAATACACATATGCATTACACATGCCATCTAGTATTTTTCCTAAAAATTAGGACTTCAAAGTTCAATCTAAACAAAAACTGCAATAACTTTTACACATGGTAAAGTTGTTTATTCCTTTCTTTTTCTTTTTTTATTTTGTGTAATATAATTAAGAATTTATTTCAAGGTATTAGCTGTTTGAACTGAATTAGTTACCGTATATATTTATACACAGTAACAAGATAAAAAAAAGAAAAAGAAATGAATAAACAATTCTACCATGTGTAAAAGTTAGAGCAATTTTATTTAATTGTAATAGCAAAAAAAAAGAAAATGAAAATTAGAATAAAGAAAAAAAAGTTTTTTACAAATGAGAAATGTGGGTGTTGGCTGCTCTATAATAGTAAGGCATCTATATTCACAGCGCAACTTCAGAACCACCCACACCAACTGGTAGAACACTTAAATTGTAACAGCAGCAGTTCCATATTGATTGGGATAACAGTTAAAAGTAAACGTCCTGTGAATGTCAGAAAGTCTAGCAGACTGATTAACTTAACACTAACAGAATAACTACGCTACCTAACTTCATCTACACACACAAACTTTGACAAGGAAAAAGCAAGGGTTTGGCAGGAAGAAAACAAGCTAGAAATTATGGGCTAATTGCTCCATTACTGACATGGAAGACGTCAGTTCCTCTAATATTTTACTAGATATAAGTAATTACAATAGACATGGACACACATACAGGAAGACACAGGTACATGAGAAAGGGGGAGGAAGGAGAAGAGGAAAGTATGTGCACATATATCCCATCAGCCATTTTCTCAGTCCATTGTAGGACTCAGGCGTTTCCCAAGATTCATAAGATACAGGGAGTAATTGGTCCTACCTTGCCATGCTGACCCATGACACGATTCATCAGGCAACTGATTCAAGTGCCTCATAGTTCTGCCCAATGAGGTCTACATTAACTCAGGGTATTTCTATACCATGAGTT
>OY757912.1:73154666-73282166 GCA_963585895.1 Sepioteuthis lessoniana | reverse complement strand
AACTATTTCTATGTATATTCACTATTTTCTAGTCAATACACATGATAACAGAAATTAAATGTAAATTCAACAATGCAAGATTGGAATTAGTTGACCTGATGACAATGTAAAGTGAGTATGGATCACAACTTTCAGGGGTAAAGTTGAGAGTTCTATATCATTCAATATGAAATTTTATTAGTTTGAACCAGTAGTTTGAGTCAGCAAAAGGATCCCGTGTACAATGGTATTTTCTTGACACTGATACTCTTCAAGTAATTCACAATCTCAGAACAAAATTCACATTTAAAGAAATCACTTCATACAGTTTACTGATAGGACTTTCTTTCGCCTATTCCATTTTCTAAGTATTGTGAAGGTATCTCGCATTTGTTTGTTATGTAGCGATTATTGTCTTATACACACACACCACTTGGAAACTAGTTACTCGACAAATAAATTCAATTTTCACCGTTTTAAAGACCAAATTACCTAAACAATATTTTTAAGTTCAATTTTTAATGTAGACCCCCCCCACCATTTAATAAAACATTTATTGTATGGTTATAAAGTGATGTTTGTAAAAAAAAATCTTAGTATTTTCAAGACTAATAACTTCACTTTTATGTTACTAATTTTAAATATTCTAATAATAAACTACTTCTCCTTGGGAGGAGAGAAGAAGCATATTATATGACATTGTTATTTTTAACATGAAGTGTGGTCATGTTTGTAAGAAAGAGAAAAAAAATTACCCAGTCCCTGTTACCCGTGTCATTAAAGCATCAGGATACTTTACCCTGCCTTTTTCCTCTTCTGAACAATGGGGTGGTGTTCCTCCAGGCTCAGAACCCCCCAGACCAGATACAAATTGCTTTTTTGCTTCATTTTGCCCAAAGAAGGGAACATGGTATAGGTGTAGACACTATACTCTGAAACTAGCCTTCAGAATGGATAGTTAGTTTTCTACAATGTTAAATATTTCTATACCTTAAACGGTTTCAAGTATTCCTACCTAACACTAACAATTCAACAGTCATTTGTTTGCCTAAATCCTTGTCCAATAAACTATAGAGACTGTACAGGGAACGGTGTGTTAACACTAATAAATAAATATTTAACACACACAATTTGTCTCCCTTTGACCCTGTAAACATGAAATCAAATTTGGGAATAAACAAAAAAAAAAACTAAACAAGAATTAACTGCTCCAAATTTGTTAAATCATTGTCATACACCTACCTTCTGGAAAACCCGACCATTCTGTTGCTGCTCGTCTTCTACTTTGAGAATCTCTCGACTTCCCAAGCATGGTCTTGGCCCATAAAGTCTCACAGCTCGAACAAACAGGTCATCTACTGTTACACATTCATCACCAAAAAGAGCAGTGCTCAGTTCACCACCCGAACACTCAACCGATCTATATGGAGAATCAGCAAGGTCACCATATGGTCTTGCCTGGAAAAATAAAAAAGATTAATCAATACTGTATACAAATACAAAAAATATAAATATTCCACTTTTGCTCTGCTGGTTCCTTAATTTTATGGCATGTCAACTTTTACTGGGTTATTTTATGCCTAAGTTTAATGATAATAGGCTTCAATTATATAAAGAACAAACATTTATCTTCAAAATTATTCTAAACAGAAATACAAAGAGAATGAATTAATAGTGTTCAAAATCATTTTAAACATTATCTCAAAGAGATCTGTTTAACCCAGGGGTTCCTAACCTTTTTATCCCAAGGGCTACAAAACTTTATTCAGTTAGGCCCTGGGCTACAATCTTAACTGGACAAAAAAGGTAACAATCAATTTATTAATGAGATATTTCATGTTTGCAATCAGAGTTAAATAAAGAAAGAATACATAAGACAAGTGATGATTTGACAATTGCAAACACTGTATATTGGTGTAGGAAAGTTTAAGGAAGAACAGATGCCACGAGCTAGAGATAGCAAACAAGTTCTTATTGGAAACTCAACAAAATGAAACCAATTAATGCTGCTCATCTGAACATTTTCCATAAAAGTGTGAACAGAAAAGGTACAATCTGACTACAAATATCGCTATGTAATACTAAAAATTCAATTTGATATCAGTTATTTCTTTGCCCCCAGTGAAATGGCATCAAGTAGAGAAAATGATTAAATATTCCTATTTGACTCATAGATGGGACCCTAACAGGTACTACCACTCTGGGTCAGAGTGAACTTGGTAGTAATGACAATAAAGGGGTAATCCACATTTTCCAAAGCTCCAGGAATGGAATCTCACCATCAGATGCAGTTTAGCATCATACCCAGAACACTAGTTCCATTTGACCCATAGATGGATCCATAAAAAATACTACCACTCCAGGTCAGAGTGGACCTGGGAATAATAGCAATGAAGAGGTAACTCCATATGCCCCAAAGATACAGGACTGGAACCATCAGATGCAGTTTAGTGTCATATTCGGGACACTCGTAGAGGGGGATCTTACCCCTCTACAGAAATGCAGTCAGAATATTCTACAGCCCCAACCATCTGGGCTGGTTTTAGTTTGGATTTCAGCAGTTCTGTTGTCCCTTTGTATTTACTCTTCATTCATCATTTTATAACCATTTGCTTATTATGGCCAAGTGGCTTCACTTAGGTAGTATCTTTTTAATGATAAAAAATAAATAAATAAGAGAATTTTCTATTATTTCAAACACCATTCTTATTTTTTTAGCTATATATGAGTTTAAATACAAATATTACGTTGATCCAAAAGCACTGATAAATTGTCCCAAGTTATAGATAACCTACACATACTTGCCTTTTGTACTTGTTATGTGAAGTATTGTGTGCAAAATTTCAGTCAAAATAAGTATTTTAAGTTCATTCCATCCACTTAGCATATTATTATTATTATTCGCAATGAGCCAGCATGTATGTATTTATCAATCCCTCCACACAAGCAGGATGCAACACAAGGTCATTTTTTAATGTGAAATTTAACAGGTTTGAATTCAGAGTTTTCCTTTTCCTAGACCAGTTGCCATATCAAGGTTAAAGAGCTTAGTCTGCCCTACTATTTTATTTACCCATAGCTTGAGGGAAAATAGATGATTCATACCTTTCTTAAGGGTATTAGGATTTGAACTTTGGTTCGCCAAGTCCATTTCCAATGAGGGTAACCATTATGTCACAAGTGCCAGCATGCATGTATTTACTAAAGCCTTCCACCATGGACAGGATGCAACAATTGCTAAGCAGAGTGAAGCTGATTTTAATTCATAGTTTTGCTTCTCCTAGATGGGTTACCTAACTAAGGCTAAAGAACCAAGTATTCCCTACTATTTTTACCTATAGCTGGTGGGAGAACAAATGGATTCATGTCTTTCCTGAGGCACCAGCACAAAGAGAAATGTAAACAGCCTCATCCAGGATTTGAACTTGAGTCAACGATTCTATTTGTCATGATGATGACTATGATGCTAAGCATACATTCAGCTTCATAATAGGCCAGCATGTAATTCTGGTAAATCTATGAGAAGCAGACAAAATTCTATAGCTTTAGTCATGATCTCTGAAGACATGCTCTAAGTTCTATAGTCATAGAGTAAAATAAGAGTGAAAAACACACACATACGCAGCCTAGCATCATTTCCTCCTACATTAGGATAGGAAACTTCTCCCTGATGTTGAGAGAAAGACAATGAACACAAACTGAATAATAATTCTTATCACATTTAATGAGCAGAAGTTGCACAGAATCCTAAAGACTGAATGGAAGAAGGAACTAAAGAAGTACCAACTCAAGCATGTCTTTAACCCATTATAACCTAATGTCCTCATTTGAGCAGAGTTAAAATAACCCAGTCAGTTGAGACTGTAGAATATGCCAACTGCATCTCTGTAGAGGGGTAAGACCTCTTACCCACTAATGAATGTCCTGTTCATGACAAAGCATCTGATGGCAAGACCCCAGTTCTGGAGCTTCAGGGAATGAGAGGCACTCCTTTAACACCATTACAGCTAAGTTTACTCTAACCCAGAGTGATAGTACCTGTTAGGGTCACATCTATGGGTCAAATAGAAATATTCAATAATTTTCTATATTTCAAACCCTTTAATTGTATGCAAACAAACGACTGGTGTTGATTTATTAGTATTACATAGCAAGACTTGGAACTATTTAACTGTGTAAATAAAAGTAAAGTTGGCGACCTTAGTCAAGGGTAATCCGAAGGCTCCCTTTTTGATAGCTACTACATCATGGTGTAGGAGAGGGCACTACTCCTTTCCCTGGATTGCTCCACCTTACCCTTGCTCCCTACCTTATATTGCTGAATGTTAAGCAAGGAGGCATCAAGTACCATTTTTTGAGTCTTTGGTATGACTCAACCTGGGATTTAACACAGGTCTCCTGAGCCATTGGCAAACACTAACCATCATGCCAATGTCTGTGTAAACGAATGAATAATGTAGAATAGAATTATTAGTGTTGATAGCAATGCTTAAGGCCATTTAACTGTGTGCAAACAAATGAGGTCTAGCTCATTTAAAAATAATGTTACCAACAAACTATTTACAAAGTATATATATTCAATATATATAAGCAGGATTTGGCATTAGATAATCTACAAGGGTTGATATGCCATAAAACCAAAACAACAAACTAGTTAGAATAAATATGAAAATCTCAATAAATACTTACATTTTGGTTAATTTAATGCATGCTTTGCTTTAACAAAATTCATATTTACAGGAATAAACATTAAACAGATGTTGCAGTGTTTACTATCCGTTTTTATGTGTTTCCTTATAATTTCATTATAAATTAGAAAATTAAAAATTTGGGTTAGAATAGGCTAATCTATAATACAAACAAATAGAACAGTTTGTGAGATATGCCTGGTCTTTGATATAACTGTCTAATACAGATTTACATTATGAAGCAGGACTGAAAAAGCACTGAGCTCACTTGAATAGCTTGACAACATACATTTGAGAAAACTCATATCTTTCAACTTTTTTTTTGGCTTAACAGGTTGACCTGAAATTGGCCTCTTCAAGATATTTAAAAAAGGGATGGAAATCATTCTCCTATAATTTGTCCCACGACTAGAAAGCTTGTTCAAGGACTCTCAGCTTAGAGATATAAGAAAAGAAATACTCAGGTAACTACATACAGCATTTCATTTTTTTTGGGGGGGGGATATAAAAATTGTTCACATAAAGTGTTCCTAGAATGTTAACCAAAAGGCATGAAATTTTGGACATATTTTCTATATCAACAATCATATAGGCAATCTAGTAGAACTTACATAACTTTTTTTAATTTTAGACCCCTTAATATTAGAATTTATATATATTTATATTAAATAACATCTAATATTAAAATTAACTTCATTTATTGGAATTTTTTTTTTTTTTAATTATTTTACTTTTACTTAATTTCATTTTCATCTAAAATATTTTCTAGACATGAAACCAAACAGGAAATACAAAGTTTTGATATTCTTTTTAAGTATATAGAAACTGAAAAATTACAGTAAAATGCTATCATTTTTTTGACAATATGGGTAAACTCATACATTCAACATTATTTTAAAATAACAAAAAAATTAATTAGGAAAAAGCAAGAGCCTATTTGGAAGTCATCTTTTTTGTCACTGAAAGCATGATATAAATGTCTTGTAAAGAATTTACTATTATGTTGTGCATATCTAATTCATTCTTTACAGCTAATAACTAAATTTCAAAACAGCTTAACTTTTAATCCAGTGATATTGATAGATATTATCTATTCTGCTTTATTGGCAACTTAATTAATCTTTAAGATGATAGAAAGAAACAAATTTAAACCTATTTGACTATCATTTTTACCAGAACTAATAGGAATGATTCTCATATTCCAATTTAAATCATTTGAATTCTTAACCCCTTAGATATCCTGTAAATGAGCTTACAAAATCCCACCAAGAAATTTTTTTTAATTTAAAAAAATGAAATACAAAACACATTAAAACTTTTCTCCTGAGTACAGAAAATCTATTCTAATTTTCCCTTGAAAGAAAGTTTGCAAATGGTCACTATGTTAGTTAGACCTTTTATTGCAAGTATCTCATATGATCTCTCTGATCCTGAAATATCAGGATTATTATGTATAGTAAAATAGTAAAGTAAAGTTAGCGACCATAGTCGAGAGTGACCCGAAGGCTCCCTTTTCAATAGCTACTACATCAAGGTGTAGGGGAGGGCGCTACTCCATTCCCTGGATTGCTCCACTTTACCCTTGAACCGTACCTTATAATGCTGAGTGTTAAGCAAGGTGGTATCAAGTTCCATTTTTAAAGTCTTTGGTATGACTCGACCTGGGATTGAACCCAGGCTTAAAATATCAGGTTTACAGTATATATACTAAAGTAGGATTTGCATTCAGCAGAAAATATCAGAATTAGTTTGAGTTTAACAGCATATCAGCCAACCTAAAAGTTATTTTATACTGAAAAATGAGGAAATTTTTTTGTATAGTTTTTAAAGAGTTTTTGCACACATTCGTATGGTTTCAAGTGTTCCTATCAAATACAAATAATTACATGGTCTAAAGAAATTATTTTTACTTATTAATAGTCATTTGTTTGCACATACTTAAATGGTTTCAACTAACTAATAATGATCCTTAGTAAACAATTATAGTTTCAAGTAACAATTCTTAATACAAATATAATTTACAGTTATAAGCCATCAAGTATCCCTATCTAATAATAATAATTTTCAAACATCTATTTGATGCAGAGACGGGACCTTAAACAGATACTACCACTCCAAGTCAGAGTGGACCTGGGAGTAATGGTAATGAAGGAGTATTTCCCGCTCCCCAGAACAGGATCATCACAATCAGAAGCATTTTAGTGTTATATCAGGACACTCCCTGTTTGCTTTTGTTTTATTTTTGTTATTTTTAAGATGAGAAGTGGGAGGTTCTTAACTCTCTGCAGAGGTCAGATTTAAAGGTTCAAAAGATTAAGAATTTAAGAATAGCTAATACTCCTTTACAAGGTGCTTTCTATGTTTCTTTGATAACTCATAATTTTGATGATATTATTACTATAGAGAAAGCATATCATTCTAATTTTGCATAGTCTTTTTTCTTAAACCATCAGAAATTTATTCCAAACCTAAACTCTTCAGTTTTGATTGGTTTGTTTAATAGCATATCAACCTTTGTAAGTTATTTAATGCCAAAGCCATCCTTGTAGAAGAATAGCTATTATACTATTTAACCCATTGGAGAAGTAAGGGGGTCCATACCTTTCCCCAAGGGTATTAGTCCAAAAGTGAACATAATAGTGCAACTGGAGTTTGAACTCACTTTGAAATTGCAATCCAGCATTTCAGCAATTACACCACAGGGTCTTCTCCCCTCTGGTTACTTTTAACAAACAAGCAAACTAGACTCATTGTTTTATCTAAATCATGAAATAGTTAAAGTTATTTTTACTTTTCTTCATCTTTTAAATCTGTTTTGAATATCTTTTTTTTAAATTTTTGCCAATGCAAAAGAAAAATCAAAAGCATTTTTAAGAAGTAACCAGAATCAGAGTTTTGGAAAAAATTAATTTATATAAAAGGAGAAAGTCATATATATCCCAACAATATTGTTTTTGAATTTTGTTAAGTGAAGTTTGATTTGAATTGAATGGACTATTTTTCTCATCCATAACATTTGTTTATACTGTTTCAACTATATATCCTCCAGCTTTCTTGTAGCATATTTACTGTGAAATCTGTCAGTTTTAATGCACAGCCATTGGTTTGCAGAAGTTCATATCAAATTATAATCCATCCCTCAGTGTCTCTCAAACATGAAGTTTTGTCATGCACACCAACAGCCCACCCAACCCCATTTCTACACCTGACCACTTTTGAAGCACCTGAGGGAGGAATCTGCCTGCTGAAATTACACCCGGTGACATTGCCATTCTTAATATAGAGTCAAGTTGCCATTTCTATCAGCTTAATGTTCAGTTTGAGATCTACACTCTCCCTCACCCAACTGCAATGTCAAAACTGATACAAAGTCATTGATCTTAAGTTCAACAAGGGAAAGAAAAAAAAATACAGTTCTCAATTGAAGACAAACCAAAAATAGGACATTAATGGAGTTTTATAGCAAACTAATTCTACATCAATGGCTACATAATATTTAACAGTGCTATAATCAAATATCTCTAGCTGTTTAAATAGCTTACTCTCTAAATATCAAAAGCTTTTTAACAATTTCCCATAAAATATACTATAAACCAAGAAACTTCAAAATTACTTATCTATGGTTCACAGTGGAAATCATTTTCATAACCAATATTATTCTAAAATTTGGCTGCTTTGTCAGCAGGCCTTAGAAATATACTGACTGTATCCCCAACAGAGGAGTAAGAACCCCTCCCCTCAAATAAGAAAAAAAAAACTTGTCTGGGGTATGATACTAAACTGCATTTGATGAAGAGACCCCAGTTCTGAAAATCCAAAAAGTGTAGAGTACCATTACTCCCATGTCCACTGACCCACAGTGGTAGTACTTTATAGGGTCCTATCTATAATAGATCTGTTGGGAAATTATTTCTATTCAATAATACTTGATGCTATATAACTAAATTATTTGTATTAAAAATAATTTGAAGCAATAATTTACTAAGGATTATTATTACTTGAAACCATAACTGTGTGCAAACAAATGATTTATTAAATACAAAAAATAGACTTGAAACCATATAATTATTAGTATTAGATATGAATACTTGAAACCATATAGCTGTGTGAAAATTAAGACTAAGTAATTATTTCTATTAATAGTCAATTGTTTACACAGTTATATGGTTTCAACTAACTATAATAATCCTAAGTAAATTATAGCTTCAAGTAACTATTTTAATACAAATAATTTAATTAAATAATTTAGATGCTCGTGGTATAATGGATATTGTCAGAGGAAATGAACACAGCAACCAGAGTACATATCCTGAAGAAAGCTATTTGCATTTCACATAGTGCTAATACTTTTGGGAAAGGTATGAATCCAACTATTCTCCCCTCAGTTATGAGTAAATTGTAGGGCAGACTGACACTTTAACTTTTGGTATGGCAAACGGACTAGGAGAAGAAAGACAGAACTCAAACCTGTTAAATTCCACTTTAAAAAAATCTATATTATACCAATAGATGCGTAACCTAACAGGTACTACCAATCCAGGTCAGAGGAAAGAGAGAAATAATTCCAATAAAGGGATACACCACACTCTCTAGAACTGGAGCCTCACCATCAGATACAGCTTAGTATCATACTTGGGACACTCCTTTTTTGAATGGTTCTTACCCCTCTGCAAGAGATACAGTCAGTGTATTCTACACCCCAAAGACAGAGCTAGATAAATAAAAGGTCACTAAGTCTTAACTGAATTTCAGTTTAGAACCATAAAAGGTAAAAATTGCAGATCCCTTCCCACTCTACTTTTAGACCCTTGAGCTTCTTACCCAGAAACATAATAGAAACTTTGTATCAGATTTTGAGACTGCTACTATACACCCCCTAGTAAGCCAAAAGAGAACTGAAGCAGCTCAAAAACAGAATTTACAAAGTGACCATTTTGGATTCTTTTTAATACCTTTTACAAACAAGCAAAAGATTATTAATCAACAATATTCCATAAGAAAGAAAGAAAAAACTCATTTAGAATAGACAAAGTGAAAATAGAACAAATGAACAGAATGATTGTAAAAAGCAAGAGCCATTTGATTATATTGAAAAGGTATAGAAATACAAAACAGAAAATATCAGACCTTAATCCACCTGCTCTATTGTCACAGTGTCAACAAAAACATATCAGATTACTAAATACAACTAAGCAACTATTACTAGATACAACACACCCAAAATAAAATACAAAACATGTTTTGCTAGGCAGAGAGAGAGAAATCCTTTTTTTATATTAAGGTTGATCAATCCAGGTCAAGATAACCACAGCAACAGCCAATTTGACTAATACTGTCTCTACTACTGACTTGCTTAAATGCTGCCTTTGGAAACCTCCACTCGATATCAAGTAATTTCCTATTTATAGAATCTATATTATAATAAATAATGACTATCATTAACTAAGCCAAAGCTTAGCAAACAATCTGCACAAGTGATTTGTTTATAGTGGGGAAGCTCGTATAGGACCAACCACACTGTTCTGAATGAGTTGATAACAGAAGAATGGTTCAAGAGTATTCCACAGACTCTTTAAACAACACTCCTGAATTCTGATTGACTTTTTTTTAACAGCTTGTCAACCTGTCTGAGGTTATTTCATGCCTAGAGGTTAGGAAATAGCATACATAGTACATTCTCATTTTTTTGTGTAATTTAAGTTTTTGCACATGGTTATATAATATCAAGTATTCAGATCTAATACAAATAATTTGCAAACAAATCTCTTTGTGTCATAGATGGTGCTCTAACAGGTACTACCACTCTGAATCAAAATGGACCTGGGAGTAATGGTAGTGAATGGGTACTCTACACTCTTTTGAACTCCAGAACTAGTGTCTCACCACCAGATGGAGTTTAGGGTCATACCTAGGACACCCCTGGAAAAAAGGGATCTTACTCCTCGGCAAGGGATAGTAAGAGTATTCTAAGCCTTAAACCTTTGAATTCATAGTTTTTTCATCTCATAAACCTTACCAAGGCTAAAGAGACCAATATGCTTTATAACTTAACCAAAAATTGGAGAAGAGACATATTTATCCCTTTCCCAAAGCCATTAGTGCAAAGTGAAATGCAAACAGCCTAACATGCAGGATCTGATGTCAGCTTGCTGAGTCCATTCCTTACAATGATAACCATTACACCATATGTAATATAAATAGATTTCATATTACAATTATTTGCAAATGCTAATTATCACTAAGCTCAATTAGCATCTTCATTAATAAGAGCAACATCACCAATATGGCTGATGAAAAAATACAAACTGGTCAAGGGAAATAATTAGCAGTTAATAAACCTGGTATCATCTCCTTTAGGAATTTCATTTTGGTTACCTTATACTCGACTAAAAATCACTCTGAAACCAGTGACCTGATTGGACTGGTAATTGCTTTAGTCTCCAAGTTTCTGACTTTTAATGATGTTGGATTGTCTGCTCTTGTTATAGCAATAACCATTTAGGGATCTAAAGATGAAGACACAAAAATTTTAATTTTCCCTCAGCATAAAGAAATGCTATTACATCTATCTATGACTCCTCTCCTCTAGAAATCAGTGCCATTGTGCCATTGACATATATACAACCCAAATATTTTGTCTAGGAGGATACAATGCCAGAAGTCGTCATAAAATAGATATGTTTAATAAATAAAAACAAAAAGAACTTTACCTAGCAAATAAACAAACCATATTTCCTTTTATCTTACATATCTTCATTTCTACATATACATACCTAGACTTTCCTTTTTTATATATTTATTCATGTTTTACACTAAAATAGAATTACTTGTTATGTTATTCAAATATTATCTTTTGGATTTTTTCCCCAAACAGAAACTCTGTATTCACAAACATTCTAAGTAGAGCAAAAGTTTTGTCACCAACAGGCAGAACAATTTTTTTGTTGTTTTATCTAATTTCAAAAGGGGTTAACATTTTTTTTTTTTTTTACAATTGTTCTGTGAAGCGTTACAATAACAGATATCTGGTTTAGTTTGGTTCAGTTTCTTTGTTTAATGGCATATCAACCTTTGTGGGTTATTTAATGCCAAAGCCATCCTCGTAGAAGAACATTCAACCCATATCTGGAGTAATAAGAGAATTCATACCGTATTCTTGTTTGTCAGGGAAGCTAAGAAATACCCAAAGAAAAAAATGTGAAGTTTCTGATATATAATACATTTTTTTTAAAAGATTCACTGCAAGCAAAGTCAAATTGGCCACTAATCTTCAAAAGGTTATAATGATATGGCAATGCAGTGTAGTGAATGAATAGGAAGAATGATTGGAGATTAGGGAATGTGTGGAGATGGCAATATAAATGTATGGATGGTCAAAGAGTAAAACATGTATCTAAGGATCAACAAGATACTTACACTTAGTTTAATGGTTATCATCATAGGAAATGGAGGTGCCCGTGGTGTAGTCGTTATGGCCGTAGGAAATGAACACAGCGATACGAGTTCAAATCCTGGACGATACTGATTGCATTTCACATAGCACTAATACCCTTGGGAAAGGTATGAATCCAATTATTCTCCCTCCAGCTATGGGTAAATAGTAGGACAGACTAGGTTCTTCAGCCTTGGTTAGGCAACTAGTCTAGGAGAAGGAAAACTCTGAATTCAAAACCTGTTAAACTCCGCTTAAAAATTGACCTTATGTCATATCCTCCCCGAGCGGAGGGGTTGGTAAATAGTACCATGAAGGTAACAATAGTAAAACTATGCCAAAAGATGAAAAAATTCTTCACCAACCAGAGCCTTGGCATTTGATTCTGTATCCTATCAAGGATTGATAACCCATGCCAGAAGGGGCTATGACCAAATATGTAAGCAGTCATCCATTTTTGGAGTGGATTTGACATACAGGATGTTTCAAAATAATGTCAACATTTCTATACGAGTTTTTTATATTAAAGTCTTCACCGTCCTTGTCAACTCATTATTACCATCTTCCCCAGGTGGTACCTGTAATATAATTTCTGTTTTTCTAATAAAAGATACTCCAACAGAAATATCAACTTTAAAAAAAAATTTTTTAATCAACTGTGGGATATTCCAAGAATGTATTGAAAGGGATGGTGAATATTTTGCATAAATTTCTTACATAAAGTCTAATAATTTTTATCACTAAGATATTCAAGATATTGTCTTCATTGTTATATTCACAATATTTCAGTTGATACATTCTTCAGCCTTCTTGAGAGCCTACACAGAACTTCAAACTAAACCCTTTATTTAATCTATGTAGGTAGATTGTCCTAATTCCATTAACCACGACCAGGTACAAGTGATAAGCAAGTATTCTTCATTATCTTACCTGTAGGAAGGATTGAACCTGGGACCTCCAGATGATTTCACTCAGAAGCATTTTCAAACCAACACTTTATCCACTGCACCATGTATCCTGCCAAACAATCTATGTCAGTGGATTAAATAAAAGGTTCAATTCAAAGTTCTGTGTAGGCTCCAAGTTCAACTAATACACCTGAAGAAAACTAAAGGGCGTATTGGCCGAAATGTTGAGAGTATAACAATGAAGATAAAGACAATAGTCTGAATATTCTAAGTGTTGTAAAAATGATATTTGTTTGAAATTTTATCATTAAAAAAAATTGACACCCATATGGGAGTAAGGATGTGCTTTTCTCTTAAATCACCCTGTAAATACAGAAGAGCCCAAGCTACCAGGAATTTCTTCAATCTGTTTTAATAAAACCAAGTGAATATATTAAGCAAGCAGAGAAAATTTAACACCATTTTGAGAGTTACACATGATTTTCAGTATTTCCTGTGACACATTTGAGAGCTATATGTGGCTCTCAAACTGCATTTAAAATAAAAGATAAAATCTTGTGAAAATGTGAGTTGACATTACTAATTTGCCTTCCACAATGAAAGGGTTAATAGACATTCCAATAAGACAGAACCAGAGATGTGTATCCCAGAATGCAACTCTTCATACCGCTGAGGAAAATAAGAGCAACACCTGAAGTATCCAAAGTATTTTTTAAAAGTACCTACAGGAAGGTCATGCACCATAATTTTTTTTTTAATTTTCTCTTACAAATCTACATTTTATTAATTATTTTCATGTTATTTGATTTTAACAGAAGACAAAAAATATGTTACAAATACCTTTACTGAAGTATTAAAAAATACACAAAAATACAACTAAGATTAGAAAAATAAAAATACTTACCTTGATTCTTTTAGAAAGCCTAACTTTTTCATAAGGTTTGCATATCATATAATATGGAACAAAGGCAACCACATCATAAACATAAGCAATGGCCTTTAAGAAGCCAATAACTATAGTAATGAAAACCTCACTCATCTCATTGCTAAATCACAAAAACCTGCAAAGAAAAAGAAAAACATGTCAGTATAAGGCAAATGTAGTTCTTTAAAGAAAGTTGTTTATTGAGACAAGTTTTTAATAATTTAAAATGGTGCTCCTAGGAAACAAGTTATCATTATAGAAAATAGTTTCAACAAGCCAAGTTCAATTCCTGGATGATTTAGTTTAACGTCTTTTTTAATGGCATATCAACCTTTGCGGAATGTGGTATAATGATTACTGTTGTAGTAAATGGACACGGCAACCACCAGAGTTCAAGTCTTGGACCATGCAGTTTGCATTTCACAGTGATAATATCCTTGAGAAAAGTATAAATCCAACTATTCCGCCTTAAGCTATGGGTAAATAGTAAGGCAGAGTGGGCTCTTTAACCTTGTATAGCAACCAATCTAAGAGAAGAAAAAGTCTGAATTCAAACATGTTTAACAGCTTAAAAACTGACCATGTGTCACATCCTGCCCGTGCAGAGTGGTTAAATAAATATATATATCAACCCTCATGAGTTAATGCCATACCCATTCTTTTAGATGAACAGAAGTGGTACTATTTAACCTATAGCTGGGCAAATCCTGGATGACACTGTTTGTTACTCCACTCTAACACTCATGGAGAAGGTATAAGTCTTCCTCCTAAATAAAGGAGACTGACAGGGAGGTGCCCGTGGTGTAATGGTTATTGTCACAGGAATTGGACACGGCGACACGAGTTCAAATCCTGGACTGATTGCATTTCACATAGCACTAATACCCTTGGGAAAGGTATGAATCCAATTATTCTACCTCCAGCTATGGGTAAATAGTAGGACAGACTAGGTTCTTCAGCCTTGGTGAGGCAACTAGTCTAGGAGAAGGAAAACTCTGAATTCAAACCTGTGAAACTCTGCTTAAAAAATTGACCTTGAGTCATATCCTGCCCGAGTGGAGGGGTTGGGTAAATATGATAAAGGAGACTGAGCCTGGGTAAAGCAACCAGTCTAGAAGGAAAAGAACCTGTATTTAAAACTTGAGGGATGTTAAGAGAATATGTGACATTCTGGTGCCCAATTCTTCTGTATCAGTTCATCCAAATAGTGTGGATGGTTCAATACAAATCTTTGCTACTATAAGAAAATAATCTATGTAAACAGTCTAGTGGTTCACATCTAACTGAATTATTGAATACATGATCTTTGTCCACAAAGCAGAGCCAAGATAGATATTTATTTGATCAACAGCTATCTAATATAACATCCATTACCCTTGGACACACACATCGATGTATAAACTTTAGCACAATTTATATATGTATGAGAAAGAGAGAGATTTGAAAAACAAGGTAATCCAAAGAGAAGAATTTAATATAAAAAAGAAAGACATTATAACATTTTGGTTCAAATGAATCATCATCAGGACTTAGAAAGAATGATACTGTTATGGTGACCTACCAACACGATAATGAACACTTCCTCTTCATAAATACTAATTTTACTCTCAGAGAGTCTTCCTTCCAGCAGTCGAACATGACAGTTTCGGATGGACACTTCTACCGGCTGTACTAACACTCATTTTGTATATATGTTCTGTTTATTCAATACACTTGTTTCACCTACTTTCTTTTCTTCCATGTCTTGTGGCCCCTAACAGACCACAACAGATACCAAAAACACCTATTTTTGGAGAGGATCTTACCCCTCTGCTGCAGATACAGTCAGTGTATTCAAAGTCCCACTGACAGGGCAAACATTTTTATAATGTGTAGAAATTAAGTCAACAGGGGCACAGAGCCACCTCATAATTCAGTTTATCAACATGTCATTCTTTTAAAATTAACAGCTTTAAAAACAAACTTAGCCTCATGCTGCACATGAATCACAACATAAGACTACAACATCCAGAAAATATAAATTATACATTATAGAATATTAGACAACAAATGCTGTTAGCATTTTATTAACAAAGACTTTAAGAGCTTTATTGTTTTTAGAATAACTTAGAGGAAACTATGAGAAACACAGCAAAAAAATCCTTTTTCCTATAACAAAAAGAAACTATTAATAATCTGATAGATAAACACAGGAACAAAAATAAAGGAGTGAACTGTCATTCATATCAAATGACTCATCATTTACAAGCCAATAACAGTTAACTACAATCAAATTCCAAAGTAAATTGAGACTTTGAGAAACAATGAAAACAGCTCAATTCCATTTCCATGCATTATTTATTTTCATGTCTAGTATAGTGTAAAGTTCAGGTTACCCTACTAACATTTTTTTAAGTTAGTTATAATCATCATTAGTTACAGAGTAACAAGACTTAAGTTAAAACCCTAACATGAAATAATATATATATATATATATATATATATATATATATATGCACAATCAGAAAAAGAAGTCAAAACTTTCTGAGCACTCTCTGGCATAACTTAATCAAAATAGGTCTACATATTTGGCAGTTATTGTTGTGGCCTGCTCAATCTCACTGTCTAGCCAAAGTGTCTCCCCCCCCATGTGATTGTTAAAAAAAAAAAAAAAAAAAAAAAAAAAAAAGAACTATAGGCCACTGAGTTCAATCAAAACTACAGGTCAGCTTTACAAAGAAAAGAGGGGGGAAAAAATTCAGAATACACATATGGCCATCATTATTTCTCTTCTGGTTTATTATAGTGAAGGAATGTATATGACACTACACAATATAGATTTGGGTGATGACCTTTTACTATCACAATATGGGCAGTAAACAAAGGCTTGGTCAGTTGTCTATCCTATTCTATGTCTAAAAGCTGACTCCAGCTTTTTATGATCTTCTGGTAACGAATTATAGTGGTTGAGTACCTCCGGGCCAACCCCAGTAGTATGACTACCACTGGTCAGGGTCACAACTCATTTGTCTATCTCCTGATTGCTTCCTTGAATATAGTGTCTCATAACTAAAGTACATTAAAAATGATACACTTGTCAACTAACCTCTGAATGTACAAGCACAAGATTTCTGTTTATTATTGACATTAAAAAACTAACACTTTCATCCCTATCAGGAAATCCTTCTCTTTCTATTTTATCATAAATAAAAAAAACAAACCTGCTGACCTCCTTAACTTATTTAGCTATCTTGATACTACTATACATAATAAAGTCAGTAAAGTTGGCAACCGTAGTCAAGGGTGACCAGAAGGTTTTCTTTTCATAGCTACTACAACAAGGTGTAAAGGAGGGTACTACTCCTTTCCCTGGATTGCTCCACTTTACTCTAGATACATACCTTATATTGCTGAGTGTTAAGCAAGGAGGTATCAAGTACCATTTTTAAAGTCTTTGGTATGACACGATCTAGGATTGAACCCAGGGTTTCCCAGGCCGTTGACGAACACTCTACCCACTAGACTAATGAACCAGTCACATACATAATACCTAAATACACCCATAGAGATATACTTGCACCCCATGCATATACATACACGCTACACCAATATGTATATATACTCATAGAAACATACATGCATCTGCATTATTCCAACTCAATATGTGCACCCAGAGGCAAATGAACATAGTGTCACCTATATACCAAATATTTTTTTTTAATGTAGTAAATTAGAAAAGAAGACTTTCTTAGAATTTGAGCAATGTAAAAGAGCTTACTGGTAGTTTGGACTTATCAAAGAATTTTTCTCTCCATCAGCCAATTAAATTAACCATACCAGCATAAAGCAAAAGCAATTAGAAAGACTAAAGTAGAAAATGTGGAAGGAAATTAGTCTAATTTTCCACATGAAATATGAATTGTTAGTCCAGTTTTGGCTTTCTAGGTTATTTTACAAACTCCTCTTCATTTCCCAGTAGAATTTGGTCTGACACATCAGGCTACATTATGTTAAATTTATTAAGGGACATTCATTAAGTAAACAATGCCTAAAGATTAATTTTATCATTTTGGTCACTGTACTTCACTCAGTGATTAGGTCAATAAAAAACACCATAAAAACACTCCTTGAGGTGAAAGAAGTTCAAGTTTCATCATGATTGGCTCATTAATTCAATCCAAAGAAAATTATATATCAAGATATACATATACTTAAAAGAAAAAGGAAAGAAAAAAAAACAGACAGGAATGATAAAAAAGTTAAAATACTAACACAAATATATTCTTTGATATAATACTTGTGACAGAGGGATAAAAGTCACGTTTATATTTGATAGACATTTTTATCCATTTATAAATTTTTTTAAATTAGAATTTTATACAAGAGCACAAACATCTTTGTTTAAAAATATCCCATCATTCCATTCAAAGAATGGGAATGGTTTATATATTAAGCATTTTATTATTAGTAGATATGATGTGATCTCCTTGTGGTTTTCAGTATTATATATCAAAATAGCACTTAGCCCAAAATCTCAGGCATATAGGTTTAAGGATTAATAAAACAACCATCAATGTAATAAAAAGTAAAAAGATTTTAAATACAATAAACAAATCCAATGCTTGAAGATATTTTGATTAAGTGTACAAAAGTTTCTAGAGAAAAAAGTTTTTCAATTGTATATTCAATATCTAGTTTTTAAAAAAATGAAAATAGAAAAAAAAAAAAAACTTTCATGAAGCCCTAATACTACACACTGACATGGCTTACTAGTATTGAATGTAATCACTGAGAGAAATACAGTGACCAAATGGTAATATCAAAGCTAAGGTATAATTTATTTAATGTCTTTGAGAAAGATATATACACTGCATGTAGTGTAGTGGTTATTATTGTAGGATAACAGACTTGATAAACAGAATTCAAATCCTGGACAAGACTGCTGGCATTTCATTCCATGCTAATGCTCTTGGCAAAGACAAATCTACCTCTTCAACTCCACAGCTACGGGTAAATAGTAGGGTAAACTGGGTCTTTTAGCCTTGTAACAGCAAATGGTCTAAGAGACAAAACTCTTAATTCAAACCAACTGTACTCCACTTAATAAATGACCTCATGTCACATCATGCTTGTAGTGGAGGGGTCCTGTCTATATACAGTAAAATTCCACTCAATGGGAACTTATTATAGATTTAAAATAACGCCATTAGTAACCAAGTTGAATACGAGACCAGAAATTTTAAAAAGGGTGAAAATGTTTGGAGGTGAAGGTATATATTATACATTTCACAATTAATTATGTTATATAGAACAAGTATGTTAATACGAGTTTGTTTTTTGTTTTTTACACTGATACTTCCAGAAATGACTGTTTTACTTGATTTTTAGAAATAAAAAGCATTTACTTTTTTTATTTTATGGCCTGGGTAAATTGAAAGAGAGGTACTGAGGAGGAGAGTATGTCACTCAAGATCCAAAATTTTTAAGTAATATGGACTGAAGTTGCATCTTGCCTTCTTACATAAGTACATTTGGCCAACTCAAGTTGCTCCCCACACCAAAAGGGTTAAAGAAGATGGTATTGAAATAATTTCAAAAGGCATTTTTTTAATAATTGAACATATTGTCAGATATAGCACCACAAACAAAACTTGAACCTCAATATTCAGTCCCATACTCTAAACAGTAAGCTTTACCTTCTAAAGCTAGTTCCAAGCTCTTAAATTCTATTAGCACCTCTTGAATATCAAATCAACAAGAAAAATACATTTACTTTATATCTTTATTTTTTAAGTAACACATACAAGATTTTTGTTTTTTTAAATCACAGTTCCAGGCTTTATTTAATCTTGTGTAAAGTAATTTTTATATTTGATTTATAGCAATAAATTAATTTATATTAGGGGCCAAGTTTATCCAAGTAATAACCAAATAAACATAAGTCAGATTTTCTCAGGACATCCTCACAGCTCCCATTTCTATTTTTTTTTTTTTTTTCTTATCAAAATATGTCAAGTCACTTCTAGAAGTAACTTCATTTCCTCCCAGACAAATAATACATTTATTCATGTTTCACTGTCAATACTCCACCCCTTCGTATGTGCTTCTCTAAGAAACAAATTCTTGAGGGCTTATACAAATATACATCAAATAACATCTTGATAGAAATTATTTTCTTAGCAAATTGAGAATAAAAAGTTTGTTTTTCTTATTACTTTTTAAAGGGGTCCTATCATCATCCTACATTAAAAGATAAACTGACTAAGTTCTAAATGGTTTTATTTAGAAGAAAATTATACTGAAAGGGTGTGGCTCCGTATTTAACATCTTTTGACTAAATTAAGACAGTGTCCTGGGTATGACACTAAACTGCATCTGATAGTAAGGTTCCAGTTTGGTTTGGTTTGTTTTATTGGGTTTTATGGCATATCAACCTATGTAGGTTATTAAACAACAAATCCATTTTTATGTAAATAATCTGTTCTATTTAAAATAATTCAGTTTATCATAAGTACAGTTTAATTGTCAAAACATTTCTATTTCAGACTATTCAAGTAGTTATATGAAACAATTCAGTTAAGTGTTAATATAGTTCTAAATGTCGAAAAACTGCTCTATTTCAAATAATTCAGTTAAGCATAAGCATGAAGTTTAAATGGTTTGTTTTGGTTTGGTTGGTTTTATGGCATATCAACCTTTGTAGGTTATTTAACGCCAAATCCATTTTTATGTAAATAATCTGTTCTATTGAAAACAGTTCAGTTTAGCATAAGTATACAGTTTAATTGTCAAAAACATTTCCATTTCAAACTATTTAAGCAGTTATATGTAATAATTCAGTTAAGTGTAAATACAGTTTTAATGTCAAAAAACAGTTCTATTTCAAATAATTCAGTTAAGCATAAGCACGCAGTTTAAGTGTAAGTACGGTTTAATTGTCAAAAACGTTTCTATTTTAAGCTATTCAGTTTACTCAATTCATTTTAGCATAAGTATGCTGTTAGTTCTATTTAACCCATAGATAGGGCCCTATCAGGTGCAACCACTCCGGGCCAGAGTGGACCTGGGAGTGATGGCAATGAAGGGGTACTCCGCATTCCGCAAAGCTCCAGCACTGCTGGAACCTCACCATCAGATTGTTTAGTGTCGTATGCAGGACACTCGTTAGGGGTGGTCTTACCCCTTTGCAAAGGTGCAGTCAGTGTATTCTACTGCCCCAGCTGACTGGGCAATACACAGATTTAAATGTCAGACAGTTTTATTTCAGATAATTCAGTTGAGCATAAGTAAACAGTTTAGATGTCAAAAACAGTTCTATTTCAAGCAATTCAGTTCAGCACTAGTACGCAGTCTCAACGTCAAAACAGTTCTATTTTAAACAATTCAGTTTAGCATAAATACGCTGTTTAAATGCAAAAATCAGTATAGTGAAAGAAGCATGGTTTTGTTCTATTTAACCCATAGATAGGACCCTTATCAGGTGCTACCACTCCGGGCCAGAGTGGACCTGGGAGCAATGGCAATGAAGGGGTACTCCACATTCCCCAAAGCACCAGCATTGCTGGAACCTCACCATCAGATTGTTTAGTGTCATATTCAGGACACTCGTTGGGGGGTCTTACCCCTCTGCAGAGAAGCAGTCGGTGTATTCTACAGCCCCAATCGACTGGGCAAGGTTCCAGTTTGGGAGATCTGGGGAGTGTGGAGTACCCCTTCATTGTTATTACTCAAAGGCCCACTCAGACCCAGAGTGATAGTACCAGTTAGGGTTCCATCTACGGGTCACATAGATCTGTTTATAAATTATCCATATTTATTAGGATTGTGCACAAAAAGAAAACCTCTCCAGAAACAACCACACAAAAAAAATGTAAATATGAATGTAATTCCCTAACCGCTAGGCATAAAATAATCCTAAATAGGTTAACATCATTAAAATCAAATCACATTAATTCATACATTAGCCTCAGGCAATCATTCAATCAATTTTACTGAATTGATATAAAAAAAATAATCTTTTTTAAAAAAAAAAAGCTCAAAAATCAAATATCAGTTTTCCTCCCACTCACTATATTGCAGAACAATGAAAAAACTTTGGTGCTAATTTTTTTTTTTTTTGCATAAACAATTTTTGTTAAGTTTATCCACCCCCTCTTTCCGTATGACAAGGGTTGAAAGATATTCCACCTTCTTTCACTGCTATGAAATGAATTAATAAGCTCGTTCATTTATTTTCTCTGGTTTTATGAAGAACTTTATCTCATGCACTGCATAGGAGATGCTAGTTCAGACACACTCTATGGTGTCCCAGATCAAAAATGATCAACAAAGCAATTTCACCAACCCCAGTTCATGAATGGAGAAAGCACCAAAGCAGTCAGCTAAGGACCTGGCTAGCCACTGTGAAATCTAAATTGGAACAGATGTCCAGCCCATATCTTTATGGTGTCCATCTGTGGAACCATGAATGGATGGACATTGCAAGAGCTGATACTGCCAATCATCTAGCATAGAGTGCAGCAATCCGAGATGTTGTCAATTCAACATGCGTAGCAAGCTTAACCCACAGTTAAATGATTTCAAGTACTGCAACGCAACACTAATAGTTCTATTCACCACAGTTAAATGGTTTCAAGCATTTCTATCTAATACTAATAATTCAATTTAATATTAATCATTTGTTTGCACAAAATGAAATGTTTTCAAGTATAGTTAATGATTACAAACTTTTATTTGACCCATAGAGTGGACCCTAACAGGCACTACCACATCGTGTCAAAGTGGACCTGAGAGTAATGGCAATGAAGGGGTACTACACATTCCATAAAGCTCCAGAACTGGAGCTTCACCATCAGATGGTTTAGTGTTATATTCAGGACACTTGTTATCGTGGGGTCTTACAGAGATGCAGTCAGCGCATTCTACAACCTCAGCTGGCAGCTGTATATATTTATATTTTGTGTAATTGTTTCTGAAAGGTTTATTATAATTTTGTTTTTGGCACACAGTTATATATCAAGCATTCCTATTTAACATAAATAATTTGCCAACAGTTGTGTAAATTTAAGTATTCTTATCTAATACTAATAATCTATACACAATTATATGGTTTCAAGTATTTATTTCTCTTTAATACTAATCATTTGTTAGCACAGTTATATGATTTCAAGTAACTCCTGATAATAATCCTTAATAAGCAATTATAAAAAAAGTTGGTGACTTTAGTCAAGGGTGACCTGAAGGCCCCCTTTTTAATAGGTGTAGGGGAGGGTGCTACTCCTTTCCCAGGATTGCTCCACTTTACCCTTGATTCTTACCTAATAATGCTGAGTGTTAAGCAAGGCGGTATCAAGTACCATTTTTTTGAGTCTTTGGGATGACTCGACCAGGGATTGAACCCCGATCTTCCAGACCATTGGTGAACACTCTACTCATAAGGCCAATGGCCCGAATACAAATAATTTTCACAGTTATACAGTATTAAGTATTAAGTATTTCTATCTAATGCAAATAATTAACATGTATTCCCTCGAGCTTCACAATTGGAACCTCACCATCAGAAATAGTATCATACCAAGGACATCCTTTTTTGGATGGGTCTTACTCATCTACAGTCAACATATTCTAAACCCAGCTGATAAGGTGGCTCTCAAAAGAGAAGTTGAGCTGGGACCACAACTGTATCATTGTACTCGTATTCTATTCAGGAATATGACAGTGATCAACTCTCAGTTAAGTAAATAGATGCCTGCAGAAGAATTTAAAACCTGATACAAACACAGTAAGAATGGTAAAAAAATGTTTATAGTGCACTTTCCTTAATTCAATACATTAACTTTGAGCCAAAAGTCAACCTTGTAAGCAAACAAGATGAGACCCATATTCATTAAATACAAAACCCTTATTGATTAAGGTCAGAATTAGGGTCTTTAAATAAAACATTCAATAATTATTAAACTAATTTTACCTTCACATGCATTTTCAAAATGGTCAGTATTTATCCACTCATATATTGGGATGTGACACAAGGTTGGATTAACGTGGGGTACCCTGCAGGAAGCATTCCTCCCAAGGGGCAAGCACAAAAATGGCTCAAGTTCTATATAGCATTCCTCTACAGAGACATCTCAGCTCAGGCACCAGGCCATCAACCCAGCCCTTACTCTTTTTAGGCAAGTGGACAGGTGCTGCCAAGGGGCCCTACCTACTGAAACATGTCCAATTAATTTTCAGAAATGATCTAGCACAGATGATAGATTTCACATGAAAAATCTGTTACTTTATTTAACCTTTTTGGTGTGGTGTATTGTGCAACAAATTTAATGGCTGGATGGGAGTTTTACAATTACAATACTACAAACATTCTGAAAAGCAATCAAAATGTTGAAGTAAAAAAAAAAAAATTGGTTAGGTTATTTGATTTTATGACATATCAACTTGTAATGGTTATTCAAATGCCAAATCCTGTTTATATATATATATATATATATATATATATATATATAATTTGTAAGTGAATTGTTTGAAGATAATTTTACTTTTAAACGAGTTTGATCTCGTTTGTACAGAGTTAAATGGTTTCAGGTGTTGCTATCTAACATTAGTAATCTTACTTATCAAGTATTCTTATCTAATCTAATCTAATATTAATCATTTGTTTGCACACAGTTAAATGATTTCAAGTATAGTAAATGATTAAATAGTTATATCAGACCCATAGATGGGACCTTAACAATTACTACCACTCTGGGTCAGTGTACCTGGGAGTAATGGTAATAAAGATGTATTCTACATTCCCCAAAGCTCCAAGACTGGAGCCTTACCATCAGATGGTATAGTGTCATACCCAAGAAACTTGTTTCTAGGAAGGAGGCTTACCCATCTGCAGAGATAAAGTTGGTATATTCTACAGCCTCAAATGACAGGGTGAAAAAATTTAGATAATTGCACAAGTGTATTTATAAGAGGATTCTTTTTTATTCAACAATACTCCTAGAAATGACTGTTTAATTAAAGTTTTAAAAGTAATAAAGTATATTTTTAATTTTAAGAGCTAGGGATTCATGAACAAGAGGTACTTTCAGGGGTGCATATCAAACAACAGGCATGTTCAAGCAGTGGGGGTTATATTGTAAAAGATCCAAAAATTTTAAGTAATGTGAACTAAAGTTGCATCTTGCCCTCAAGCATTAAGAGTATTTGGGGAAACTTTAATTGCTCTCTACATCAAAAGGGTTAAGATGTTATATACCCATAGTTCTTTAGGGTAAAACCTATTTAACAAGAAAAAAGTTAATGTCACTTCTTATGAATGTAAAAGAAAAAATTATCTACTTGTTTATAAGCAGTTGTCAGAGAAAGTGATGTGCATAAAAATGTATCACCAATTCTAAAAAAGAATTTTTTATCAGAATAAATAGGTTCACCTATTTTCAAGAACTCCAAATTCAGTCAATTTTCAGTGTTCATCTTTATATAGAAACCAAATGACGCAACATGAAAAGATAAGAGACAACCAATAAACATACATGCACAAGAACTCTTTTCTATCAAGTTAAGAATTATAGTATTAATTTCTTAACTAGAGATGTCCTCATAATTTACAATATTCTGGTAGGTTGTTATTTCAGATCAGGCTTATAGAAATTATCCACACACTGACTTGAGTGATGGCAACTTTATCAAATCATAAAATTACATGTAATTAACTCCTCTCACAAATAAATGATAATTTGACTGCCATGTGTTGAAAGTAACTTTGGGGGGGATCGTTTTCAATCAATAATTCAATAAGAAATTTCTTATTACTTGTACAGAAATAAAGTGTAATGGTTATCAAGCTAGGCTAGTAGACCATTTATAATGAGTTTGATTGTCACTAGATGTCTCCATACTTCTGACCATAGGGAAGTCCTTGTGGCATAATGGCTGAAATGCTGAGTGGTGGCCTCTAAGTGAGTGAGTTCAAACTCCAGTTGTGTTCCCCAGCTATAGAATAAATAGTATCATTACTACAAGGATAGTTTCGGAATTAAATAAGCCACAAAGGTTGATATGCCATCAAACAAAGAAACCAAAACTTACATATAACCAAACTAAGCTAAGCTTAGTAAATGACAGAAGATAAAACTATAAGGCTATGAAAAAAAAAATGTTATATTATATATAAGTTCATGTTTTTATATTGTTTCAGAAAGAGATGGGAGGGGTAATTATATTTATTGATTGGGAAAACATGTGATGAAATAGATGGTCTAAAGAGAAAGAATAATATATGGACAAGATAAACAATTACTACCAGGTGTGACTTTTGTCTACAAATAAGCAGAAGGGGAAACTATCATGTCACTTCAAGACGTAAGTGAGAGGGAGTTGGCTCGGAGTTTCCTTTCATCAGTCAACTGTGAATCATCCTGAGAGAGGAGAAAAGAGAAAAATGCACACAAAGAGAAAGTTGAGGGTTGCAATAGAGGGACAGTTATATAAGTTATGGAATTGATTACCAGAGACAGAAAGAGAGGGAGAGAGAATTAGAGAGAGAGAGAGAGAGAGAAAGAAATGGATGTTTGGTTGGTTGGGTTTTATGACATATCAACCATTGTAGGTTGCCAAATCCTGTTTATACATATATATTAAATATAAATAATTTGTTAACACATTTTGTTGTTTACACTTTTAAATGAGCTAGTTTGGGGGGGGGGTTGCACCCAATTAAATGGCTTCAAGTGTTTACATCAAATATGAATAATTCTATTAACTATTAATTATTTGTTTGCACACAGTTAAATAGTTTCAAGTATTGCTATGTAACAGTAACAATTCAACATCAGTCATTTGTTTGAACACATTTAAATAGACATACATATATGATTTGTAAATGAATAGTTGGTAGGTAATTTCATTTTTAAATGAGTCAGAACTAATTTGTCTGCACACTAGTATTTCTATTGTTCTACACAGTTAAATGGTTTCAATTACTTCTATCCAACAGCAATTCTATTCAAAAACACTCATTATTCCATTCAATACCATTCACTCATTTGTATACAGTCAAATAGTTCCAAGTATAATTATATTATACCAATATTTCAACTAAAATTTAAAGAGTTTAAGTATTGCCTTTTAACACAAATAATTCTATTCAACATTACTCAAACATTTGCACACAGTGAAATGGTTCCGTGTTTTGCTATGTATCACTAACAATTCAATTAAAGACGATTTGCTTCTCTACAGTCCTACTTCTAGCAATTCAATTTACCCTAAGTCATTTGTTTACACAGAATTTAAATGTCAAAAAGTTCTATTTGACTCAGTAATAGAACCCTATCAGGTGTTACCACACCAGGTCAGTGGATTTGGGAGCAACAACAATGAAGGGTTGGTTGATTGGATTTTATGACATATTATCCATTCCAAGTTATTCAATCCCAAATCATCTTTATACATAGTTATCAAATATGATTTCTAAACATATTTTGTTGATAACATTTTAAATAAACCAGAGCTCATTTTGTTTTTGCACACAGTTAAATGGTTTCAAGCATTGCTATGTAACAACAACAATTTAACATCAGTCTGCACACATTTAAATGGATATATATTTGTAAATAAATAGTTTGTAGGTAATTTTATTTTTAAATGAGTTAAAACATATTTATTAGTACAGTAGTATTGCTATTGTTTTTCTACAGTTAAATGGTTTCAAGTATTACTATCTAATACTAATAATTCTATTCACTATCAGTCATTTGTTTAAAGACAGTGAAATGGTTACAAGTATTGCTATTTAACACTAATTATTCTATTGAACAATATTCATTCATTCAGTTGCACAATCAAACGATTCCAAGTAATGCTATGTAATACCAATAATTCCATTTAGGTGCACAGTTAAAGAGTTTCCAGTATTGCTATGTAACAGCAAATAACTTATTTATTTGCACACATTTAAATGAATATGCATATTTGTAAGTGAAGAGTTTATAGGTAATTTTATTTTTAAACAAATTAGAAATAATTCTTTTGCATATTAGTATTGCTAATGTTTCTACTATTAAATGCATTTTATTATTGCTATCTAATACTAATAATTCTATTCAATATTAATCATTTATTTACAAACAGTGAAGTGGTTACAAATAGTGCTATTTTACATTAATTATTCTATTGAACACAATTCATTCATTATCACACAGTCAAATGGTTCCAAGTATTGCTATTTAACACAAATAATTCTAGTCAATATTACTCATTTGTTTGTACACCGTTAAATGATTTCAAATATTGGTATTTAAAGCTAACAATTCAATTAGATATCAGTCATTTGTTTACACACAGTTAAATGATCAAACAGTTCTATCTCTGGCAATTCAATTTAGCATAAGTCATTTGTTTGTACACAGTTTAAATGTCAAACAATTCTATTTGACCCATAGGTAGGACCCTAACAAATACTACCACTTCAGGTCAAGGTGGAACTGGGAGTAATAGTATTGAAAAAAATGACTCCAAACTCCCCAAAGGTTCAGAATTTGAACCTCACCACAGGATATCCTGTCTCATACCCGGGACACTACTTGGGAGTAGGGGGAGGAAGAATTTTACCCCTCTGCAGAGGATGCAAGCAACGTATTCTAAGCTTTGTCAACAATGCAACAAGGAGAGAGAATAATATATGGTACAAAAGATTGGCAGAATAACAACCAACAATAACAATTATGCTAAGAAAAATTCTAAGCCCTGTCAATAGGGTGAGACATGGTTATCATCAGTTGAAATGGGCATGGCCATCAGAGTTCAAATCTTGGACAAGACTGTTTGCATTTCACATAGCACTAATACCCATAGGAAAAGTATTAATCCAATTATTCTGCCTCCAGCTATGGGCAAATAGTAGGGCAAACTGGGTTCTTTAACCTTGGTATGGCAACCAGTCTCAAAGTAAAACTGAATGAAAACCTGTTAAACTCCACTTAAAAATTGATCTAGTGTCACATCCTGCTCATGTAGGGAGGTTGGTAAATACATAGCTGGGGAGTTACCAAGGTGTGTCATCATAGTGATTTTAATCTTCAGTCATGCTATTAAGTTCACTTTCAGACTAATACTCTTGGTAAAGTATGAAATCCCTTATTCCATCCAGCTATGGGTTAAATAGTACCACAACTGTTCTTCTATAAGAATAGATTTGGTATTAAATGACCCATGAAGGTTAAGTTGGTTGTTTGGGTTTCATGGCATATCAATCTTTTTAGTTTATTTAATACCAAATCCATTTTTATACAAATAAACAGTTCTATTTCAAACAATTCATTTAAGCATAAGTGTACAGTTAAATTGTCAAAAACATCTATTTCAAGCTATTTAAATTAATCAAACAGTTCTTATTCAAGAAATTCAGTTTAGTATAACTATAGCTTTTGTTTACACAAATGTCAAAAAAGTTCTATTCCAAACTATTCAATTTAGCGTGAGTAGAGTTTCAGTGTTAAAAACAGTTTTATTTCAAACAATTCAGTTTAGCATAAAAACACAGTTTAGTTCTATTTAACCCATAGATAGGGCCCCACCAGGTGTCACCACTCCAGGGCCAGAGTGAACCTGGGAGCGATGGCGATGAAGGAGGACTCCGCATTCCCCAAAGCTACAGCATTACTGGAACCTCATTATCAGATTATTTAGTGTCATATCCAGGACACCCATTAATCTTACCCCTCAGCAGAGATGCAGTCGGTGTATTCTCCAGACCCCAGCCAACTGGGCAACCATGTAGGCTAATATGCAATTAAACAAAGAAATCAAACCAATACACTTACCTACATTTACACCAAATAATAGAAGTAATGACTATAAAGGAATATCTCCATACTTAATTGGCTAGGGTTTTTTTTGTTTAGTGGCATATGAACCTTCATAGGCTATTGAATGTCAAAGCCATCCACTTAGAAAAAAGGCAATGATACAGTTTAATTCATAGCTGGAGGGATAAGGAGGTTCATACTTTTGGCAAAGGTAGTGAAAGTAAGTAAAGTTGGCGACCATAGTCGAGGGTATCCCGAAGGCTCCCTTTTCAATAGCTACTACACCAAGGTGTAGGGGAGGGCGCTACTCCTTCCCTGGATTGCTCTACTTTACCCTTGATCCGTACCTTATAATGCTGAGTGTTAAGCAAGGAGGCATCAAGTACCATTTTTTTAGTCTTTGGTATGACTCGACCTGGGATTGAACCCAGGCCTCCCGGGCCATTGACGAACACTCTAACCGCTAGGCCAATGTCCGGTTGGCAAAGGTATTAGTCCAAAAATGAACAAAATAGTGTGACTAGAGTTTGAACTTGCTTACTTCAAGGGTGCAGTCCAGCACCTCAGTCATTACACCCCGGGAACCTCACTACCAAATATAGTTTCACATCATACAAAGGACATCTTTTTTTCCTTTTTTAGTGAGCGGCGGGTCTTAACTATCTACAAAGCATGTTCTTGGACCCACCAAGAGAGTGAGATCATCAGTGTTCATATACTTCTTTATATGTACAAAAAGTCAGCAAAGGGGAATTTGCAAACGTTACTCAGAGTAAAGGTTCTATCATGAGACAACAAAATAAAGGTTCCTTTTTTTTTTGCAAAGAGGTGAAGAACAATTACAAAATGGGTCAACTTATCTAGTCACACAAATGCTACAATCAGTGGGGGGAAAAAAAAGAAAACAAAACAAAAAAAACAGCTATATTTTCATTTGGAATTCATTCAATTCCACAAAATACGATAAAAAAACATGTTGGACTGGTTTCTCTGCATTCCATCTGGTTTCATTTATAAGTTTAAAAAAGAAAAAAAAGCTTACAATGCAAATTTTGATTTAAAAAAATAAAAAAAGCATTTAAATCCAAGTAACAGAAGGTAAAAATCTTCAAAAACATAAGCCAAGATAGATGTACCCATGATAACAAAAATGACAAAGTGTTTTAATTTCATTAACAGGTAGAGAAAAAAATAAAATAAAATTTCTACAGAAAAAAAAAAAATGAATTTTATATCGCCAGATCTTATTTCTGGCTTTAAAGACCATCTGTTATAACTAACAAAGAATACAGCATTAATTTCTTTGCTGTTGTTTTGGCAAATTTATAATGAATGACTGATTTTTTTTATCAGCATGTCAACCAGTCTAGGGTTATTCTACACCTAGAGGTTAGGGAATTGCATTCCTTGTATGTTTATATTTACATTTTTTGTGTAGCTGTTTGCACACAGTCACATGATATTAAGTATTCCTATTTAATACAAATAATTTGCACAGCTGTATAATTACAAATATTCTTATCTAATAATATGATTTCAAGTAATTATTTCTATTTAATAATAGTCATCTGTTTTCACTCAGTTACATGGGTTCAAGTAACTAATAATAATCCTTAGTTAATCATAGCTTCATTAGACTCCAATTTTGAAGATCTGGGTAGAATAGAGCCATACATTCATTGCCATTACTCCCAGTTCCACTGACTCAGAATAATAGTACCCATTATGTTCCCATCCATAGATCAATTTAAGATAATACAATTTTTTAAAACTATATTTGCTCTTAAAACATTGATATCACAAATAAATATGAAATGTTACTTTGTTTAAAGTGATTGTGAAAAAAGATTTTTATGCGACATAATTGGAGACCATAATGATCAAACTGATTTTGGCATAAAATTATTCAACAAAGGCTGACATACTGTAAAACCAACTAAATAAGACCTATAAAGCCATTCAATACCACCCTCTCCAATCAGTTGCCACTATATTTGTTTTGTTTTATATACTGGTAGAGTTAAGAGTATATCTTTATTTTTAACATGAAGTTCGGTTAATCATTATTAATAATTTTAACAAAGATTATCTATCATCTATAAAACAAAAAAAAGACAAAAAAAAAATTATTTACATAAGGAGGCTTTCATGGTGTAATGAGAATTGTCGTAGGAAATGAACACACCAAACCAAGTTCAAATCCTGAACAAGGTTGTTTGCATTTCATAAAACACTAATACCCTTGGGAAAGTCAGAATCCAAGAATTCTCCCTCCAGCTATAGGTAAATAGTAGGGTAGACTGTGCCCTTTAACCTTGGTACAGCAACTGGTCTAGGAGGGGAAAAAAATGAATTCAAATCTATAAAACTCCACTTAAAATTGACCTTGTGCCACATCCAGCTAGTGCAGAGAGGTCAGTAAATTAAATATAAAATGACCTAAATATTTACAGAACTTTAACAGCATTATTTCTATCAAGGATACATGACTTGTTGAGACATGATTTATTGAGAGACTTGTTTATTTTTCACAAAACAGAACTAAAGATAAAGAAAAATTTATTCTTATCTTGTATGAGTGGAAAACTTTCAAATTCTACCAGACAATAAATACAAGATCCTTGAAGAGAAATCTATAAAAAGGGTATATTGATTTTAGCAATTATTCTAGCTGCAGTATCAAAAAGCCCATTGCATTGTTTTAAAATTGGCAAATTCTTGTAACTGAAGATGTTACAACTTCGAAGCAGAGAGTTTTTTTTTTAACAAATCTTTTTTGAAAAAGACATACACACACATTAAATCTTGCTAAAATTTTTCTAAAACACTTCACACTATTACTAGGAGGACCACTACCACTTTTCACTCAGATCTTGAGGTTCAACCTCAATGGTAACAGACTGTCTTCATAGATGCTGCCATTGGTGTAGTTTGAATGTACATTTTCTAACCATATATCATTACACAATCTTTTCCAATGACAATCACAGCTCTTGCCTTAGTGAAATTTCACATGATTAGTAGAAAATTATCAAAATAGGGGTTATTTGATAGTGTCCATCTCTTAAAATATAATATTATATTGGGTTACATGATTACATATTAAGATGCAAATAATGGTCTCATCCACTTTCCTGTAAGTAGTGTAATTCGGAAACCACAAACTTAAATAATTTCCGTACAAGTCTGAATAGCTTAAAGTATCTTATAATTACCAAAAGATTTTTTTTTCTTTTTGTCCCAATACATAACTCAAAGATAGCTAGACTTATAGCCATTAAATTTTCAGTGCTTACTAATGGTTTCATAAATCAGTGCTTCTAAAACTATCTGATTTGGCATACTGGCAGAATGTTTCTCCAATGGGCCTCAGACCAGTACCATATTTGTACCATGGATTTGGGATCAAGTTTCAAGTATTTCTATCTGTATTGTATCACAGCATGTGAAAAGAATAATATTAAATAATACAGGAAGATTTTATGCATTTTCACTTTTGCATAACATGCTACATACATTATGATAATGTGAAACTGGAAACTCACCATGTACCAGCAGTCTATGACTTGTGTACCAACACCAGTTCACATACCAACACTTCAAGTAGCACTGCCCTAAAGCAAACTCTAATCTTTGAAAAATTAACTGAAAGAGCCACCATTCATAAAATTGTCTTCAAATCATCAAAATATGACCTCATCTTGAATAGTTCATTGAACTTAGAATATCTAAGCAATGAAAAGTTATGTTTTTTAACACCAATTGATTTATATAATTACCAAGCAGAGAAACAAGATATTAATTAAAATCTAACTAAAAGTTATCAGATGAATGTCACCATATTTATCTTGTATTAAAAAAGACTATTTCATGCCCACTCATGTGATGAGAGAGAGAAAAAATATATGCAACCAACCTAACATATATATTATATATCTAATTTTAAGGTGAACAATGAAAGTAACTTTGAAATGAAATTTTAAGTGTTAAACTATCAACTTAAGCTGCTGTGGACATAATTCATTTTCATCAACAGGAAAAAAAAACTTAATTATGTTACAGATAAAAAATAAATTTATACAAAAAAAATGGCCAAGAAATTCATTTAGAATTGACAAGATTTTTTCATGAAGCAAAATTAATCATTTTGTTAACTAAATACTTTTCTTCAGATTTATCTTAATTATATAAGTAGATAAGAGATTGTAAGAAAAACACAGCTATTTCTGCACCTTTTAACAAATATTTATCAAACATGATTACTATTGCTTTAAACTAAGATTTTGACCCTCTTGATTAAAAAAATGTGAGGTGGGTAGTGAATATTCATAGTATATTACAAAAACACTTCACAGAAAAATTTATAAACTGATGTACTTTAAGTAGTTACTAACATCTAAATGATTATTTTTCAAAGCAGATATTCTGTTTAATTAGAAAGTATGGGCAACATCTTTCAAGACATGTGCTCATCAGAAAGGGCCATACTACTAAAAAATTCAAGATAATGTACCTTAACCATTTTTACTACAGAAGACAATACATGTAAGCATCTACCTTAAAAATAAAGAAAAGTTGACTTTTTTCTCTTCAGTAAAAAGATCTTTGCTATAAAACAAATTGAAGTTTTGGTATAATATTATCACTGACTAACACATGCTACTGCCATGATGGATAACAGAATAATTAAAATGAAAAACAAATACTTGAAAAAAAAAAAAAAAAAAAAAAAAAAAAAAAAAAAAAATCAAACTATTCAATATGAATATGATCTAAGTATCAAAGAAAACATGGAGTATTTTCATAATCTGAATTTCAAACTATTTTCTTTAAATTACAGGTGCATATTTAGAAATCTGTCAATTTGAAAGATAACATTAATATAAAAATACATATTAAAAATGAACATGAAAGTAGTAAGAATGGTTTCTAATTTATTCATTAACTATATGAAAAAGTAAATTAGTAGGAATGAATTGAAACAAAGTTTAATAAATGTTATTTTTCTTAAATCAGAAATGCAGGTTGCAGTTTGCTCATGACTTATAAATTTTAGTGTTCTTTTGTTCTTGTGCCAGACAAAGCTGTGTAAATATCATCTCTAAATGAAAAAGGCTTTTTTGTAAATGAGCAACTAAACTAACAATATAGTCCCGATTAAAAGCATGGTAAGGATAATCTGAAGTCAAACTTTTTAGACCTTATTTTTCCAATGCATTTATCAATGGGAACGAAAAAAGTTTTGACAAACAGGCTAAAGGATGATCCATTTACCAATGATAATTGCATCAAGTAAATAAGTTTTTAAAAAGTTAGGCTTTACTTACTGCACTTTTAACCAGGACTAATAAGTATTGAATAAAATTTGTTTAAAAAAGATTTTTCGAAAAAGAAAACTGGGAGGTTCAAAATTCTCCTAATAACTCGTCCATTTTCATATTCTTCATGTTTGTCCAAGTTGATTTTATGAGAAAATTTTATATTACAAGATGTTCAAAGAAAAAGCTAATATTTCTTTGAGAGTTCTTTTATGATATGATTTTTAAAGTCCCCACCTGTTAACACATCATAGGAATCTTCCAGTAATGTCAGTTCTGCTTTTCTAATAAAGATACACTCATAGAAATATTAACTTTCTTTTAATCATCTGTGGGAGATAACAAGAATGTGTAGACAGAGATGGTAAACATGTAGTGACTGTTTGAAATTATATTATAAAAGGCACTCCCATAAAGGTGTTAACATTTTTTATATCACCATTTCAAATAAAAAGACATCAATTCTTCAAAATTATAGAGAAAATCATTCCATACACACAACTTATTTTTCTTGCAGAAATTCAAGGAAGATTTTCTCAGTTCAAAAAATAAATCAACACCAAAAATTGTATCCAAAATATTTTGCTGATGTATAAGCAAAGCAAACATATTGTTATAGTCACATTTTGGCTATTGTACCCTCAGATATATGTAGTAGTAGTAACCTTCTTAGATTTTCAAACCAAATCTACAATAGATTCTTCTAATTCTACAATCAAGGAGATATCTCAAATCAATTAATTATCGAGTCAATCTAGATAGACATTTAAATTCAAATTCTAAAATGTTTAAACTATAATAGTCCTGGATAAAACACTTAACTACACCTGATAGTGAGGTTTCAGTTCTGAAGATCTTCATTGCCATAACCCCCAAGTTCACACTGACCCATAGTAGTAGTACTTGTTAGGGTCACATCTATGGGTCTAATTGATCTTTAAAAAATAATCAGTATTCAATAGGACCAAGTGCAAAAGAAAAGAAAAACTCTTAAGAAACAACTACACAAAAAATATAAATGTGAACATATAATAAACATGATTCCCTAACCTCTAAGCATAAAATAACCCAACATGGGTTGATATGCTTTGTAAAATCAAACAGTTATAATGGTTCTTATAGAAAGAGATTCTTATGATACTGCTAACATTTAAAGGTTTTTTATTATGACTTATGTCCCATAATAGTTGCTACATTTCTACATGTATTTCATACATTAAATGTCATAACAATTCTGAGAATGCCATTCATAAGGAAATCTTGCAATGTTAAAATATAAGATTAAGAATATAGTTTAAACATTTTTCAAGTCTAAAAGTGAAAAATAAAGAAAATAGGAAAAAGGAGAACAAATTTTTTAAAAACTCACCCAACATAAAAAGAAAATCTGATGAAATTAGGTATATGATCAGTTTCTCAATTGATCTTCACTCAGCCACAACCAATCACAAGTGATCTTTAGTTTATATATCAAGACAATTCATGGTATCGATAGGTTTAATTACGCAACAAATAAACATGTGAGTATGGTAACATAAAAAGAGACCAATAAATAACCAACACCTTGTTCATACATCTCTTAAATAGGACAGATCAACAAGTCACCTCGTTATCTATCAAGGAAAAAAAAGAAAAAATTCAAATTAATCTTTTCACTACCATTTTGACCAAAATTTTGTATCACTTCTTAAATACAAAAATTGTCTACCTAAATAAATTATATTTTCTTAACTTCAGATTTTTTTTTTGTTTATTTTTTGTCAGATGGAATAATGACAATATACATCAATCTACTCAAACAAGTACCATCATCTTGATTATTTTAGCCAAATTTGGGTGATCATACTCTGCTTTCTTTCAGTGATAACTTACTAGGAATGACACCACTTCGGTGGGGGGGGTCTACTGAACCATGTCTTAATAATGAACCTGTAATCATGAGATGCAATTAGAGCTCTTACCTACTAGGCCACTGTCCTAGAATGGAATTTGGGGGTTAAATTCATTTCTGTAAGGTATCTTACAATTACTAAACACGGTTGGACTTTCACCTGGCCTAAGCTATATGAAATTTGAGGCTCTTCACTGAATATATAATTTGGAATGAATTAGTGTTCAAGAATAAAAACTAATGACTAAATAAAAATATATTTTAAAAAATGATGTCCAGAGGGTGTGTGGCCTTAAACTCTAACTTGAGTCCAGCATTGTTACCAAAAGATCTATCACAATACAAAGAGAGATAGACCTATATCCACCTAATTTTCTCGGCTTGCTAAATGGTACTCTAAAAAAAAAAAAAAAAAAAAAAAATATTCTTTCCATACTAATTTTTTTAAAAATTCCTAAACTATCTTAACAAGGAGTTTAATTTACAATGTAAGATTGATTGATTATAATAGACTGTCAACCCATAAGTTTATATATCAAGACATATATACATATAAGTTTATATATACAGACAGGTTAGGAATCTTTAATATTTACATTTTTTGTGTAGTTGTTTTCAAATATATTAAATACTAATAATGTATACATTATTTTGTGTTTTCAAGTAACTATTTCTATTTAATAATAATCATTTGGGAATCAAGAAACTCAACAATCCTTTAGTAAACAATTATAGCTTCAAGTATACAAATAATTTACACACAGTTATATGGTATTTAGCATTCCTAACACTAATAATTTTCGGATCGACTGAAATCATAGATGGGACCCTAACAGATATTACCTGACAGTAATGGCAATGAAAGGGTACTCAACACTCCCTAAATCTGCAATCTATATATTCTAAGACTCTACTCACAAGGGTAAGTTTATAATGTAAAAATAAGGTTTAATTGGGCTTTTCTGTTTATTCAACTGTATACAGTAGACATCTAGCTAAAAGTACCCTCAAAAGAAAGTGATAATTTTTTTTCCAGTTATTGGAAAATGAAGTCATAAAATAATGGTATTGTCATTACATTTGTAACATGAGCAATGACCATAAAGAGGGCCATAATATGAACCTATTAACAATAATTAAACTCATAAGTCTCCACGAAAACATATTTCATTGTCAGTTTAAAATCTTGCCTGTAGGGTAGGTTTTCAGCCATTAAAGATAATTCCATATCTCGGAAATTCCAACAGAAATTTGAGATGTTATGTTCCAGCTAAGATTAATGAGCAAGAAAACTAGTATTTTTATGTTTGAGACCTTCAATTCAAAGAGGTTTTTGAGATACACTGCATATCTTAAGTCAAACGGAAATAGTTAAATATCAGTTGTACATAATGAATTGAATGATGATATCTGTAGACTATCATGTATCATCATTAACACTTTCACAGGCAGATCATTTTTTGGACTCCAAGTAGAGTGGGCGAATTATTTTCAGAAAATTTGCAAAATAGAGTGTATGTTCAAACAAGTGAATTAACCATATATAAAAATAAAAATTTAGAATTAAAATAAAACACAACCCAGTTGATTGGAACTGTAGAATACACCCACTGCATCTCTAGAGAGGGGTAAGACCCACCCAAATGAGTGTCCTGGAGATGACACTAAACTGTATCTGATGATGAAGCTCCAGTTCTAGAGCTTTGAAGAATGTAGAATACCTTTTCACTTCCATTACTCCCAGATCCACTCTAACCCAGAGTGGTAACACTAGTCCTATCTATGGGTCAAATAGAACTGTTTAATCATTTACTATACTTGAAACTATTTAACAAATGAGCTTTGGCTCGTTTAAAAACGTTACCTTCAAACTATTTGTTTACTTATCGTGTGTGGGGGGAGTATTAAATAACCTACAGGGGTTGATATGCCATAAAACCCAACCAACCAAGCAAAACAATTTGATCAGCAATTGTATATTACAGTGCAATAATATGAAAACAGAGCACTCACTTGTAAATAAGATACTTTGCAAAATAACCTTTACACAATCCTACACCACAATGGAGACTCCCTGAAATGTTTCTATACATTAACATTCAATTGGTCAATGAGCAGCCAATAAGAAAATGCCTTTCATTGAGCTAGTACAAAAATGACAAAAATGTTGCTCTGCCTGTGTATGTACCATTGGCAAAAAAAATGTTGCTCTACCTAAAAAGGTGTTAAATCTCACATCATTATCAAAAAAATCAAGCAAAGAAGATTAACAAAATTTTTTCAAAATTCTTTAATCTTTTTCTGATTATCAACAAATTCTAGCCCTGACTCATAAGTAGACCCTAAAATATTCCCTTACATTCAAACTTAGAAGAGAGAATCAATACAACTACAGAGACTGCATGTCCATACAAAATTAAGATGAATAACAATCTGCTTACATATCAATCAGTAAACAATATGACTGAATAAAATCATCAACTTCCTACAAAAGAAACATTGGAAGACGTCTAAGTCACTGATTCTAGATAAAAATATCACCATGCTTGTACTAATAACTTACAGACATCATCCAACTGGGATTTATTTTAACTATTCAAGTGTTGCACATCATGGAACAGAATTTTCAAGTCAGAATATACTTTTGCCATTGTCGATAATATCAGAGTATATTTTTGGATGGTCATTCATACTTTAATGATTCAATGAGATATTCAAGTTTAAGATGGCTTCCATTAAATATACGTAAAGATAGGTAAAAAATCTATGCATTTTTTTTTTCAGCATTACAAGACTGGATGTATAATTTCACTCAAATTTAAGATGGCTTTTTTTAAATATAGAAAAGGTAGAAAAAAATTTTTAATAAAAGATGGGGGGGCATTTTTTAAAGCATTATTAAAGAGACCTTTTTTAAGCATTATATGAGACTTAAATTTCATAAAAAAGAGTTTATATGTCTAATAGAACTGTTCAATCATTTACTAAAAATTATTATTGGTTATTTGAAATCAAAGCTGTACACGAATTATTTATATTATATAGGAATACTCGATAAATAGAATTACTAAAATGTTAAATAGCAATACTTGAAACCATATAACTGTGCACAAATGAATGAGCTCTAACTTGTTTAAAAATAAAACAATATACAAACTATTCACTTACAAATATCACACACACACACACATTATATATATAAACAAGATTTGGCACTCAATAAACCACAAGGATTGGTATGCCATAAAATACTAAACAAGCAATCTTGATATAATTATTTCTCACAGAAAGAATAACATCTTATATCAAATAGGGATGTAGATAATTTTATAATGAATATAACAGAGACAAGTGAATGTGTTTAAGTATTTGAACTTTTATACCATCAAAAGTATGTACCTAAAAGGAGAGCAGATAAAAATTATTGAAAAAATGGCCAGCTCATAATTTCAGGTAACTGTCACAATTAATGAAACATGACTAAATTATGAGATCTGTCTGGAAAGTATCCAGTCATTTAATATCAATGAAAAACAGGGTACCTAGAGCAATGGCATTTTAGTCTCTTAAAACACTTCCCCTTGAGACCTCATACACTTATCCCAATCGGCAAAGTCCTCTGTCAGAATCCCCTTAAGATGTTTCATGATATTTTTCTTAATCTCTTCCATGACATTTTAGTTTTGTCAGAAGCCAGAAGTTGTATGGAACAAAATCTGGTCTGTAGAGAGGCTGACAAACAATATGATACAATGCAATGGCAAAAAACACTCAGTTGCAGATTTACACAAGTTCCTTCATTAGCATTTCAGTATCAACTGAGTAACTATGAGAGAGTGTTAAAAATATCAACAAATTATAAAGAGGAACAAGAGAAATTCGAAAGAGGGAAGAGAAACAAAAATGTAAAATAAAGAAAAATAGAAGGAAAATTTTAGAAATGAATGGAAAAACAAAATGGAAAAAAGAAAAAGTACACAAATCCAAAAACAGTTTTGAGTAGTACAATTAAAAAATATTTGCTTAAATTTCATTTGGTTTAATTGCTTAAAAAGGCATATTAACTCCTTATTAGTTATTTAATGCCAAAAATTGATTAATTTCTAAATGTTTGATTATAATCATAAGTATATTTTTAGTGTTCCATGGCATTCTTTTAAAATTGTACTTTATTTGTTTATTTGTCTAAACTCATTTGTTTGCACACAGTTATGATATCAAGTATTGCTATCTAATAAAAATACAGAAACAGTTATATGGTTTCAAGTATTCTTATTTAATACTAATAATTTATATACAATTAAATGATTTCAAGTAACTTTTTCTCTTCATTACTAATCATTTATAGAGGACACAGTTATATACTTTCAAGTAACTAATACTAATAATCCTTTAGTAAACAATTATAGCTTCAAGTAACTATTCTTAATACAAATAATTTTCATACAGTTATAAGTATCAAGTATTCATATCTAATACAAATAATTTTCAATCGATTTTACCAATAGATGGAACCCAAACAGGTATTACTACCCATCTGGGTTAGAGTAGACCTAGGAGTAATGGCGATAAGGAGGTACTCCACATTCTGCCGAGTTCCAGACCAAGTGTCTCACAATCAGATGAAGTTAAGGGAGGTGGCCAATCTTACTTATCCATAGAGGATGCAGTCTGCATATTCTAAGCCCCATCAATAGGAATTATGTGTAATTCATTGGTTGCCAAGCTACAACAAGGTTATGCAACCATTTCTGAATACATTTATTCAAAATAGCTGTATAAATTCCAAACAAACCAGGTTATTAATTTGCTTAGATTTTTTTTTCCTTGCGGGACGAAGGCAGCATATTTCACTTGATAACTTTCACTATTTTATTGCATTTCTTAACCTCACTAAGGACATCACCATGTCAATAAAATTAGAATATTTATCTTAGTAATTATAAATTTGTGTTCATTTTCTCAACTCATAGAAATACAAAGAAAAAAAAAAAAAAAAAGAACAAATGTTTATTAAAATGTGAGAACAATTTTATTCCTCTACAGCTTTATAACAAGTGAGTTCAATTCTCATTGGGCACCCCTAGATTATAGCCCTATGTCAAACTAAGCTTAAATATTTTACAGACAAAACATACAAAAAGGGTCTACAGAAAAGATTTAATCTATTATCTTAAGTGTGCACATGCTCTATCAATAGGTTGTCATTTCTTATCTAAATCAAAGATAAATGGATACAAAGGCCAAGAAGTTTACTGATTTGCTAAGATATTCATAAAGCAAGCAAAAATGTTTAAGGTTCAAATCCAGATAAGTACAGATGTGTCAAGACTTGATATCAACAAGTTATTTATATTCAATCAAGAAACATAAAATGTCTACATCTATTTCATGACAAAACCATTTTTAAAAATAAGGAAAAAAAATCACCATTTTTAACCAACAAAATATCTGCAACATGACATTTTTATTTAATACACTTACATGTTTCCAGTAAATTATTTCAGATATGAAAATTATGTAATCTAAGAAAACCAAAAAGTATAAGAAGGTTCATAAAAACAAAATGAATATTTCCTATATGAATACAAGTTATTGTAGAATTAATCTTTAGTATATTTGTCAATTTTCTCCACCAATAATTTACCAGCAATTGTTTATCAATGAAAAAGTGCCAATGTTTCTTATATCCCAATGTCTTACATGTTTCTTATAAGAGACTAAAATGCCTTTGCCCTAGGTACCCTGTTTTTCATTGATATTAAATGACTGGATACTTTCCAGGCAGATCTCAAATCAACAAATGCAGTATTCTGCAGGCAATTAATATCTAGTGGTGTACTGGAATTTGTATCTAGTCGGCTATATATTTTGAAGAAAAGTTTTTTGCCTCTTTCTTGCCTTGTTTTTTTTTTGTTTCCCCCCCCCCTCTTTTCCTTGACTTTTTTTTACCTGCACTTTTTCTTGCCCTCCCCACCCTCTTTTCCTTAACTTTTTTTGCCAACACTTTTCCTTGCCCTTTTTTTTTTTTTTTTTCGCTTTTTTTTTTTACCTACTTATTATAACTAATCAAAATCATCCTAACTGACAACAGCAACCCTAAAGCACATACACCAAGATTTATTCATACATCAATTATGTATATCATTTACTTTTTACCAATTATTACACATTATATGAACTGAATGGTTACTCTACATTCCATTCACAAAGTTAATTCTTATGACTAACCAATTAAAAAGAATTAAATGAAAAAGCTTAAGAACAACTCCATTCTTAACCACAAATGAGGAAATATAAACAATACAACCTGCTAAGTAAACAACATATTTAAACACAAATGAGAATAAGTCCTGAACAAATTGTGTTCCCCTCAGTGTGAGGTACATTGAATAATCTTAAGAAAAGAATCTGATAAAAATAGCTATTGAAAATCTTTCAATGATTTACAGCTTTACTAGTCAGCCATGTTAGAGAGCTTAAGAGTTTATGGTTGTTAGTTAAGGTGACAGTATTTGGCTTTCTGCTTCTTTCCCACTTCCCTGACAATTCACATGTTGTGGGAGTTGCTCTTTCAAGGAAAAAAAAAAGAGCAAGTTTATTTCTAAGTGAAACCCAAAACAGCATAAAAGCCAGGAAGGGTCATTTGCCAGATGTTCATATTAGTAATTTCCAAGATAACCAACAAAAACATACAGTAAAAAGAACTACACACACACACACACACACACACACACACACACACACATGTACATACACTAAGAAAACATCTCTATGACTAAAGCTATACATTCACCAACACATAACTAATGATAGATATAGCAACTATCACACATACATATAAACCATCATATACAATATAATGCTCTGAGAGTGGGGCTAAGAATAAGCTAATAGTATCCCTGCAGAGGGATAAATCCCCACCTCAAAACAAAAAAGGGATATCCTGCATATAACACAAAACTATACCTTGTGCTGAGACTCCAATCCTGGAGATTGGGAAAGAGAAGTATCCCTTCATTGCTATTACTCCTAGGTCCACTTTGACATAGTGGTAGTAGCACTTGTTACGATAGGTCAAATAGATCTGTTAAAAAATTATTCACATTCAGTTGGAATACTTGATTATTAGGATGAAGAATACTTACTTGAAGCTATAACTGTTTACTATGGATTATTATTAGTTTAAGCCATATAACATTGTGCAACCAACTATTATTAAATAGAAATAATAACTTGAAACCATATAATTATTAGTATTAGACAGGAATACTTGAAATCATCCAACTGTGTGCAAGATAAGTATTAGATGAGAATACATGATAATCCTAGATGGGTTAACATGCCATTAAAATCAATCCATCATACAATATACATAATCTTTGCACAAAAAGAAACCTTATACAAAGAAAAATTTAAAAAATAACAGTATTGGGTGCTTTGAAGAGTATGATGGTTCGCAAGCTAGGTGAGCAGACTATAAGTAGTGGGTTTGATTCTCACTGGGTACCATATACTTCTACTTACATAATTTCCAAATACCAGAAATCAAACTCACATGTATACACTATGATTCCAAAAAACAACACACTATAGCAAAATTTGATACTTTAATAAACTTAGAATAAAAGTTTCCAGCTCAATTTGCAATAACAGTTTAGGATTGCTGGAGTGATTATATTTTTAGAAGGACTTACATCCTAATTATAGAGTACTTCTCCTTATTTACAATAACAACATTCACTAAGTTAGTAATGATAAGCAATCTGTAATACTGAACATCACAAGAGAAATTTGAGAATGAATCTTATCTAGTACATACTAAAATAAAATTAATGATATAAGCTTTACTTACTGATTGAGCAGGTTGTTTACAATCTCAACCTAAAATTGAAAAAAAAAAAAAAAAAAAAAAATTAGAAAATTCATTTAAAAAATTTGACGACGAAAAAAATGGAATTTTTTTTTATTTTTGCTCCAAGTTTAGCATTAGAAAAAAATAAAGAAATTAATATAAAAAATCTTAAATATTCTTTATCTTGAATATGGTCTTAAATCAGAAGTTAATATTCATAAGTGAACATTATCTTCTGATTAATAACAAATGTTAACTTAGTAAAAATAAAAGCTTTATAACAAAATACTACCAAGTGTTTTTATGAAATTAAAGAAAAAACAAATCATGAAATTTTATTAAGATGGTGTTGATTTTTATTCTTTTGTCTATTTTCAAGTCATTTAGACCAGATTTAGAAAAGTAATCATCATAAAATAGAACAATGTAGATGCAAAAGATTATGTTTCCCTAAATTTAGTTAAGTAATTGAAGGAGATAAGGAAAAAAGGCCTTAATATCATGAACATCACTATTAACTGCAAGACAATACTATAAAATCTTGAATACCCTCAATCTATCTTTAAGTGGAATATAATGAAGTGACCAAACTTAAATGCGACACAAACTTAAAATGAAATTCATCCACTAATTCTAAATGAATTTCAACTTTTTAACCAAAATAAGAAATCTTCAAGTTAAAAGGTAATGTCCTCTCCTGGCTTGATTGGGTTTTATGGCATATCAACCCTTATAGATTATATAATGCCAAATCCTGTTTTTATATATATATATATATATATATATATATATATATATATATATATATATAGCAGTGGATGCCTGGGCTAAAAACAGAAATATATCAGCAGCAAATTGATGACAGCTTCTGATTGGCTGGAAAAAGCACAAACAGAAAAGCTATTTGGAAGGATATAGGATAGAAAGCAGAAAAAGAGAGTCAGTTGGTGTCTAGCCATAATGATAAGATGAGCAGAAAATTACAGCATCCATTTTGGGTGAGTTCTATGAAGGGATTCCACACCAGCCATGAAGCTGTGAAGATGGAACAAGCAAGCATATGCAAGAACCACAAAAGAAAACAAGATAGATAATATCAAAGTCTGTGTCTAATCTCTCTCTCTCTTCTCACAACATTTTATTTCTCTGTCTAGTTAAAGTGATAGACTTATTTTTCATACTCTGTTTCTTTCTTCTTGATGACTACTAAGAGGTGTTGCAGCAAATAAACTTTTGCATTAATGAACCAAGATGGTGTTTTGTATGTTCATCACTTTTTATCATGGTGAAGTTACAACAGGAGTCAGACTGAAACAGAAGGCATAGTGCTACACTCACAGACCTATTAGAACTGTGGTAGTACAAATGTCTATGTAGTGCCATAGTGCTATGAGGGTCTGCTGAGAACCATGGTGGTACAAATGTCTATCTAGGACCATAGCATTACACTTAACACAAATAATTCTATTCAATATCATCCATTCGTTTAAATGGTTAAATGGTTCCAATTTTTGCTATGTAATGCTAATACAATTTAACATCAGTGATTTGTTTGCACACCGTTAAATGGTTTCAAGTATAAAAAAAAATAATGATTAGATATTTTTATTTGACCCATAGATTGAACCCTAACAGGTACTACCACTCCAAGTAAGAGTGAATCTGGTAGTAATGGCAGTGAAGAGGTATTCCACATCCTTCAAAGCAACAGGACTAAAGCCTTACCATCAGATGGTTTAGCATCATATTCAGGATACTTGCTGAGTCTTACCTCACCACAAAAATGCAGTCAGCATATTCTACAGCACTAGCCAAGTAGGCTGGTCATCTCCTAGGTTACGAACTACGATAAAAACCTAAAGAAGGCTAAAAGAGTACTACAGCTAATCTGCTGTGACTAATAACTAGGTAACACTAAAAACGACAACAACCAAGCATTTTAAACAAATGCTTTATGTCACAAATGATAAATGACTTTAGTTTTATAGCATGTCAACTTTTGATATGGTATCAATTTTTTTTCTTAAAATTTTACATTTTTACAAAGGTTTACTAAAAGTCTTAAAAGCTTGATTACCAACAATATCCTTAAAGCGTCCTTAGCATAACAGTAATTGTCATAGAAAATTGAATTGACAGGTTCAATTCACACTAAAACTAGGGCATGAATCCATTTGTTCTCCCCTCTTAGCAATGAGTAAATATTAAGTCCAACTGGGTTCTTTAGCTTTGGTTAGTCAACCGATTAAGGAGAAAGAAAACTGAATTTACTTTGCCTAAAAACCAACCTTGTGTCACATCCAGTCCATGGTGGAAAGATTGGGTTAATACATACAATATTCCTAGACACCAACTGGATATTATATATAATTATATATTATTATATTATATACCTTGCCAATTTTGACAAAAAGGCATGGTCAATGCAAAAATTTTCAATTCTTGAAATATTTCATGTACTTAAATACCTGATTTTCCTTGTTACTCACTCACAAGAACTAAACAGACCAAAAATTATTTTAGCTAATAGGTAATTTTTTCTTTTTTTTAAATAAAGTAAAGAAATACTAAAAATGCATAAGTAATTTAGCTAACTGTTGTTAAGGGCAACCCAAAGGCTCTTTTCTCAGCAGCTACTACACCGAGGCATAGGTGAGGGTGCTATCCCTTTCCCTGGATTACTTCACTTATCCTTGATCTGTAACTTATAATGCTGACTGTTAAGCAAAGAGGCATCGAGAACCATTTATTTTAATCTTTGGTATGACTCAACCTGGCATTGAACACCAGTCTCCTGGGCCATTAACAAACAAGGAAATTAACAAAATCTCTAAAAAAACAACATACAAATTAATCAAAAGAATAATGTTAAGAATGACTATAAAATAGAGATCAAAATGAATCAGATACTATAGAAATATATTATCGAAAGAGATACTGTAGAAATTATTAAACAAAAATGAAAATGGGCAAGACACATAGCAAGATGGGAGGTTTGGTTTATTTAACAGCATATCAACCCCTTATGGGTTATTCAATGCCAAAATTTGATTCATTTGTAAATGCTTGATTATAATAACTACAGTTCCAATGTTCAATTGCAATCTTTTTTTTTTAATCCCTATTTGTTTATAATAAACATTTGTTTGCAGTTATATGGTATCACATATTCCAATCTAATTCCAATAATTTACATTTATATGGTTTCAAGTTACTATTCCTCAATTACAATAATAATAATAATAACCATCAGCTGTCTGCACACATTTACATGGTTTCAAGTATTGCATTCCTGTACCAATAATTTTCAGACAGTCAGATGAGACTCAAACAGATACTACCACTCTGGATCATAGTGGACTTGAAAGCAATAGGAGTATTCCATGCTCCCCAGAGCTCTGGAACTGAAACCTCACCACCATATGCAGTTTAGGGCACTCTTTGAGAGGAGGGTATTACTCCTCCTGCAGAAGATGCAATCTGTATTCTAAGCCCTGCTAACAGGGTGACAATGAAAGGTTTAGTATCTTTATTTAATGGCATAGCAACCTTCGTAGGTTATTTAATACCAAAGTCATCCATGTAGAAGAATAGCAGCCATACTATTTAACCCATAGCCGGAAGGAGAGAAGTTTCATACTTTTCCCAATATTATTATTCGAAAAGTGAACACAACAGCAAGACTGGAGTTTGAACTTGCTTACTTTGAGGTCACAGTCCAGCACTTTTCCCATCATGCCACAGGGACTCCTATTAACATGGAAAGAGAGCAAGATAAAGTAGAAAAGGTTCAGAGCATGAGTTATTTTTTGGAAACATTCTAAGTTGGGTAGAGTAAAGATTAGCAAGGTAGATGGGCAAACATTCACGAGTGAGTTAGAGTTTCATTGGGTGCCCCATTCATGCGCCCTCATGCCACATCTAAGCAAAAGGCTTAGAAAATTACAACATTCTAAAAAGAATCTGACAGAAGGTTAAGAAATGATAGCAGAGTCTACTAGTAAGATAATGTCAGCGGTTAGTAAAATCAAAGTCGTCATGGAAAGAATTGGTAAAAGTCTTTTTGTCCAGTAGTGAACTCAAAATGACTGATAATTATGATGAATTATCACAGCCAGAATTGCTTGCAACAAATTGATTCCATGCTGAGTGCATCTAATTAACACTTGTCAAACATTTTCTGGTTGTTTGCAAACATGAGCCACTAAATTTTTTCAATCAGTGGCTGAAAGAGTCATTACAGTTACAAATTCAAATCTTAAATATTTGCAATAGTAAAGCATTAGTTTTTTTTCTTTATTCAAAAAAGAAAACTGATTTTAATGGTATGTCAACTGATCAAGAGTTATTTCATACCTAGAGGTTAGAGAATTGCATTCATTCTTTGTTCATATTCATATTTTTTGTGCAGTTATTTAAAAAAAAAAAAAAAAAAAAAAATTTGGTACACAGTCCTATAAAAATAATTTTTAGTGGTAGAGTGTTCGCCAATGGTCCAGGAGACTGGGGTTCAATCCCAGGTCAAGTCATACCAAAGACTCAAAAAAATGGTACTCGATGCTGCTATGCTTAACATTCAGCATTATAAAGTACAGCTAAAGGGTAAAGTGGAGCAATCCAGGGAAAGGAGTAGTGCACTCCCATATACTTTGATGTAGTAGCTATTGAAAAAGAAGCCTTTTACAGATCTATTTGACCCATAAATGTACAAATGATTATTATTAGATACAAATAATTATTTGAAACCATATGAAACAGGAATACTTAAAACCATACAACTGTGTGCAAATTATTTGTATTAGATAGTAATACTCGGTATCAAGTATGCCTGTATTCAAGACTTAAAAAAAAACAAAAACAAATGTAAATATAAATGTACATTTCCTTAATTTCTAGGCTTAAATAACCCTAGACAGTCTGATTTAATAGCTACAGCTGATGATTTTGAGGACATTCAAGTTGAATTATTTTCTAATTTCAAAAATACTATCATTATTAAAAACTTCTGTTATGTCCAAGATCTTTTTTTTTTTTTTTAGCAGGAGGATATTTTTACTCCTTTCAAACAGATTTTGCAAAGATTTAATCAAACAAAAATTTTGAACACAAAAGTTTTACTGGTTAGGCCAATAGGGGATAAATCAAACTTCAGTTGTTGAATCAAGAATGAAGTGTTTACTGTAATATGAATAATTTCAAATGTATGCACAGTTTGTCAAAAAAAAAAAAAAAAAAAAAAATCAATAAATAAGAATAATCTGAAGCACCATAAAATAGGATCCCTTGTTTTAACCACAGGCCATCAACAAATAAGATTAAATATTGTTATTCAAGTTATCAGTTTCAAATGTCACACCTTGATATGATAATGACAACAACCCTAAAATATTTACAACTTAAAAATAAAATAAAAATCTAACTTTACCTTATTGTTCTTTTTATGCTATCAACTTTCTGTGACACAATTACCTTTTGAACAGTTTGCACAAAAACAAAAAGACTAAAAATGAAAAAGTGACCTTTTCAAATTATGCTTAAAAAATTTACTCTCTTTGCTACACATATTAGTCGAGTCATTCTCTATAAAAAAAATTTTTTAAATGGTTGGTAACGGTTTGTCTCCGTAAATTTGGACTGGTTCTAATACTTGCAATTTTTCAAATGCTAAAAGGAGAATATCGATGTCAAGAGATTCAACATCTCATCCCCAAATTCCTGAAGGAAGACTCAGTTCACAATCATTTCTAATTTGTTTAATTTGAGTAGATTCATCTTTTTGATATTGCATTTCCCAATTTTAAGTAGCTTCCATTGAGTAGAGTGTTTGCCAATGGTCCAGGAGACTGGGGTTCAATCCCAGGTCGAGTCATACCAAAGACTCAAAAAAAAATGGTACTTGATGCCACCTTGGTTAACATTCCATGGAATGGAGTGGCACCCTCCCCTACAACTCGGTGTAGTAGCTATTGAAAAAGGAGCCTTCGGGTCACCCTCGACTAAGGTCGCCAACTTTACTTACTTTAGTACCATATATTCACAAACTAAAAATATTTTCTATAGTTGGTCACAAATAGAGTTTGGTTTTGGTTTGTTTTTAGGCACATCAACCATTGTAGGTTATTTAATGCCAAATCCATTTTTCATACATATAAACAGCTCTATTTCAAACAATTCAGTTTATTGTAAGTATAGGTTTTGTTTATACACAGCTAATTATCGAAACAGTTATATTCATAACAATTCAGTTTAACATAAATACAGTTTTTGTTAACACACAGTTAAATGTCAAAACATTTCTATTTCAAACAATTCAGTTTAGCATAAGTACACAAGTTCAATGTCAAAAACAGTTCTATTTTGAACAATTCAGTTCAGCATTCAAAAACAGTTCTATTTCAAACAATTCAATTTAGCATAAGTACACAGTTTAGTTCTATTTTACCCATAAGATAGGACCCAATCAGGTGCTACCACTCCAGGCCAAAGTGGACCTGGGAGCGATGGCAATGAAGGGGTACTAGAGAGTTTGAGCCAAGGGTAGTAAGCAGCAGTGAGTCAGCAGGAACAGAAGCAGTCATACTGTATAGACAGAGAGTAAGATAGAAAACTGCCCAGTACCCAAGTCCATATTGCAAAGTGCTAAATGCACACCCACCAGGATAAACTAGAAGAGTGAATAAAACCACAATACACATGTATTTTGGAATTCATTTTTGTTTCTTTGTGGAGTTGAGCCAAGGCTTATATGGTTTCAATCAGAACTTCCCTGGGCTTACAGTGTATAGCAAAATAGTGGTTTCAAAGGATTAATAACCGACAAGGAAGGAGCAGATCACTTTTATAATTGAATAAATTGATAAAAATCCTTTTAGAAATGAAGAGATTCATCCAAAGGTTAATAATTATTTATTACCAAATATCATGATACATTGAACTACAAGTTTTGATGCCAGAATTTTTTCTATCAGTTCTTTAATAAAAAATGAAGATATTAAAAAGAAGATGACAAAAAGTTCAATATTCTTCAGGAAAACAGATGTAATTAGTTTTCACCACAACTGAAGGAAACACTGAACCAATAACAATGCAGATTTTAATGAAAATATTCTGAAAGTACAATTGCATATAGAATATTTTAAAGGAGCAGAATCCAGTGTTTTCATATGATTACTGCTATGTAAGTTCCATAATATGCATAGAAATGAAGATAATTACGAAAATATTTTCATGGATTTTAATAAGCATTCTCTTTAATATCTACACTGTGTGTGTGTGTGTGTGTGTGTGTGTGTGTGTACTAACTTCTCCCAGATTTTAGATGTCACACACCACTCACCTTTGTATGAGCCTCACCTGCACAGAAATTAAGACAGAAATCTGTATTAGTTTTTCTGATTTTATAAAAAATAGTAGTATTATGCTACAACAAAAATGTTCAGCTATGGCTCTTTTTGTGTGAGGCTTAGAACTTTTTAAATGACCCGTGTACGTGTTACAATTTTCAGAATTAAAAACGAGATATTTTTGATGAAGACTTTAACAATGAATAAAAAGAGAAGAAAATGAAGCTACTGTTACTAGAAAAAGATAGTAACCTAATCAACAGAAAAAAAAAAAAAGGGCAAATGCTGATTAACTGAACTCCTCAAGAGAGAGAGGAAGTAAGTCGAAAATGAAGACTGTTCTCCCAAACCAAATAAAACTAATCTTTCAAAAGATTATTTTTAAATTAAGATATCTTCAAACCCAAAAAGGAGAATTTCCTCTAAGATCATCTGAGTTGATTAGTTAAGGCAACAAATTGTTTAAGCAAGACAATAGACACTAATTTAAGAGGCCCAGTCAGCTGGGGCTGTAGAATACACCAACTACATCTCTGCAGAGGAGTAAGACCCCCACCAACAATTTGTCTTGGATATGACATTAAACCATCAGATAGCGAGGCTTCAGTAATGCTGGAGCTTTAGGGAATGTGGAGTACCATTGCTCCCAGATCCACTCTGGCCTGGAGTGGTAGCACCTGAAAGGGTATGACTCAAATAGAACTGTTTGACATTTAAACTGTGTGCAAACAAATGACTTATGCTAAACTAAGTTGTTTGAAATAGAACTGTTTGATCATTTAACTGTGTTTAAACAAATGACTAATGCTCAAATGACTTGTTAGTGATACATAGCAATACTTGAAATCATTTAACTGTGTGCAAATGAATGAACTTAGGTACATTTAAAAATGTAAACAAAATGTGTTTACAAATGCCATATATTTAATATATATGTATAAAGAAGATTAGACATTAAATAACCTATAATGCTTAATATGCCATAAAAACCAAACAAAACCAAAACTAAGAATTACATATCTGAATTGTTTGAAGTTCAGGGCAGAAGGAGAGAAAATCAACTAGATGAAACCAATTCCATGAATATTTAATCAAATAAGATACAATGCAAGACAATTTTTTAAAAATCTGGTTGCTTCAACAAACACATTCTACATGTTTTAACAAATACCTGCTTTGAATAAAAAAGAAAAAAAAAAATTCAAAAGAAATTCAAAATAATCAAATTCTAATATATCTTCAACATCATCTTATTTGACAATAAATATTTCAAAAGCTTAAAGTAAACAAGATATTTTTAAAATGCACATGCTAGTATTATATCATTACAGTACTCTTCCCCCAGCACTTATGGATATGTTATTCTATGACCACCATAATTAATAGTAGATACTGGTAACAGCAAAACTTATCAAGTTTTTTGTCATTACTCTTCTTACAATCCAGATGGATATATATGTAGTGGACTAATGTTAATAAAAATAATATAATTAACATGAGTACTACAAAAATAAAGTTTTATTCTTGGATAGATCCGAAAACAAAGAAATTGTTCTTTTGTTAAGTCACTGTAGGTAGTAGTAAATTTTTAGTCAGCACATGAAGTTGATAGGCTATTGTAACTTGATACAGGTCCGGTCAGTTGTCCAGCATTCAAGCCAGGAGGGCAGCTGTGAGACTTTGAGATACAGTTGAATTTGTCTTGCCTGGTTGACAAATAAACTGTTCTTGAATGCCTTTGAAAATGTTTTGACTTTATAGTATTAGCTCCACAAATTCCTAATGAAGAAAGTGATTGCATATTATTTTAGCACACCCAATTGGTCAAAAAATGTAGTTGAGCATTTTGTTTTTTTTTTTAGTTGGGTTTTTCCTAAATTCTTGAATTTTCTGAAACATGTGCATGGGTGTTTTTTGTTGTTGTTTTTTTTTTAGGTTTACAATTGTGCCAAAACTGATCCATTGTTTTTTTAGAACTTTCTTTGATGAGGAAATTGCATCATTTCCTATATATACACCCAAGAAATATTTTTCAAAAATAAACAGTAAATAACAGGTCTGACAATCAGGAATCATCTCCCCACCTCACAAAGGTTTTTAGGGCTTGCTTTTTCTTACATCTTAATGTTTTCAAATCTTGATTTCCAGATTTTTTTTGTAGGGGAAGGTGTTAACCTAACCATTTCTCATATTCCATTTTTTTTTTTAAATATATTATGCTTCTTTGATTTACCAACCCAAAATTAGTTCTTAAACTCATTTTCTCATTACATTATTTTAAAAAGTTCTTCCTATTTGGATACCTTATACTCTTGATGCCAAACCTGAATCAAAAGAAACCACATTGTTTCTATACTAATCCATGTTTTTTTTTAATTATGACATTACTATGCTAGTTTGGCCAAACACCTATACATCTTTCTATACTAAAAACTGTACATTCAAACAGAATTATTAGCACACTTAACCATTTAATTATCTGAAATTATTTTTGACCTGACCCAATGTCAAAACTTTTCTTGAAGATATTTTAAAAAAAAAGTCATCCAAATCTAGAATCTGAGATGAAGGAGTACAAAAGGGTTTACTCTGATTAAACCACTTTCTAATCTGTAGTTAGTTATTCAATTAACTTGATTACTATGATTGGCTTATAAATTAACTATACAAAGTTTTTCTATCTTGCCACATTCTTGAGCAGATCTAGTTGTATATCAAAAATATCTTTGGTGAGGAGTCAAGCCTCATTAATTTTATTTATAGTTGACTTGAAATAATTAGGAGTAAGTTTTCAGTATTATAACTGCAACCAGATGGCCAAGCTCTTTTTGCAGACTTGTCTCTCAGTCAATGTAAATATATTTTTGGATTTTTTTTTAAGAATCTTCATAACTAGCAACAATATTTGTTTATAATGACAACTCAAACTAGTCACTTTTCTCTCATCTAATCAAACATTTTCATATTTAAAAGTAACAAAAAAACTTTAAGTGTTTTTAACTTGATCTTTCTACATTGTTTAAAACCACAATGTTTAGATAAGAATCTTATTCAATTTAGTAATTATATAAAGAAAAAATAAGCATGAACTAATTCTTTGTTTAGAATTCAACTAGGTAGTTAAAGATGTATTTTAGATACAAGATATTTTTCAAATAATTGAACCCCTCCTCTATTTTTATGTTAACATTTCAGCTGATCTATTCTTCATCCTTCTTCAGGTGTATAATTTAATTTATAAATGCTAGAACTTTTTTTTTAACAATAGAGGTTTTTTTTCCAACTTGCCACATTCCTCAGCAGATCTAGTTAATTCAAATGTAATGGCTTTCACTCACTTAAAGTAAAAAGAAAATGCTGATTTACATCTTTCATGTAATTGGCCATTTGTAATGTGATTCTTTTACATGTTTGGGTTAGAGTTCTTAATGTTACTATCACTTATGAATAAGCAAGAGTTATTGTGTACATAAGTCCAAAGCAACAGACTTACATTCATCAATGACCAATGGTAAAGAACCAAAACAAAAGTGATACTTGGAACATATAGAACAGAACTCTGAGAAAGAGAGAAAAGGAAAATAAGTTCTGTCCATCAGTGAGAGAAAAACAGTAGCAAGTGCTACGTTGGAAGTGCTGTTTTGGTAAAAGTCAGAAAGACATGACTTACTCCAGGAGAAGTAACAAATCGTTTGTTACATCATATCAACAACAGTTTGCAAAGAGTCAAGCGTCATTAATTGTTTCAAGTTTTTCTTTAAAAAAAAAAATAAAAAAAAAACTTTTCTTTAAAAAAAATGGATCTAGCCCATTGATTGTTTTATTGAGAACAAATTTGAAAATTTTTTTTTCTTAAATGAACTCATTTTCTCAGGACAGTGTTTTATTTCTCTATGACTGATACTGACAATTATGCTAATACGGACAACTCAAATTATTCTCTGATCTCTTAGACAAGTGCTACTCAAAGTGGTTGCACACATACCAGTGTTAGAATGCAAATCATAGACTGCTGGTACATAGCTAGTTTCCAGTTTCATATTATTATGAGATATATAACATGTAATGAAAAGGCATGAAATCTTTCTGTATTGTTTAATATTTTTTCATATACTGTAATAATGATAGTATTGAGCACTTTTTATGCAACTTTAAGATATATAGATATATATTAGTGAGAAAGAGAGATAGACAGACAGACACACACGTAACCCCTCTACATGAGCAAGATGCAAAACAAGGTCAATTTTCAAGTAGTGTTTAACAAGTTTGATTTCAGTTTTCCTGGTTACTATAAAAAGATTAAAGAGCCCAGTTTGGCCAACTATTTACCCATAGCAGGAGGAAGGTTGGATACATACCAAAAATGTATTAGTGCTATGTGAAATGCAAACAGCCTCATCCAGGATTTGAACTCAGGTCATAATGTCAGCTTCCTATGCAGGTAATCATTACACAATGAGTGTATATGTACAATAACAGTACCAAATAGATATTTGTACCACCACATGGTGAACAGGTTAATGCATATATCACTATGTCTTAAGTGGTAGTCGGACCCCGTTGTAACCTCACAGTGGGAAAGCAACATATACACGAAACTGTCTTAGTTCCCTAACACAAAAGTTTATTTGCTACAACACTTTTTAAGTAGTTGCTAGGAGAAAGAAACAGAGTATAAAAGCAGAGTTGCCTACATTAGCTGGACAAAGAGAAACAACATGTCATGAGAGAGAGAGAGAGAGCAGACAGACTTTGAATTTTCTTTCTGGTTTTCTGTTGCAGTTCTAACATACTGCTCACTGGTTTCATCACCACAGCTGTGTGTCTGGTGTGAAACTCCTTTGCAGAGTTCACCCCATAATTTTTGTCTCTCTTTACATTTTTGTAGCTGGTGTTCAACTGTTGTCTTTACCTCATCATGTCTTCTAGCCAACTAACTTTCAAACCTGAGTTGTCCCCTTTCTTCAGCATGGTGGCAGAAGGAGGACATATCCATTTCAGATGGTTTCACACCTATACAGAAGATTTGTGACCTGGATTTGGGGGGGGCAAGTCATTTTTAATTACCATAATCATCACCTGAGACTGGCTAACCTACAAGTGCTTTGGCCTGACTCACTCAGGTCAGCTGCCCATTCATAGACTGTCTACTTTTTATTTTTTCCTCTCTCCCCCCCCAATTTATCTTCTGTTGTTCAATCATGTTACACACACACATATCATTAATATCAAGTAAAACTCAACAGATGTAATCCATTATAAATTTATTTCAACAATCTTTCAAGACTGTTTCTTCAGATAGCGAACAATTTTTGATGAAGTTTTTACCATTATATCAAGGAATACATTATATCTTAAGATAGACATTTAACAAATCAAATAAAAAAAACACTATGATAAAACATTAATCCAATAGATTTTGAAAATAATCTTATATAATTATTATCTTTTATACCAATAGCACAAGACAGAATCGGCTACCTTTTTTATGTTTATTCTTTGTTTATTCAGAGAGTATTGAACATAAAAATGCAAACAGAATTTTTAAGATTGGTAAATATAATTGCAAAAATGACTTAAATATTACTGTCATTTTTTGACAGCACAAACTCATAAAATGAACCAAAAGGTACATGCAAGGAATATTAATTATAAAATTTGAAACGAAACCAAAGCAAACATACTGTGAAATATGGTTACCATCAAACCTGTTTTAAATTTTTAAGATTATATTGGTTGAATGGCATATCAACTCTTATTTAATAACAAAATTAGATTGTTTTGATTTTGCAAGCAATTATATAGTTTAAAATAACTAATGATAATCATTTGTAAAATATAGACTCATGAAACTCAATATAAATTTGCAGTTATATGGTTTCAATTATTCTTATCTAATACTTTACACACAGATCTATTTGACCCATAGATGGGACCCTCAACAGGTTCAAGGTCTGAGTAGATCAGAAAGTAAAGGATACTCTACACAAGTTAAGGACTGGAGCTTCACAAGATGCAGTTTAATGCCATACTCAGAACACCTCCTTTTTGGGCGGAGTTTTACCTCCCTGCAAGGAATGCAGTCAGTGTATCCTAAGCTCTGCCAACAGGATAGTATTTCACACAGAGACTCTAACCAAATGTAACACAAACCTGTTTTTGGAGTGTAATTTCAGAATTGCAAACCATATATTGCTATAAGTATAGTTGGTTGGGTTTTATGGCATATAAAACCTTCGTAGGTTATTTAACACCAAATCCATTTTTATGCAAATTGTCAGTTCTATTTCAAACGATTCAGTTTAGCATGAGTACACAGTTTGTCAAAAACATTTCTATTTCAAGCTATTCAGTTTATTCAAACAGTTCAAGTTCAGCTTAGTATAAGTACGGATTTTGTTTACACACAGTTAAATGTCAAAACAGTTCAATATTAAACAATTCAGTTTAGTGTAAGTACAGTTTTAATGTCAAAAACAGTTCTATTTCAAACAATTCAGTTTAATGTAAGTACAGTTTAATGGTCAAAAACATTTCTATTTCAAAACAGTTTCATTTCAGATAATTCAATTTAGCATAAGTATGCAGTTTAAATGCAAAAATCAAACTCAAACCCTGGTTTAGTTCTATTTAACTCATAGATAGGACCCAAATCAGGTGCTACCACTCCGGGGTAGAGTGGACCTAGGAGCGATAGCAATGAAGGGGTACTCCACATTCCCTAAAACCCCAGCATTACTGGAACCTCACCATCAGACTGTTTAGTATCATAGCCAGGATACTCGTTGAGGTGGGTCTTACTCCTCTGCAGAGGTGCAGTCGGTATATTCTACAGCCCCATCCGACTGGACAAGCTATAAGTATAAAATGAATTTTTAAATTGCTTGATGAGAGGGATCTACATAACAATGAGAATTATAATTGGTGTGACATCCACTTAAAAGCAATGAGACTATAAAATCTCCTCCACTGAAGAATTCTCAGTTGAAGTGTAATGTAAACAGCTATATGTTAATGCCATTTGGAAGACATGAATTCAACTCTTTTCCCACCAACTAGGATTAAATAGGAGAGTGGGTTCTTTAGCCTTGGTATGGCAATATCGTCTAGAAGGAAGATTCTGAATCAAAACTAGTTCTACTTTGCTTTACATATTCAATGCAATATGACTACCAGTGGATCATATATTTTTTTTTATGAATGTGAACCAACCCACTAATGGTTCTATACCAAAAGTTATAGCACAACCCACTGGTGGGTAGTATCACATTAAACATGTTAAAAATTGATTTTGTATCACATCTTGCCTGTGGTGGAGAGATTGGGTAATACATATGTTTTCTTCAGCTTGTAAAACAGCATATCAATCTTTCTGGTTGGTTGGTTGTTTTCGGTTGGACTTTATGGCATATCAACCATTGGATCTTATCTTATATATATATATATATATATATATATATATATATATATATATATATATATATACATACATACATACATGATGAGTAAATACATTTTGTTGATAACATTTTTAAATGAGCCCGAGCTCTTTTTCCACACAGCTAAATGGCCTCAAGTATTGCTATATAACAGTCAATTTAACATCAGTCATTTGTTTGTATATATAGTTTGCAGGTAATTTCATTTTTAAGTGAGTCAGAACTCATTTGTTTGCACACTAGTTTTGCTATTGTTTATACACAGTTGAATGGTTTCAATTATTGCTATCAAACACTAACAATTCTATTCAATATCAATCATTTGTTTGCAGACAGTTGAGTAGTTAGAAGTATTGCTATTTAACACTAATTATTCTATTGAATACTATTTGTTCATTTGCACAGTCAAATGGCTCTAAGTATTGCAATGTAATACCAATATTTCAAGTTAGGCACACAGTTAAAGAATGTCAAGTACTGCTATTTAACACTAATAATTCTATTCAATATTACACATTCATTTGCACACAGTTAAATAGTTCCAAGTATTGCTATGTATCACTAACAATTCAAACAAACATTAATCATTTGTTTACATACAGTTAAATGATCAAACAGTTCTATTTCTAACACTTTAATTTAACACTAATCATTTGATTACACACAGTTAAATGTCAAACAGTTCTATTTGACCCACAGACAGAACCCTATCAGATGCTTCCACTCTGGATCAAACTGGACCTGGGAGTAATGGTTTTGTGTCATAAGCAGGACACTCGTTGGGATGAGGGTTGGTCTTTCTCCTCTGCAGATATACAGTGTGTATTCTACAGTCCCAGCCAACTGGGCTCAGCCTTTCTGGGTTACTTAATGTCAAAGCTATCCTTGTTGGAGAACTGTAGTGATACTATTTAACTCATAACAAGGAGGATAAGGAAGTTCATACCTCTCCCAAGGATATTAGCCCAAAAGTGAATGTAATAGTGTGACTGGAGTTTGAACTCACTTACTACAATGTCATAGTCTAGTACTATGCCATAGGGACTCTCCATGCTTGTGGGAGGGAAGACCTCGTGACATGGTGGCTTAAAGATGTATCAAAGATTTAAAGATGTATCATTAAAATCTTAATGCATTATATTAAATAGAAATTTTTTATATTTCATTATTTTCAGAATATCAAAAGTTATTTTTTTAATAGAATAACTTGATTTTTGCACCGAGTCAAAAAATATTCGGACATCCTAAGACAGAATAATTCAATCCAGAATTTCTTACAGTGGCACAGATTTTACAAGATCAGACGCAAAAATCTTAGTTATTCTCTTAAGTTTGGTTTCTTTGTTTAATGGCAGATCAACTTTCATGGATCATTTAATGCCAAAGCCACCCCTATAAAAGGACAGAAGTAGTACTATCTAACTCACGGTTGGAGGAGTATGAGAGAGTTCATACTACTCCCAAGGATATTAATCTGAAAGGGAGTTCAGATGTCACAGTCCTGCAGATTAGCAACTACCCAACGAGATCTCCCCACCCGTTAAATATAGAGTTTTTATGACTAAAATTAAATGGGGGGAAAAAAAAATCTCCATTTACAAACAAGAACTTTATATGAATAGATATCATCATCATGTCATGCCATCAGCACGGATGTCCCTGATTCTCTCTCGTCACCCCTCCCTATCGTCTATTGCTCTCGGCAGGTCCTCAGGGATACATCCCGTATCGGCACAGAACTGCCGTATGTAAGTTCGAGCTGGTCATCCTGCCTTTGCTCGTCCATGTGAAGGGGGCCACAGGAGTACATCACTTATGAGCAGGTCCCTACTTCTCCAGCAGTGTCCTACGTCTGGTTCATCTACTTTTGATAGTTTTCGTGATAAGTGGTAGGTGGCCGTACAGCTGCAACTTTGTGGGATGCTGCCTCCAGGAATTATTCAATATATACAAGAATGCTGCGAGCAATATTAAACATGAATAGATATACTATCTGTATATACTTTTATACAACAGCATCTAAGATTGATTGATTGATTTGATTTTGACAGCATATGAATCCATCTAGATGAAATTTTACACCTAGTGGTAAGAGAAATTCATTAAAATGTTCATATTTACTTTTTTTGTAGTTTAAAAAAAGTTTGTTTTTTTTTGCACACAGTCCCATCAAATAAGAATAATTTTTTAAACAGATGTATTTGACCCACTGATGGGATCCTAACAGATACTACCACTCAGATTCTGAGTAGAGCAGAAACTAATGACAATGAAGAACTGGAGCCACGCCACCAGATGCAGTTTGGGACACTTTTTTTTTTTTTTTTGGAGGATGGGAGTCTTACCTCTCTGCAAGAGATACAGTCAGTATCTTCTAATCCCCACTGACAGGGCTAATAACAATCTAGCTTTAAAGGGGAAATCTAGAAAATCATGAATGCTTGCACTACGTATTCAGAGATCTTTTTTTTAAGGTTATCAACAGAATATGCACAAATCATTTCATTTCAATCCAGGGATATAGGGAGATATGATTTTTTTTTTAAATCCTAAAAATTGATAATCTTAGTTGATAGCACCCTAACACAAAAGAAATTAGTCAACATGGCAATGTTTCCCCTTAATAATTAAAACAAATCACTAACAGGTTCAATGTCTGATCACAACTTTGATATTAGAGAAAATACAACCACAATGAGAGAGGAGGTGGCTAACCTATTTGAACATTTATTAAGTACCTCCAAATGAGACATGAAGGAAAGAAATATTTATCAGATATAATCATTGTATACGAAAGGTGGATCAATAAATTCATAGCCTGACACTTGTTAGCTCAATTTTTAATCTATGTGATCTATAGAGAAGTGTATTGGCAAGGAAGATTATATTCAAAAATAAACATTTATGTAAGATATTTTTTTTTTTATTATACACATCACTAAGCTGAAGACTTACTGACAAACATTTGTGTATCACAAGTTCATTAATATACTTTGATCAAGTGTTTTAGAGTGTGTGTGTGTGTGTGTGTGTGTATGTATATATATATTCTTACCGTTCCTCACAAGCAGGATATTGCCCATTCGGTTGGGGCTGTAGAATACACCAACTGCTTCTCTGCAGAGGGGTGAGACCCCCCCCCAACGAGTGTCCTAGATATGACACTAAAAAATCTGATGGTGAGGTTCCAGCAATGCTGGAGCTTTAGGGAATGCGGGGTACCCCTTCATTACCACTGCTCCCAGGTCCACTCTAGCCCAGCGTGATAGCACCTTATCTATGGGTTAAATAGAACTAAAAGCATACTTATGCTAAACTGAATTGTTTAACTAAACTGAATAGCTTGAAATAGAAATTTTTTTCACAATCAAACTGTACTTACATTTAAACTGCATGCTTATGCTAAACTGAATTGTTATATATAGAACCGTTTTTGACATTGAAACTGTATTTACATGAAACTGAATTGTTATATATAACTGTTTGACTAAACTGAATACTTTGAAATAGAAATGTTTTTGACAATTAAACTGTGTACTCATGCTAAACCGAATTGTTTTAAATAGAACTGATTATTTACATAAAAATGGATTTGGCGTTAAATAACCTACAAAGGTTGATATGCCATAAAACCTAACCAACCAACAAGCAGGATACAACACAAGGTAATTTTTTAAGCACAGTTTAACAGGTTTGAATTCAGAGTTTTCCTTTTCCTAGACAAGTTGCTATACCAAGGTTAAAGAGCTTAGTCTGCTCTCTCTCTAATATATATATATATATATATATATATATATATATATATATATATATATGTGTGTGTGTGTGTGCACAAGTAGAATAAACTAAGAATGACTAATAAATACTAAATATTCCTTGCACAATGCAAAAAAATGGCTGCATGGCATAAGAGTGGAAGTCTCACACACATATATAAATATATAAATCAGTAAATTTGTAGTCTAATGATGAAAAAAGCATTTTATTTTACACTTTCCTGACATTATCTCCTTTCTTGTCAATGCACTTAATTCATTCGGTCTTATTAAAAATGCTCCTCCATTGACTTGAAGTCTGCTTGGGGACTGAAAGTTGCTTATTTTAATAAATCAATGCTTTTTTTATCACTTAAAGTAATCAGACTATTTTCTTCACCTTCATCATTGTATTCACAAAGTGAACTGAATAAAGAATTCAGTTTGAAGTTCTGTGTGGGCTCCCAAATTTAACATGAAACACCTGAAGAAAGCTGAAGAGCACACTGGCTGAAACGTTGTGAATATAACAATGAAGATAAAGGCAATAGTCCGATTACTCTAAGTGATAAAAATCATCAGGCTTAATCTCAGAAATTTAGACAAATAATAATCTATGTTTGTAAACAAGGATTTCCAATAAAAGAAAGGTTTAATATACCCTTTCTCTTCTACTCATTTGTACTTAACAAATAATGTCAGGTTCATTACCATACACAAAAAAATTAACTAGATAAATTATAGTAAAGATTAAAAATTTACATCTGGCAAAATAAGGCCCCACAACCAAAGCAATCTGACTATATATCTCTATAAAATTCTATGGAAAATATAAAAATATAATTGATAAATCACTTTTCTGCTAAATTAGATTTATCTTTTATAATAAGAATTACCATATGCAACCACTCAGTGTAAATCTTTTGATAAAATAACCAACTGCAATCCAAGCCTTAACTTCTAACATGGCATAGATGGACTCTTCAACTAGTATAAAGATACATGATGTGCATATAAAAATTAATACATTTAACTTTAAAATTTGTTAATTTTCACCAAATACAAAAAATATTAAGAATTTTTTGTTAATTTTTTTTTTTTCCTTCTGATTGACTTAAAAATTTGAGAGAGTGACAGTACAAAAAGTAAACAGTTCTGATAACACATTTTATTGATACTAGTTTACCATTATACATGATAAATAAAATACTGCATTAAAAAATTCCTTTCCCAAGTATTCAATTTAGGATAGGTAGATAATATAAACTATTTATTATTGACAGATACTTTTTGTCAACAACCATTAAGATCACAATAAATGTTAGTCATATCTAGAAAAATCTGGTTGGAAATAAATTGGTACATAATCGATCAAAACTGATAAGAAAAAGCTTCTCAGTGCTGCCTCTTCGGCTTGTATGAAAAATGGAAGGTAACAAAAATAAAAGGAGGAGTTCCCATGGCATAATGTCCAAAGTGCTAGACTACAGCTTCAAAGTAAGCAAGTTCAAACTCCAGTCATGCTATTACATTCACTCTCAGACTAATATCCTTAGAAAAAGCATTTACTTCCATATTGTCTCACCTATGGGTTAAATAGTATCACTGCTGTTCTTCTACAACAATGGCTTTAGTATTAAATAACCCATGAAGGTTGATATGCCATTAAACAAAGAAACCAAACCAAAAATAAAACAAACTCTTCATAATAATTATGAACAAAGAATTAAATTTTTTTTTAATTTAAAATGCCTGTATAAAGAGGAATGACCTTGTATTAAAAAGGAAAAGAAAAGAGAAATGTTAAAAAAATTTAAATTTCAAAATCATCTAATCATATTACATGGAAAAAGGCACATTTTAAACAAGTTATTTTTTGTTATGTTTCATGCTATACTAACTGTATACAAATAGTTTTTACAAGGTTACAAATTCCTATTGACTAAGCTATTAAAATACCCTCAGGGAAAATATAGTCAAATATTTTGTGAACTGAACAGCTGCCAGTTTATTCACATATGCCAATGGTGTCTGCTTGGATGCAACAGGGATGAGTTGTGAATTGAAGCGTTTCTAGTTTAAGCATTATAAGTATAAAACATTATTGCTTACCCAATCCTCAAATTGAATTTATAAATAAACATTAATACAGTAGCAAATAGCAGGATTTCAGATTTGTAGATAAGTGGAATTTAGAATAGCTGATTGATTTTATATACATACAAGGGTGGATCAGTATGTCTGTAGCCAGAGATAGTTATTAGTCAAATTTGGATCTGAAAATTTAACTGTAATATTCACTACTGAATTAAATTCATTGACAGACATTTTAGAATAATATTTGTTTTGTAAATGTATTTTCTATATCAATAGACCATGTACTGAGTGATGTATTTATATAATATAAATTTAGTTACTCAATTAAAAAAAAAAAAAAAAAAAAATATAGTCAAAACATTACAATGTGCCTGTATTAGGAAAGGTATGAATTCCACAACTGGCTTGATTAATTAATATATCTCTCATCTTAATTTCAGTTGCTTTATATCGCAATTCTCAGACTGTCATTCTATGAGTGTGAGTAAGTGTAGTTGGAAAATAAAGAATAAATATCTAGCTCAGTAGTTGACCATATTATGTAAGAAATAAAAATAAGTCACTGATATTTGATTCTATAAACTTTTGAGATTACATATATTTTAAAATGAATAGGTCCACAAAGAGATTTATATTTTTAAAATTATTCATTTAGTTCTTACACACATTTCCAGCTCTTGCTTTCTTCAGACAATTTTTCATGATTTTTTTCCAGTGTAGTGTTTGGTTTATATAGTGGTCACTGTTTTGATGAGGTGGTTATTTTTTTTTATTCCGTGATAGATTCCTTGTAGAGGTTGGCTCTCGTTTTCTCTTTTCTCCTTTCCAAGAGTGTGCTTTGTGTTCTCCTTTGTGGGTGCACTTTCTCTTCCCCTAATTAGTCATATCATATTTGATATGTTATAGAGCTTTTTGTTGCTTCATACTGGGTCTTTGTGTGTGTATAGCTGATATGTCAGAGTTTACTAGTCGTTATATAGATAGACTCAACCCAGTATATATTGGGTTATATCATAATTTTCATTTTTAAAAGTTCTATACTGTATAAATCTCCAATGTTTGAACACAACTGGAATTACCTGATTAAAAAGTGCCTTTATCAGTCATTTTTATTTCGGTAATGATTTAATCGGTGGTATCATACCCCTAAAATAGAAAAACTGAAAGTGCATATTTGACACGTAATGTTGTGGGAGTTTAAGAATAACAAAAATGCTACAAAAACTGCTAAGAAAATTTCTAGTGTTTATAGTTAAGGTGGTTAGTAATGACAGCCTTGGCCAAAACTAGTTTTTAAAGTTTCATTCTGGTGATAGATCATTGAAAGATGAACCCAAAGGTGCTCATCAGATCACAATCATGATGCTTAATCCACATAGAGGTATTTGAGACCTCAACACATCCCAATCCACAATCTACCACCTCAGGAAAAATAAGTGAGCAAGCTGGGCATTTGGGTTACTCATACTCTTAGTGAAACAAATAAGGAAGATCACATAGTGACAATTCTTATTTCAAGGCAGAGAAATTACCTCTTTCTCAAGAATATCAATACAGGTGATGAAAAATAGGTCTTTTATAACAATGTTCAATGCAAAAGCCAGCGGATTAACAAGGATGGATCTCTGAAGCTTACCCCAGCCAGAACGTCATAGAAAAAAGTTATGCAATGTGGATGGTGGAATCCCCATGGTATTATTCAATTTGAATTTTTAAACCATAATCAGACACTCAATGCATACTTTTACTCTCAACAGCTGCAGGAAAATCTTATAAGAAAATTCCCAACACTCATTAACAGGAGATACTTGTGCTTCTCCATGATAACACAAGGCTACATTCAGCAAGAATCCTGCAGGAAAAAGTATTAGATCATATTACCTAGACCTTGTAGAATCAAGTGATTTTTACCTTTTTTGTTCTCTACAAAATTCTCTGAATGACAAATATGTTCAAAAATCAAGTGAAAATGTTTGTAAAAAAACTTTCCGAGTTCAAAACCAGCCGAAATTTTTTTAGAAGAATCAACAAGCTAGCTTATAAATGGCTTCAAAATAATGGCAAATATATGACTTTCTGAATTAATTCATTGTAACATTATTCATAAATTTATATTTTATAAAAAATTAAGTCATCTGACTCAACCCAATATATAATACATACATGTACATAATTATATATATATATATATATATACACACACAAATATGATTAACATTTGACACTAAAATATCTTTGCAGTACTCATGTAGAAAAATTCAGAGTAATATCAATATTTTTCAAGTATAAAAGTATACTTCCAGAGTACATATTTATTCGGTTGAATCTAACAGAAGTCAGACATACGAGCTTACCTGTGGATCAACAACATGAAGCTCTGATAGGTGAGTTTTTATCCTGTTTTATTATTATCCTTTTTTATAGTCGAAAAATATTTTGCTTTATATATATATATGTAAATGAAATATTGAAATAAAACTGTACATAATTCATTATTGGAATTTTTATGTGATCAGTTGGTCACACATTGCAAAAAAAATTTTTTTTTTTAAAACCCAAAAAACTCTTGCATCATTATTTGAAGGAAAAAAAAATAAAAAACTGACAAGAGCAATTTTTTCAACCACTAGGTCATATAAAATTGTTTTGTTTTTTCTATTAATTTGATGATAAATAAAATAAATACCAATAATAAAAATCTGGCCATATCACAAAAACACAATGGATCATATGAGACATTGATCCTTATTTTTTTTTTTTTTTTTTTTTAAATAGATTTGAAAAAAAAAAATCTGGTCACATCACTGAAAATCTTAAGCATATTCAGTACTAAGTATACTAAAAAGCAATTTTTTCAAATTCATGTACTCCAAATCATGAGAAAGTGTGAGTGTACCTGAGAACGAAATAAAGAAAAGAAAAAGATGTTATAATGGTACAATACCCAAATTATGCCTGCTACATAAAAAGCCCTAACACACCACATGCAGCTTGTAAGTCTACAAGTACAAAATCATAAATACTAAACACTTAGTTTTTAGAAGGAAAATGTATTTGTTAATCCAAAGTTGTTTATGCTATATATTGATTCAAAAACTAAAAGGAAGGATATTTTGTCAGTAATACTGACAGATACACATTTGTACACATGTATGCAAGTACACACGGTAATTAATCAATATCTCAGGATGAAGCTTGAAATTTAGCCAAGCTTCCAATATCAGCTTGGCAGTTTTCAATGCACATAATTCAGAGTTGAAAGGAACAAATCTTGGGTGAATAAAAATAAGATTTTAAAAAATATACAAACTTTCCTCATAAAACCATACAAAAAGAAAGACTTTATCTAAATATCGCTGCTGTATGTTGCTTAAATCAAGCAAATAAACCATAATTTACCTTGTTCAGTCAACTGGAGCTGTAGAATAAACCTTCTGCATCTCTGCAGAGGGGTAAGACTACCCCAACGAGTGTCCTGGATATGACACTCAACAATCTGATAGTGAGGTTCCAGTAATGCTGGAGTTTTGGGGAATGCAGAATACCCCTTAATTGTCATCCCTTCTAGGTCCACTTTGGCCCAGAGTGGTAGCACCTGATAGTTCTATCTGACCAATAGATAGGACCCTAAAATGAGTATTTATGCTAAACTGAATTGGTTGAATTAGAACAGTTGGACTAAACTGAATAGCTTGAAATAGAAATGTTTTTGATAATTAAACTGTGTACTTATGCTAAACTGAATTATCTGAAATAGAACTGATCATTTGCATAAAATGGATTTGGCATTAAATAACCTACAAAGGTTGATATGCCATAAAAACCAACCAACCAACCATAACTTACCAATGACATAGTTAAATACGAAACATTGCTTAATTTGGCATAAGCTACAATTTGCTTACAGTACCAAGTGTTCTTAAACAATCACCAATCAAAATAATAAAAAAAGTTTAATGCTGCTTATTTGCCAGTACATAAGAGACATTTAAATATAAAAATGAATAAAAGTGCAAATATAAGGTTGGGCAACAAGCTTGGATGAGGGTGAGCTAAAAAGTTCATATGATGTTATATCTGCTGCTGACTTTGTCTAATGAGATCCAAACACTGCAACACCGATGGAAGAAGTATGTGGACCGCAAAGAGAGGCTATGTTGAAAAATAAACTTCATCTGGTCACATTCCATGAGAGTATCTTTGTCAACCAGTGAATTTTTTAGCCAATACTCACATCTCACAACAAAGTGATGAGAAATTTCATTGTTATGTTAACAATAAGCATTATGTTATTGACATGAAAATAGAATTTCATGTTAAATTTGATAAATAAAATAATTATACAATCATAAACAAAATGAGAATCTTAGGGGGCAAAACATTTTTTCATCCGTGAAGTCACCAGATGTGTATACAAAAAATATCATATTAAAGGAACTCTTAAATTGTGATTGGCTCTGTAAATAAATGAATTTTTAAGATATGTTTAAATATATGTATATAGAGAGTAATTTAAAAAAATTGTTAACACCCTTAAAGGAATACCTGATATAATTTTAGTCTACATATGTTCACTATCTATTTCAACATATTCTAGGAATAGGTGATTTTAAAAAATGTTGGGGGAGACTCCTCATGGCGTAATGGCTAAAGTGCTGGGCTGAGGCCTTGAAGTAAGCAAGTCCTAACTCCAGTCATGCTATTATATTCACTTTATGGACATATTCATCCAACCCTTCTGCTATCGATAGGATATGACACAAGGCCAATTTTTAATGCTGGTGTGAATTTAGAGTTTTCTTTCTAGACCAGTAGCCATACCAAAGCTAGAGAGATCCAGTTTGTCCAACTATTTAGTCATAGATAAAGGCAGAAAAAATGGATTCATAATTTCCTAAAGGTAGTTAACAAAAAGTGAAACATAAGCAGTCTCGTCCAGGATTTGAACTCAAGTTGCCAAGTCTATTTCCAACAATGATAACTGTAACACCTTGCACACACCCCAACAGGTTAATTGTGGCTGGGTTTTTTTCTTAACTGGACAATGTAGGTGACTGAATTTTCTGTCTTAAGCTTTATTTTATTTTCAGCTTTTCAAGAAAAAAAATTAAACAGTATTTGACTTACACATCAACAAGTGAGCATGGAATGTTCTAAAGATACATTAGACAAATAACAATTTGATGATTATGTGTGCATTATTATGATGTCAGGTAACCAAGCAGGCAAAGTTTTCAAAACAGTTTGTTGAAATGGTAGAGGGTATGCCGAGGTCATCTTTTGACAAGTAACATTATGAAAACAAATATCTATATTTCAAAATTTGGAATGTCAAGGTTGCATTGATTTACCATCTCAAACAGTAGTGTGACACATGCACAAGACATCAATGAAACAGGATTTTGCATAAATTCCCTCGCAGGATATTGGTTATGCATATTATCTATAGTTTTGTTTAGAGGCACTTGTAGCGTGATGGTTATCAACATAAATGAACTCTGCTACCAGAGTTCAAATCCTGAATGAAGCTGTTTGCATTTCACATAGTGCTAGTATGAACACAACTATCCTCTCTCCAGCTATGGGTAAATAGTAGAGCAGACTGGACTCTTTAACCTTGATATGGTAACCGTCTAAGTAAAAGTAAAGTTGGCAACCTTAGTCGAGGGTGACCCAAAGGCTCCCTTTTCAATAGCTACTACACCGAGGTGTAGGGGAGGGTGCTACTCTATTCCCTGGATTGCTCCACTTTACCCTTGATCCTTACCTTATAAGCAAAGTGGCATCAAGTACCATTTTTTAAGTCTTTAGTATGATTTCACTTGTTTCTATCTAATACAGATAATTTTATTTACTATTAATCATTTGTTTGCACACTGTTAAATGATTTCAAATATTGGCATTTAACGCAAACAATTCAATTAAATATCAGTCATTTGTATACACAGTTAAATGATCAAACAGTTCTATTTCAAACAAGTCAATTTAACATGTGTCAATTGTTGGCACACAGTTTAAATAGACAAACAATTCTATTCAACCCATAGATAGGACCCTATCAGGTGCTACTACTCTGAGTTAGAGTGGGCCTGGAAGCAATGACAATGAAGGAGTAGTTCCACAAAGCTCCTGCATTAGATTGTTTAGCACATATCCAGGATACTTGTGGAGGTGGGGTCTTATTCCTCTGCAGAGATGCAGTCAGTGTATTCTATAACCCCAGCTGACAGGGCTGACTAACTATTTTCAAATTGTTAGTCAGCCCATAAAATTTATTTTCGTGTAAACACCGTGTTGGATTATCTGGGTATAAGCCATAAACAACTTCCCATCCGAAATATATAGCAATTGACATTGTATTCTGGAAATTATATATATATATATATATATATATATACACACACACACCTAATTACTATAAAATACTTAACCTATTTAAAATGAAATTTGCCAGCAAGGAAGGACCTATTTTGCTGATTCTGGATTTAATAATGAAACTGGATTTGAGTAATTGTTATTGACTCTGGACTTGATACCAACCACTTGTGAGTTTACAGGTTTATTCTTTTTATTGCCATTTAATGTCAAACTTTCTAATACAATATTCCTATTTAACCAACCAAGACAACACTTTATTTCACTTTGACAAGAACTTCAGCATTACCTGATGTGAGTAGTTTGACAGCAGTATCTCTGGCATTTTTAAAACAAAACCTTCATTAGATAAGTAATCAAATGTAGTTGGGGGTGGTCCTCATGGTGTAATGGTTAAAGCGATGGACTGAAGAATCGTAGTAAGCGAGTTCAAACTCCAGTTGTGATATTACATTCACTTTTGGACTAATACCCTTGGGAAAGGTATGAACTCCCTTATCCTCCCAGCTATAGGTTAAATAGCATCACTGCTGTTCTTCAAGAAGGATGGCTTTGACATTAAATAACCCACGAAGATTGATATGCCATCAATAACAAAGAAACTAAAGAAATCAAATGTAGCATTTATTCCGTATCAGGGATAACAACAACATTCTTAGCAACCAATTTTGTCACATTTTTTATTCATTAAAACCCAGCCATTTCATAGCTAATCACCATAGTCCTAAGCGATCATTTTGTTCTATCAAGCCGATATTAAATATCATACCAATTTTCCTTATTACTTTTCTCAAATCATGCACATGAAGATGCATACAAAAAAAAAAACTGTCTAGCCATCACACTTAAGTAATGGTGAAATATCAGAAAGCAATATACTATAATAAAAAAGAATACCAACACCTTAAATGAGTGTTTCAATTTACTCAGGATTAAATATACAGGTATACACAAATCAATATGTGCATAGGTTCTAAAATAAGGGCTATATCAACAATAGTACAACCCCCACACACTTGCTATATCCAGGTCAAATCGTTCTTTAGAGTAATGCAATTATATTTTTTTTAATATAGAATGAACAGGAGGAGAGTGACTAAATCTTCTGGAGCAAGTTATAAACCACTATTTAGCCTTGGTTATCCAAGAGTGAAATTTGTTTCCAGATGAAATGAGAACACACATGCCCCATATATCTTCATGCCACAAATGTAGTGTATTGTCTCTCTCTCTCACACACATATATATATATATATATATATATTTATGTATGTATTAACCAACCCCTCTGCACAAGTAAAATGTGACACAAGGTCAATTTTTAAATGGAATTTAACAGGTTTGAATTCAGAGTTTTCCTTCGAGATTGTTTTCTATACCAAAGTTAAAGAGCTCAGTCTGCCCAACTATTTACCCATAGCTGGAGGGAGAATAGTTGGATACATACCTTTCCCAAAGGTGTTAATGCTATGTGAAATGCAAACAGCCTCATCCAGGATGTGAATTCAGGTAACTGTTTCCATTTCCTACAATGAGAACTATTACATCACAAGCACCTCTTTATAAATGAAATGAACAAATCATTTAAAAAAAAAAAAGGTTTTTGTGAAAGCAGAAAAGTGCTAAAATACTAGCTATGATAGCAGGTTGGTTTGGTTTCTTTGTTTAATGGCATATCAACCTTTATGAGTTATTTAATGCTAAAGCGTTCCTTGCAGAAAAAACAGCAGTCATAGTATTTAACCCATCACTGAGGAATAAAGAGGTTCAATAACTTTCCCAAGAGTATTGGTCCAAAAGTGAACACAATAGCGCAACTGGAGTTCAAACTTGTTTACTTTGAAACTGCAGTCCAGCACTTTAGCCATTATGCCATAGGGACTCCTCTTCCCATTTTAGAACAAGACAGAACTTAAAATAGTTTTCTCATCTCATGCCAGTCTCATGAATATAAGTTTCATGTATTTGATGGTTCGTTGGGTTTTATGGTATATCAACCTTTATCAGTTATTTAACGTCAAATCCATTTTTATACAAATTGTCAGTTCTATTTCAAACAATTCAGTTTAGCATGAGTACACAGTTTAATTGTCAAAAATATTTCTATTTCAAGCTATTCAGTTTAGGCAAACAATTCTAATTTAAACAATTCAGTTTAGTATAAGTATAGATTTTGTTTACACACAGTTAAATGTCAAAACAGTTCTATATTAAACAATTCAGTTTAGTGTAAGTATGCAGTTTAATTTTATTTAACTCATAGATAGGGCCCTTATCAGGTAATACCACTCCGGGCCAGAGTGGACCTGGGAGCGATGGCAATGAAGGGGTACTCTATATTCCCCAAAGCTCCAGCATTACGGGAGGATCACCATCAGATTATTTAGTGTCATATCCAGGACACTCGTTGGGGGAGGGGGGATTTACCCCCTTTGCAGAGAAGCAGTCGGTGTATTCTTCAGCCCCAGCCAACTGAGCAATAATGTATTTGAGGAAAAATACAATCTTCAGATAAATATATAATACTTAAAAAAAGGAATAAAAAAATACCAAGAAACTGACAGTCACCAAGATCTATTGACTGTGTCTATCCTATTCTAACAGATTTGAGCACTCTTTATAAATCTAGCCAACTATACATACACACAAAGACTTGAACACTTTACACACTTATTTATTCTAAGCCCAGACACCTGTTTCATTGGGAAGCGAACTCTTGCCTTGTCGCAAGGCATATATATGTATTAGTATATTATATAATGTCTTCACCAGAAGGTGAAAAGATAGGTCAACAGCAATTCTGTAGTTATAGCAGCGGAAACCTTGAGAGAGATATCAGTTTCCCCTATTTTATATTTCTCCTCCTACTTTCTTGATAAAGTCATTAATGTAAAATGATTAAAGCAAGGAACAAACGCAAAAAGAACAAGGATTTGTTTTTTAGCGTTTTGCCATCATGCATTCATTGACCCAGTCAGTAATATTCCAATTCACACAAGCATAATACCAAATGGCCACCTTGGCTTACTGATTACTGAAGCTTGTCTAGCAGACCATTACAACTTCGTAGCATGTTCAATCCTCACAGGATGTTCTCCATATTTGTGGTCTAGTGAAGGCTAAACTTAATAAATATATAGAGCATCTACTATCATACAAAAGCACTAGTAACCACATCAAACAAACCCATTTACAAGTACAGTAAGTTCAATCTACTGGGTATCCCATTACTGTGACCTTGAGCCAAGATAAAGCTTAAAACATCTTTCATATTTTTTTTTTTTTTCTACTTTAAAATAAGTATTATTACTGTTCTTTTATAAACTGTGTTAGTTTAAGAACTAAAATGACAATGCAAATAAAAGAGCTCAATAGAAAAAAAAATCACCTAATTCTTAACCTTTTGATAATCTGATAAGTGTTGATTAATAATTGATCTAAAGATCACGAAACTGAAAGTTGCGATAATGTGTGTATATAAATAAAACATAAGTGATAAGACATATAGGAATATTTTTTTTGATTGATATATATTAATGTAGTTTGCTATATTTATAAGAGTGCTCAATATATATTGGTGACATTATATACATTTCTAACTGCTGACTATATATATATATATATATATATATATATATATATATATATATATATATATATATATATACATACACACACACACCTCCACTCTTGGTTTTACAACATATATACAGATGTTGAAAAACCAAGAATGTGGGTGAAGATGTATATGTGCATGGGTGTGAGTTAAGTATAGACAGTCAACAAAAAACTGACAATCACTTAATGGCATTGACTGATATACATGCCTTATAACCACCAAAATTAAGCACCTTTTACTCGTTAATATTGTAAACTACATTACTAATACATATCAATTAAAAAATGAATTTTAAAATATTCCTATTTGTCTTATCACTTCATACACACACACACTATTACATATATGTGTATATATATATATATATATATATATATATATATATATATATATATATATATCCCTGCTGTCAGTGTGATTTGATGATGTTGATATAGGTATGATGTGTTGTACATCAATAAGTCTATAGCCTTATAATGAGAAATAATTTAAGAGGTTCCTACTTAGTCAATGCACTTAATCAAATAATTGTCGAGCTAGACTTATTGACCCACCCTTATATACGATACATACATACATGCATGCCTTACTCCTAGATAAGTACTTATGCATTTGGTATTAGTTGCGACTGTCATGCCCACGCATGCAAATGGAGAGCCAGGACAAACTACTGCTAAGTTCTGGGAAAGTGCCGTAAACACACTCCTCATGATAATGCTGATATGCACAGACATGCGCTACCCTTCACCAACAAGCACCTCCCTATGCATTCTTGGTTTTTCAACATCAAGTCACAAATAGCTGATGCAATTTTGAAACATTATTTCTGCTTCTTAGACCATTATCTTTGGAATGTATTTATGGACTTTGTATCTTACGTAATATCTCTCCTTACCTACATCTTATCTTTTTTTTTTCATAGTCTAGTAAAGTGTGAGGTAAACTCTTAACATTCTACACTTCCAGAAATTAGAGACCGAGTGTGAGAGAGAGAGAGAGAGAGAGAGAGTGAGTGTATGTCCACATTTGCATGCATCTAATATTTAATAATTTTTTTTTTCTTATTTTAAATCTGAATAGAATCACAATTTCTTAAAAAAACTCTCCCTACCATACAGATATCCAGTATATAAATTAAAAAAAATAAAAATAAAAATAAACCCCACAATATTCATACAACTTAATTCAGCTTTTGAGCCAACCAATCTTTTACACAAGTTTCTACAAGCAAGATACATAAGAGACACTGAAAAATAATGCCTCGTATTTATTTCCATGGGAACTACAATAGATAAAGATGGCACAATAATATAACTGGTTAGAGCAAGTTTTCAATTACAAAACACTTATTTTTCCATATCATTACCATCACTGCTTATACATTTTTGCCAGTAACAAGATGATTTGTTTTCTTTGTTTAATGACATATGTGGGTTATTTAATTCCAAATCCATCCTTATAGAAGAATAGTGGTACTATTTAACCCATAGCTGTGGAGAGGAATAAGGAAGTTTGTACTTTTCTCAATGGTATGTGACAAACAAGAGTCTGTACAACTAGCTAATAAATATTTGCACTAACAAAGGCAACCCACTTTTTCATAGAGGCAATAGTTGCATTGGAGAGTCTCGCCAACAATTGCTGGAGACAGAAATAAGATAATGAGTTCACATTAGGAAAAAAGAAAAGTCAAACATATGGTCACAGAAAAAATACCACTCACTTTATTACTGTTTAAATTTCTCTCAAGACAGATGTAAAGAGGTATTTTTGAGTAGAAGGAATTGCTAAACTGAAGCCCACCGCCCAAAAGTAGGGTGTTGATTTTGCTCACTCCAAAATTTAAGTTGTTCCTTGTCCTCTGTCAGTTAATAAGTAACTGATATTTTTAAAAATTTTCAACTTTCATGTGACTGTCTCTCACATCTACCTTAAGGTTTCTCATGGTTGACCTTTTGTTCTTGGTCACACAGCCAATTACCAGGTTCCCTTGTGTTGGGAAGGCAGATACTTCATTACTATGATGGCATTTTTATGAGGAAAATATCTGTGTCGCTCATTTTTCATTTGCCCAATTTGCATGTGTGTGCTGATTGAGGTGCTGTTTATGGACTGACTGAGTTGAACATGGTTTGTCATGAATTGATGTAGCTACTGCTGAAATGCATTAACCATCACCTAACTGTGTTCACACTCACTGTTTGGTCTTTAGAAATGTTCAAGCAAGCTTTGATAAATTTCAATGTGTGTAATTTTTCTGAGAAATGCCATTAGACACAATCTTAGAAGATTGATCGGTAACAAGTTAAAAAAAATTATGGATTATTAACAGAAATGAACCTCTACTGCCATGCCACCAACTGTCAACTCTGATATTCTAGAATGATATAGTAAAATAGGAGGCATTATTTCAAGAGCAACACTATTTAGAGAATAGCATGTATGTATTTACCAACCACTCCACACAAACAGAATGCAATACAAGATCAATGTTTTAAGTGGAGTTTAACAGGTTTGAATCCTGAGTTTTCCTTCTCCTAGACCAGTTGCCATACCAAGCTGGAGAAAAAAATAGTTAAATTCATTCCTTTCCTAAAGATATTAACATTATAGGAAATGCAAATAGTCTCATCCAGGTTTTGATTAGGCTGTTTGCATTTTAGAACAGCATTTAGGCTCTTGTCCATCATTAGTGAAAGTACATAATCAAAAAGTGGCAATTATGTGAAATAATATTTTGTAGCTGAAAATCTGCTCTATTCCATGGTATTATTTTGCTCCCTGTATCTATTGTAGTTTCTATGATAATAGACATTTTCAAAAATAACCTTTGTGAGTGTGTCATTAAGGAAAATATGAAAACCAGTCATTATTTTTAAATAAGTTTCAAAATAGAGCCAGGAATTCTTCTTCCTTAAGAAAAAAATGTGATGTAACCAAAAAATGTGATATGGCCAAAAAAATGTGATGAAACCAAAAACACCTCAGACAACTAACAAGTTGTACATATTTTAAAGTAAAGTTGGAGACACATTTAGCACAACGTATTTCATTTCCTGCTAATGCTAACGCTCAAGAGAAAGGCATGAATCTATCTGTTCCCTCAGTTATGTATAAATAGTAAGACTGACTGGGTTCTTTAGCTTTGGTTAGGTAACTAGTCTAGAAGGAAAATAGTTCAAACAAAAAAGAAATTGACCTTGAGTCACATCCTGCCCATGTCAGAGGGGTTGGGTAAATAGACTCAAAACTAAAGTTTGAATCTCAAAAACTCACATTGCTCTTACCACTAGGCTACAATTCCGAGATGATAAAAGTTTATTTAGGCAAGAAGGGTTTAAGTCCTCACCCAGATATATTTCAATAGTTATGTTAATTATTTTGACAGTTTTGGTACTTGCTTTTATTCATTGGTTTGTAAAAGGCTTAGGTTTCATTTCTGCAAAATTATTTGCAAAAAACTAGCAAATGTCTCGCAGAATTTGTTAGTTCACTAAATGTACTTATTTCAACTTAAAAAAGTTTTGTGTATTTAGTCTCAAATTTTCAAAAAAGTGACACAAGAACCTTTTACAAATCTAATTTAGATAAACATATTTCTAATTATGTACTAATGTACTCTGACTATTGTACTAATCTTGGTGGTTGTTATATCACATTTCAATAATTGTACTCAGAAGTTTTAATTGTCATAATCATTAACCTAGAATTTTGAACCAAACCCTTTATTCAATCCTATAAGGCAAAGGCCTAATGAATAAATGCATTAGTTAAAGTGTGTCTAGTTATGAGACAGTTGTGAATTCAATCCCTGAGTCAGGTAGTGCATAAAAGTCAGACTGATGAGACAGACAGATGAGTGACATCTCAAAGACAACTAAAAAGAATTAACTGATACAAGATATCATCATCTAAGCATAGGCAATGGAATGAGAACAATCTATTCCCCATGGATAGAATAAGGGTTTGGTTTAAAATTACCAGAAAGTTACCAACTATGAAAAACAAATAAAAACCAGAGAATACAATGCCCGAAATATGATTATGGTAACCAAGATGAAGACACTAGTCTGAGTAAATCAGTGTATAATGATAACTCTTTATTTTAAAAATTCAGATAAAAATTTTTTTTACAAAATTTAACACATTTTTGTGTCCTAGTATGACACTATAAATTACATTCAGTGGTGGGGTGTCAGCTCTGGAGAGTGTGGAGTCATCCCTTTGGAGGTTTTTTCAGCATGTGTAGGAAATTAGATTTATCTCACTCTTCAACATACTATTCAAGGCTAAATTGTAATACTTCTTTTTAAGTTTTTTTTTTTTATTTAGAGATATTAATGGCTGATTATACATCGAAATATGCAATAAAATCAACCATTATTTTCCAAACAATTTCCTTTTTTTTAAACTTAAAGCAGACATGAATTTTATAGCATAATCTATATAGATAACCATGAGATGCTATATTCAAGCCTTGTATTTCATTTTGACTAGTGCTTGGTTTTACTTCCACCATCTAAAGAAACAGTACTCAATATATATTGCAATAAAAAGAACTAAGACTCCTTTTAAAAAAAATTAAAAAAATAAATAAAAAGAAGGGGGGGGAATAGAAGACAATACAAATAAAAAAGAATAATGAAGGACAAAATTTCATCTAAAAATAAATTAAAGTCAGCTTATAAGAGCTGGCAACTCAAACACGTTTGAGATAACGATCAATGCTATATGTCCTCCCAATTAAGGAAAGACTGTGGGAGGAGGTGGATGAGAAAATAGGCAATAATGATGTTGATATTTAGTTGTCATGGTTTCTGACAAGAGATAAATATGGATTTACTAAGTTAACAAATGAACAGACTTAAATTGCATTTGTTCTTAACTGCTTTAATTTGGCATTTTATGAAAGAAAAAAAAAATGCACAAACATGTTGGTGTTTATCAATAACTAACCTTATGGTCAAGTCATAGTGAAAACAGTTCCTGTCAAATATAAGTCAAGCAGTAATAAGCCTGCTCAGTACCTAAATGGGTGACCAGTTGGATTTACTTTATTAAATGGCATATCAACCTTCATGGATTATTCAAAGCCAAACCCATCCTTCTAAAAGAGTGTAGTAGTATTATTTAGCACATAACTAATTGAAGGATATAAGGGGGTTCATATTTTTCTCAAAATTATTACCCCAAAAGTAAACTGCACAATAGTACAACTGGAGTTCAAACTCACTGAATACAATGTCACAGTCTAGTATGTTAGCAACTATATTACTGGCCTTCCCCTGACTACTTAGCAACAATGGTAGTATAAGCCTGTGTGCCAAACTAAGCAAAGCTTAAACACCGACAACTGAAATGACACATTTTCTTATCAGTATATAATAACTAGAATTTAAATAACCCCACAATTTACCTCCCTTAAGTCTTATTCCAACCAGTCTGTTTATAAGACTGATGCACTTCAAATATCCAGTAAAACATCAAGGTATAATGCCCTGTTGATGAGGTTTAGTATACACTAACTGCATCTCCAGCAAAGAGGCAAGAACACCCTCCCAAAAAAATAGGATGTCATGACTATAATACTAAACTGCATCTGATGGTAAGGCTCCAGTTTTGGAGAGTTCAACAACCCCTTCATTATCATTACTCCTTGGTCTACTGACCCAAAGTGGTAGTACCTGTTAGGGTGCCATCTTTGGGTCAAAAAGATGGATTTGAAAGTTATTTGTATTCAATAGGAATACTTGATACCATATAACTAAATTATTCCTTCTAAATTATATACAGTACTTCTGAAGACTTAAAGTATAAAGAGTTACCTATTGATACATTTTGGATTTCTATAAGAAGATTATCTATCAGAAGCTCAAAAAGTAGTTTTAACTAATTTGGTTGAGTTTTCCACTTCATATGAAAGTGAAGTGGGATTTTCATAGCTTATCAACTTTAATGCAAAGAAAGAACATCTGTACATTAAAGAGGAAATGCAAATCTACTTCATGCTTTAACAATGTCCATACACACACAAAAAAAAAAACTTGGAAACTACTGCTTTAGTTTACAAAAGTGTCAGTCAGTAGGTTTGGTTTGGTTTAGTTTTTATGGCATATCAACCATTTTTGGTTATTTAATGCCAAATCCTGTTTTTTAAGAAATATTTCAAAACACATTTTGTAGATACACAGTTAAATGATCAAACAGTTCTATTTCTAAAAATTCAAAAGTCAACAAAGTTAAATGGTTCCTAGTATTGCTATGTATAACTAACAATTCAGTTAAACAGCAGTCATTTGTTTACACAGTTAACTGATCAAACAGTTCTATTTCGAACAATTCAATTTAGCAGAAGTCATTTGTTTGCACTCAGATTAAATGTCAAACAGTTCTATTTGACCAGGTGCTACCACTCCAGGACCAGAGTGGATCTGGAAGTGATAGCAATTAAGAGGTACTTTGCATTCCGCAAAGCTCCAGCATTACTGGGGCCTCGCCATCAGATTGTTTGATGTCATATTCAGGACACTCGTTCAGTGGTGGTCTTACACAGTCAGTGTATTCAACAATCCTAGCAGACTGGGCAGTCAGTATCTTTGTAAGGACAAACTGTATATCACTTTTTGGGAGAGATAGTGATATCTCCAAATATTCAGAATACCAAAGTACATGTATCGTTGTTTCCAGTTTTTTATGCCATTTCAATCCAAGCCCTTAATTCAATGCATAGGAGTAAGTTCCCATCTAGCTTAGTGGATATCTCACATCAGTTAATTAGTCTTGAGATGTCACTTGCCCATCTCTTTGAACCAGACTATATGACTTTTATACACAACTGAAACCATGGATTGAACCTAGGAGCACCTGGTAATAAAAGAGATTTCAATCAAGCCCTGTGTTCCAGACCACAGCTGAAACATGACAATAACAAGATGAGGATACTAGTCTGATTAGATTAGGTTATTTGGTTAATGGCATGTAAACCCTTGATGGTTATTTAATACCAAATTCTATTTACACATGATCTTAAGTAAATTGTTTGTAGGTAACATTTTTCAAAATGAACCAGAGCTCATTTATTTGCACATAGTTTCAAAGTTTCAAGTATTGCAAACACTAATAGTTCCATTTGTCACAGTTAAATGGTTTCAAGCATAGCTATCCAATAGTAATAAATCAAATTAATATTAATCATTTGTTCGTTTGGGTTTATAACATATTAACCTTCATTCGTTATTTAATGCCAAATCCATTTTTATACAAATAAACAATTCTATTTCAAACCATACAGTTTAGCATGAGTACACAGTTTAATAATCAAAAGCATTTCTATTTTAAGCTATTCAGTTTAGTCAAACAGTTCTAATTTAATCAATTTATTTTAGTATAAGTATAGTTTTTATTTACACACAGTTAAATGTCAAAACAGTTCTATTTCAAACAATTCAGTTTAGCATAAGTACGCAGTTTAGTTCTATTTGACCTATAGATAGAGCCCTATCATGTGCTACCACTCTAGGCCAGAGTGGACCAGGGAGCAATGGCAGTGAAAAGGTGCTCTGCATTTCCCAAAGCTCCAGCATTACTGGAACCTCACCATCAGATTGTTTAGTGTCATATCAGGACACTCATTGGGTAGGAGGGGTTTTACTCCCTCTGCAGAGGTACAGTCGGTGTATTCTACAGCCCCAGCCAACTGGGCAATCATTTGTTTGTACACAGTTAAATGTTTACAAGTATGATAAATGATTAAATAGTTCTATTTGACTTATAGATAAGACCTAACAGGTACTACCACTCTGGGTCAGAGTGGACCTAGGAGTAATGGCAATGAAGAGGTAGTCCACATTCCTTAAAGCTCCAGGACTGGAAACTCATCCTCAGATGCAGTTTAGTGTCATATCTAGGATACTCATTGATAGGAAGGAGGGTGGTTACCCTTCTGCAGAGATACAGTCCCAGCTTAATACTAGTCTGAATAATGAGTTTCTGATGATTAAGAAATTAATTAGGAAAGATTTTTTACTTAAAATGTTGAAAAATAATCTAAACTACAAATCTGATCACAAAATATCTAGAAGTTAAAAAAATCAAGTTCCATTTTACTCAAAAAGCTTCAATCTACCTAGTTGAACAACTTTCAAAGCATCAAGCAACCAGGGAAAAAGTATCTCATAATTCAATATCATTGTGCTACTTAGAAAGAGAGAAAAAGATGAGATTGAAGAAAAAAGATGGAAAAGGTACTTTCACCTATGAAGCATAATATTGCCTTCAAGACATAATGGAATGCACAGAATGAAGATGGCTCCAGACAATTCTTTAATTCTTAAATTCCAAGGATAATGTAACTCATTCAGAAATCAAAAAAAAAAAAATTTTAAATTGACTGAGAAAGAGATATTAAACAGGTGCAACAGAAGGGACAAGACATTTTAATGAATGCTAAACTCTTGAAAACGTGTTTAAAATTTAAAAAAAAAAAAAAAAAAAAAAAAAAAAAAAAAGAAAATATTCAAACAATTAGATTTCAAGGTGAGGTAAACTAAAGTTCAAGGAGAAAATTTCTTCAGATAAAATTTGTAATAAAAAAAATATACAGGTATTAAAAATTTATCTTTAAAAAACATTTTCCTTTTGTTATCTCTTTTCTATATATCCTTCTGCTTTAATTGTTTAAGTGTACTTTTAGTTTTGTTTTTTCATGTGTTAAAGTTTTCCTTTAACAATAGTTTTAAGTTTGAATACATTCTCTCTAAAATAGAACAATTTTAATATTGTGTAGATTAAGTTTTGGAGTGCATGGATACTTAACCTGTAATAAGATTTGAAACCTGACCTTTATAAAAACTCCCTTCATTAGAGATATTGTCAATTTGTCTATAACTGTTTGCTCTCTAACTTACATAAGTACATTAATAAGTCCACAGCCTTATAATGATAAAAAAATGCATTCAACATTTTTTTTCAACATAACCTTCTTCCTTGCATTTAAATATTAACCTGAGATTTTCTATTTAACAATTTTGATAATTATTTTCATTTGATAAATAAATTTTAATTCTTTAATTCATTATTTTATTTGATATATTTTTGAATTTTTTTTTCAACATAGCCTTCCTGGAATTTAGATATTAATCAGAGATTAGGTATAACATTGAAAATGTCCAAACCAAAAGTCAACTAAAACAAGTTTTAAGGTTTAAAAATATTCTAGATACTTGAATTATTTACTATGCTAATATAAATTATTCCTATTGAATAATAATCATTTGTTTGCACTGTTATTTGGTTTCAAGTAACAAATAATAATCCTTAGTAAACAATTATAACTTCAAATAATTATTCTTAATACAAATAGTTTAGTTATATGGCATCAAGGTTTGGTTTCTTTGTTTAATGGCATATCAACATTTGTAGGTTATTTGATGCCAAAGCCATCTGTCAGGAAGGGCAGCAATGATGCTATTTAACCCATAGCTGGAAGGATAAGGAGGTTCATACCTTTCCCAAGGTTATTTGGCCGAAAGTGAACGTAATAGCACAACTGGAGTTTGAACTCACTACGATTTCGCACTCCAGTGCTTTAACCATTACACCACGAGGACACCCCTATATGGTATTAAGTATTCCCATCAAATACAAATAATTAGCAAACAAGTCTATTTGACTCATAACTAGGACTAACAGATACTAACATTCAAGGTGGACTTAAGTGCAGAGGCAATAAAGGAGTACTCCACACTCACCATATATCCATAACAGGAGTATCACCATCAGATGTAGCTTTGTTCATACTTAGAACACCCTTTTTTGTGGGGAGGAGTCTTACCACTTTGCAGAGGATACAGACAGTATATTCAAGGCCCCACCAACAAGGTGTTTTTTGGGGTTTTTTTGTTTTTTAAGTAGAGTTAACTATGAACTCATATGTGACACACTCCTGTGGACCCCTTCACATGGACAAGCAAAAGTAGGACAACCAGCTAGAACCTACATATAACAGCTCTGTGCCAATACAAAATGTAGCCCTGAAGACCTACCGAAAGCGATGGACAATAGAGAAGGGTGGTGGGAGAGGGTCAGGGAGATCCATGCTGATGGTGCGACATGATGACTTTAAAAAATAAATTAAACATTGTATAATGGCTGCTTAAAATTAAATTCCATTGCCTAAAGTATTGTAAATAGGTAAAAAAAAAAATTAAAGATCAAAAGAAAACAGCCAATTTTCCACAAAATTAATTTCATCACTGAATCTAATCCAATATCTGAAAATTGGAATTTACAAAAATAAAAAATGGGATTTTTTTCCAGGTTGTAGCTATGTTAGTACTACTGTATGGTTGCACCACTTGGACTCTAATGAAATGCCTGAAGAAAAACCTAGATGGGAACTACACAAATGTTGTGTGCTATTTTGAACAAATCCTGGAAACAGCAACCAACAACACAGCAACTGTACAGCCACTAACCTATCACACAAGCCACCCATGTTAAAACAAAGACATGTTGGTACTTTTGGAGGAATAAGAAAGAAATCATAAGCGATATTCTCCAATGGACTTCTACACATGGACACACCAGTGTTGACTGACTAGCAAAAACTAATATACCTCAACTCTGGATGCTGCAAAGCACAACAATTGTCAACAGGGACAGATGGCAAGAAAGAGTCAAAGGAATCCAGCATGATGTTTGTTCAAAAATAAATACAACAAATCTACAAGTTCCATTCATTCCACAGGAACCAGCAAGACAAGCGTTAACAGAATTACTGAAGACAAAAGCATCTTCATATACTCAAAACCTTGTCACCCAATCCTTCCAATCTCCTTGCTTCACCTACAGAGTTCACTAAGTGCAGAACAAACTAATTACAGGAACATTATGCCATTGTCAGGGCTGATATGAGGATTACCAAATATCTTATTCTTTTTTTTTTTCTTCTAAGTCTCTTTGTACTTTTCCTAAGTCAGTATTTCCACTCCTACCATGTAGGAAAACAATAATAAGCTATTCATTTAGCGACTAACTTCAACCACCAAATAGCTGCAAATGGTATTTAATGTCCTCAGTTGTTATTAGATTTTTTTTTCTTTTCCCTTTTTCTTTTTTAATGATAGAACTATGACAAAGTTAAAAACATAATAAAGGGCTACAATCTTATTCAGAAAAACCCAGACATTGTATCATATCAGTCCAGTCACTTTTAACTCCCTAGAGACTGCTTTTCTGCCAACTGTCCCCTTGATATTGTCTGAAGCAAGGCAGCTGCCATATGGTGGGCTCGGGTTGCCAGACATTGGCTATTCTTAAAGATTATCATGTGCATATTCTTAATCTTAAATTTTTGAGCAAACACATTTTTTAAATTCTGTTTCCATCATTTTTGTTGAAAAGTTAGGATATTTTGATGATAACAGTTTCATCAAAAAGTTTATGGTAAAATCTGTGTGGCAAATTTATCATTAAAATTGTGGATCAATCTTTAAAATAGCTTTCTAGTTCAGGTATATGCTAATTTAAGACAAAAATGCCTCTATGGTTTACAAAAAATGTCCTGATCTTTTGGACTGAAAGATTTAGCAATATATCTTTTATAGCTATTTCAGTAAAATTTTACTTTTTATAACCAGATTTTAAGATAATACTCCTCAAAAACGTCAATTTTTGGATTTAAAAAAAAAAAAAAAAAAAAATATTCAGTATACCAGGAAATATTATGAAAGCACTGAAGTAGAACATATATATATATATATATATATATATATATATATATATATATATATATATATATATATATATACACACACACACACACACACACACATCCTAAAACAAGGACCTATATGCTATCTCTTTAAAATGATTTCATTCAGTTCTGCTTTGGCTATTTGGAAAACATCCATAATCAAAATTTTCTTTAAATTGCTAACATTTCTAAACCCATTTAAAAACATGATCACAGGAAAAAAAAAGATCTAAAAGAATTATTAAATTAGATGAAAGTGCCTCCGATCCCTGGGCTTTGGCCTTTATTGAATGTTGAAAGTAGTGTGTGGTGTTTATTGTCAATTGATCTTGTGCTGTATCTTTTTAAAAAAACATTTTTGCCCCTTTACATGTTTACCAAAAGTAGAATAAATATTAAATTCTTTCAAACATAGGGCTACTTAGAAGTCATAAATGGATTCTTAGTGAAATTCTGGCCTATCAAATATGTACCTAGTGTATTGTTTATCATATTTTTGACAAATTTGCAATGTTCAATTCAAATGTCCATGAAACAGCCAATTTAGCCCATTGTGTGCCATTAGCATTGTCTAAAGGGATCCAAAGGAATCATGAAATTATGAATTGAAGTATGAAGAAGCAAGAAAAAATTTTGTTAATTTCAAATAAATTATCATCAAAATTAAAATCATCATAAAACAAGAACTTTTTAATTTTGTCTTTTTTTTATCTGGTGTAGACAATGTGAATCTAATTGGCAACAAAAATAATAAAGGTCGGCCAAGTTCCAGCTAAGGCCATTTATATTTACTTTGATTAATGACCTTCTCAACCTCACCTTATTTCTAGCCATGAGTAAAATAAGAGGACTGACAAGACTAAGGCCATGATAATAATAGGCAACTAGTTTGGGAAAAGAAAAACTAAATTCAAAATCAGAGAAAACAATAGAAAACTATTCTATCTCTCCCAAGAAGAGTAATAGTAATTTTAAAAGCCTTGGTTACCTAAACCCCTAACCCTGCATTAAAAAAAAAATACAGGACACTTTCATTACTATTTGTATATGTTGTAAAATTAAGAATTTAAGCTTTAGTTCAGCTTTTCAAGATTTCACATTTACCAGTGTTATAGAGATGATCCATTGATTTTAATGGCATGTCAAGCTGTCTAGGGTTAGGGACTTATATTCATTGTATATTCATATTTACATTTTTTGGAAAGGCATTTATGGGGGGGGTTACACACTTATATAAAATATCAAGTATTCCCATCAAATACAAATGATGGGAACAACACAAGTTTCAAGTAACAATAATAATCCTAAGTAGACGATTGAAAAGTTCCATTTGACTCATGGAACTTTAAAATGTACTACACCCCCAGGTCAGAGTAATCTTGGGAGTAATGACAACAAAGGGGTACTCAACACTCCCCAGAGCTCCAAAACTTAAACCTCACCATCAGATGCAGTTTATATACAGGACAAGCATTATAAAAAGTATACAAAAATAAAGTTTGGTTTATTTGTTTTAATCACATATCATCCTTCATGGGTTATTTGATGCCAAAGCCATACTTGTAGAAGGCCATTAGTGGTATTATTTAACTCATAGCTGTTATCATAAGAGGGTTCATAACTTTCCCAAGGATATTAGTCTGAAAGTGAACATAATAGCATGACAGGAGTTTGAACTTGCTTCCTACAATGTCACAGTTCAGCACTAAAGCTACTAAGCCACAAGGACTTCCCCCACACAAATAAAGTCAATGCTACATTATAAATGAAAAACATAAAATAAAGACAGCATAAAGCATGAGCTAAAAATTCTTGTAATTTCTAAGCTAAGTCAAAAGTTTGACAATATTTTGGTAATGTGAAGCACAATATTTTGGTAATGTGAAGCACAATTTGGCAGTTCCATATAATTTTGCCATATAATTTTGCCGGCGAATTTACCTTTCACACAACAAATGTTTTTGATTGCTTCTGCAGCATTATGAGCCAGTTTGTACTTGTAAGGCATAAGTTCCCAAATTAGACTACATTGCATGTTTATTTGTGTGGCTTTTAAATTACACACAGAATGAAGCAATGCACAACATGTCAGGGCACAAACTACCACAATACTACCAACCACAACAAGCACCTCCCACAACTTCAACTGCTTCAGTCATGATAAATACAATGCAAATTAACACATACCAAAACATTACATAATTTTACTCATCCAACAGCATATTTTAAATGAATTGCATTTTATTTGATTTCACAAAAATAACAATTCTAAATTTTTTTTATTATTATTTATGTTAAGTATTCATTATATAATGATTGGTTACAATGATAACTGATTGAAATTAAAATCTATAGCATATAAAAAAAAAAATTTTTTAAAATAAAAAAAAAAAAAAAAACACACACAGAGCCAGCACCTGAAAATGCTTTTTCTATTAATTCAAAAGAAACTCATAAGGTCAATGAAGGATGCCTACAGCAATTTAAAAGCCATATTCAGGTGAGGGAAGGGCACTTTTCAGATAAATAACAGCTGAATTGGAGTGCTGCAGGGGGCAGATATTGCAACATTTATCGATAATTGCTACTTGTATAAAAATTATGGAAGCATAAAAAGGATATAATTGCACATTTGATTTATCCTCCAATTATTTTGTAAAATATTTTTATAATCCTAAAAATGAATTTCTGCAGGGTTATTCAAGAAAATGTGTCAACCAGTACACAAATACAGGACAATGGATAAATTTTATTTATGACAGCTACTTATCAATAGTAATAGATTATTGAACCCTAATCTCCAACACACTTCATATTGAACTATAAACACTGTTGTTATCCATTACATACTTACCAGCCTCCACAGAGTAATTAAATTTTATTGTCATGATGTTAGTTGGTTGGGTTTTATGGCATATCAACCTTTGTAGGTTATTTAATGCTAAATTCATTTTTATGCAAATAGTCAGCTCTATTTCAAACAATTCAGTTTAGCATGAGTACAGTTTAATTGTCAGAACAGTTCTAATTCAGTTTAGTATAAGTACAGATTTTGTTTATACACAGTTAAATGTCAAAAACAGTTCCATTTCAAACAAATCAGTTTAGCATAAACACGCTGTTTAAATGAAAGTACACTTTAATTGTCAAAAACATTTAAGCTATTCAGTTTACTCAAACAGTTCTAAGTCAAACAATTCAGTTTAGCATAATTATGCAGTTAGTTCTATTTAACCCATAGATAGGGCTCTATCAGATGCTACCATTCCAGGCCAGAGTGGATCTGGGAACAATGGCAATGAAGGGGTGCTCCACACTCCGCAAAGCTCTAGCATCACTGGAACCTCACCATCAGATTGTTTAGTATCATATCCAGGTGGGGGGGGTCTTACCTCTCTACAGAGAAGCAGTTGGTGTATTCTACAGCCCCAGCTGACTAGGCAAATTATTATGATGAATATAATGATAAAGTCCAAGTGTTTCTGAAAATTAAATTATCATAATTTGTAGATTATAAGGGGGAATCTTTCAAAGCAGATCACTGACCAAATTCACCACAAAAATATCTGACATCTAAGGAACCATATTCATCACCAATATCTTTAATCAAATATATATGTGTATGTGTGAAAGTAAATATCCGACAGTATGAAGAAAGTAGAAAAACAGAATAATCCAAATAGGTGAATTTATTATGATGTAGAGTCAACATTAAACGTTTCGATTTTCATAACCATCATCAGGACTTTGATATCAGGAAAATTGTTCACAAAGCAATGGATGCTTGTCGAAATAACAGGAGCAAATAAGATGTATATAACAAAAAGATACATACATACATACACACACACACACACACACACATATATTCCACATACACTCTTCATTTACTGTGACATACACATTCGTTTTGATAAATAAAAGGTCTCTATGGCAGTCTATTAGCTTGATTGCAATTTAGCCCAATGATTGATAGTAATTGTAAACCACCTTACTTTAAGCCAACCATTTTTTTCCCTAAGAAACAATGGCCATTTTATATCTTGATTAATTGATTTTAACGGCATGTCAACCTGTCCAGGCTTATTTTATGCTTAGAGGTCAGGGAATTGCATTCACTGTATGTTCATAGTTACAGTTTTTAAGTGTAATTTTTCTTAAGTGTTTTTTTGCCCACAATGATATAAGCATTCTTATCTAATATAAATAATTTGCACACAGTTTTATGGTTTTAACTCCTTTACTACAATGCTACTTTCCTATACACTAGCAACTATGGAACTCCCTTGCAGATGGTTTCAAGTATTCCTAATACTAATAATTTATACACAATTTCATAGTAACTATTCCAATTTAATAATAATCATTTGTTTGTACCTAGTTATTTGGTTTCAAGTATTCTTATCTAACACAAATAATTTGAAGCAATTATATGGTTTCAACTAACTAATAATAATCATTAAGTTTCAAGTCTTCCTAACATTAAAATATTTTTTGATAAAAAACATTTGTTTCCACACAGTTATATGGTATCAAGTAAACTTATTAAATACTAATAATTAGAAAACAACTATTTGACCTATAGATGGAAATTTGACAGGTATAACCTGGGGTGGTTGTACCTGTCAAATTTCCATCTATAGTGTACCTCGGAGTAATAGGAATGAAGAGATATTCCCCAGAGCTCCAGAACAAGGACTTCACCATTAGATGTAGTTAAGTTTAATACTGCTTTTATTGTGGGTGGGGACTTACTCTTCTGTAGGGGGGTGGGTACAGTAAATATGTTCAAAGCCCTGCGAACAGAGGAGCCTATTAACACAATTGCTATTTAGTACTCTATGTTTCTCAATCCTTTTAAAATCAGGGCACATTTGCAGAGTAATTAAAATTCTGGAACACATATCAATAAGATAAAAATCCAAGATAACTTCAACATAACTTATATACTAAGTGAAGTTCAAAAAACTTTAAATACTTTATCTCAACAAATCAAGGGAGAGCAAAAATATTTTTGAAAAAACACAGGGGTTTTTTTTTTTCATATAAAGAAAAAAAATAATATTCTTTCATTGACTTTGGGCACACCTGGTTACCTTTCAGGGTGTACCTGTAGAGAAATGCTGCTGTAACTAGTAAAAACTGCAAACCTCATTACCTTTAACAGATTATTTCCTCAGAACACAATGGCTCTTTCATATAGAGACTTCTACCTTAGATAATGTTGGGCTGGGGATGTAGAATAAACCAACTGCTTCTCTACAGAGGAGTAAGACACTTCCTCAACAAGTGTCCTAGATATGACACTAAACGATCTCATGGTGAGGTTCCAGTAATACTGGAGCTTTGGGGAATGCGGAGTACCCTTTCATTGCCATTGCTCCCAGGTCTACTCTGGCCTGGAGTGGTAGCACCTGGTAGGAACCTATCTATGAGTCAAATAGAACTAAACTGTGTACTTATACTAAATAGAATTGTCTGAAATGGAACTGTTTTTTTAATATTGAAACTGTACTTATGCTTAACTGAATTGTTTGAAATAAAACTATTTTGGCATTTAACTGTGTGAAAACAAAAACTATACTTATACTAAACTAAATTGTTTGAATTAGAACTGTTTGACTAAACTGAATAGCTTGAAACAGAAATGTTTTTGTCAATTAAACTGTGTACTTATGCTAAACTGAATTGCTTGAAATAAAATTTTATTTGTAAAAAAATGGATTTGGCATTAAATAACCAACAAAGTTTGATATGCCATAAAACCCAAACAAACAAACTTAGATAATAATATTACTTAATAGTTCTCAAATCATTAACAGGTAAAGAGCACATCAGACAAGTGATGATTTGACAGTTGCAAACACAGTATACTCTTGGCATGCTTCACTGAGGAAAACAACTGTTCACCGCACTATGTAGTGCCAAACATACTTCTTGCTTGGTGTGGATGATAAGGTTGGGGAATCATCCAGATGGAACCATGTGGCTCTTAAAGAAATCAAAGATGTAACAAGTAAGAAACTTGGACTTCAAATCTGAACATTGAAAATCAATGAGTTGTATCAGCAGACACAATGGTACTTCACAATCAACATCAAAAGGCAAAGAAAAAAAATTTTGAAAGTCAGGGCATATGAATTCAAGCCAGCAAAATAGCTGTCAAATTCAGAGAGAAGGTCACTAATAAACTGTAGACAGTGGATTTCAATATCTTCAGAAAAAAGATGACAGATGAAGAACTTGAGAGAGGTGGTTGTTCTCCAGATGAGTTTCTCATATAGGTGGAATTAGGGAGTGGGGAAGAGCCACGTAAATGGGTCTTAAGGATCCCTATATTATATCCTGCCCATGGTGGAGTAGCTTGATAAATAGATATAATTAGGAAGGGATAATAAATGGCTATTTTAGCATTAATCCAATAATTTTTGTTTTTCATTATTGCCTTATGCATAAGTCTACATCTATGTATCAGTTTAAAGCTCCAGAACAAGGACCTCATCTAGAGTATTTGAATTATTCTAATTTTATCTTATAGGGTATAAGGATGAATAAATGTGATTTTCGTGTCATTATGCTCCACAAATTCTAACTTCACCATTGCACTGTTCAAACCACCTGGTAGCCAAAATATTAACATTGCTTAGGGTCAGTTTCAGAACAAACCATCTATTATTGGTTTCAAAACTTTGCCTTAGATGATCTAGATCTTCAAAACATGCCAAGTTATTTTGCAAAATATTTTATAATCCTAAAAATGAATTTCTGCAGGCTTATTCAAGAAAGAAAAAGTGTCAACCAATACACCAATATTGGATAATGAATAAATCTTATTGATGACTTACAATTCAATAAGAATAAAAAGGCAGCTTATCCAGAAACAAACACTAAAACATGAGAAGCAAAACTGGTGGAGGTCACCTGAACAACAGTTAAAACATAGGGAACATGTTAATAGCAAAGTGAAAAAAAAGAAAAAAGGAAAAAGAAAAATATAGTAAGTAGGAGTCTCCACAGTATAATGACGAAAGTACTGCTTTGAGTAAGAGAGTACAAATTTCAGTCACACGATAACATTCATTTTCAGACTAATACCCTTGGGAAAGGTATTGAACCCCCTTATTCCCTCCAGCTATGGGTTAAATAGTATAACTACTGTTCTTCTACTAGGATGGCTTTGGCATCAAGTAACCCACTGTAGATTTCATACAGAATGTACGAAACTTTCCAACTATTTCAATATAAGATGGCAGGATTCGATTAGAAGATCACCCCAGAATTTGATGTTTCTACCTCTGTTGTCATCTGGCAAGGTCGTATACTAAACGTACCAATAAAAGTCTGTTAATCCACATGCCTAGTGTAATCAAACACCTTTTTTTAACCAGATTCTCTTGGACCCACTAAAATTGATATGCCATTAAAAAAAGAAACTAACCAAACTAAAAATCCAGTTGTGAGTATTTCATGATTTGACCAATGGTCAGCAGACAGCACAATTTAACTCTTGCTGCAATTTGCTTGTTTCAATGATTTAATTAACAATTTAAATATAATGCTAAATTAGATTCTTTTGTCCATCAAATTAACTCAACTAAATCTTTATCATTCTGTTTAACCATATATAGAAGACATCAAGTAGAAAATCCTTTTGTAAGGAATCTGAATTTTGACCTTTCTATAGGTTAATGAGAAAAAAATTATTTTTTAAATCTTGTCAAGAGGCAACCTCTCAATGATGGTTATCAACTTGTAAGTCCTCACAAAAAAGAAAAAAAAACAGTTGACCTCTATGTCTGTGTTTATTGCTGTAATAAAAAATGAGATGGATGACTTTATAGTCAAGTTTACATAACATCAAGAATAGATTATTGATTTTTCTCCTACACAGATTCACAAAGGTATAAATCAATAAATACATAGTTCAAATCCAAGATCCTTTATTAGACTCAAAGGTCCCACTTTGATCTTCTGACAAAACAAGCAATAAGTCCTGCTTGTAAGGCAGATTTTAGCTAGTAACGATAATTTAAGAATATACTTGAATATAATCAAATGTTTTACCTAAGTAGATATTTGACCAAGAAAAAAAAATCCATGAAATTTGATTAACAAGGCTATAAAGAGAATCCTAAATCCAAAACAGATCCATGATAGCTAATTTAATAAAGATAAATAATTAATTCCCCACACCCCAGTTCAGACTGACCCAATATACCGACTGTAGGAGATAAGTAGTATAAGACTCATTAGATAACATCAAATACAAGAAAGTTAACAGAACACTTGTCAAAATATATGAAATGATAGATTTTAAAATGGTATGTCAACCCATCTAGGGTCATTTTATGCCTAGAAGTTAGGGAATCATTTACATGAATATTTACATTTTTTGTGTAGTTATTCCAGAGTTGTTTTTTTGAGGGGTGGGGTCCTAGTGAATACAAATAATTTTTAAACAGATCTATTTGACTTATAGATGAGACCTTAACAAGTATTACCCTTACAGGTCAGAGTGAGTGTAGGAGTAATAGAATAAAAATGAAGGGGTACTTCATACTCTCCAGACCTCCAGAATTAGAGCCAGAATTAGATCAAATGCAGTCGAGTGTCACACTCACAACAGTCTTTAAAGATATACACTGCATTAAAATACCACTGAACTATCAATAGTAACAACAACAATTCTACAATATGTTCACAATTCCATTACAATTAACTACTTTAAATACATCATGTTTAGTACTGAAAAGTTCTTAGCCCAACTAAGAAGAGAATGACAAAGCCATGAGACAAATGCTATTTCATATATTCAACTTTTGGTACAGTTTCTCAGACCTGGATGGGTACCCTCAGTATGACAGTCAATTGCATCTAGTAGTAAGGTTCTAGCTCTGGAGATATAGGAGTGTAACATATCCCTTTATTGTTATTATTCCCAGGCCCAAGTCCTCACTGACCTGGAGAGGTAGTACCTGTTAGGGTCCAACCTATGGCTCAAACAAATCTGTTTGCAAATTATTTGTATTCAATAGGACCATATGCAAAAAAAAATTCAAAAAACTCAAACAGCTACATAAAAAATGTAAATATTACTGTTAACTTGATTCCCTTACTTCTAGGTATAAAATAACTAGACGAGTGGACATACAATTAAAATCAATCAAGTTTCTTTAACCTTTTGGTGTGAGAGCAACTAGAGTTGAAGAAATATACTTAATGCATGAGGCCAAGACACAACTTAAAAATTTTTAATCTTGTGCAATATACTTCACAAAAGTGTCTCTTCAATATATCCCAGCCCTAAATACTTAATTACTTTTAAAAGTTTAGCAAAAGTCATTTTTAGAAGTATCAGTAAATAAAAAATTCTCTTATAAATATATATTCCACTCCCAGCAGCAATAGTGTATTGTACAACTCCAATCTTTTTTAACTGCAAGTTTGTTTTTTGTTTTTTTATTTTATGGACAAAAATGCATTCCAGCCTTTAAAATTTTTTGCTAAATACACCAAATAAATTAAGACTTAAAAAAAAAAATTTAATAAATAAAAAATAATTTTTTTTCTAATCAAGTAAAAAATAAAGATAAAATAAAAAATGTTGAAGAACAAAAATAGTCATCACTAAAAATTTTTGAGCAACATCTTATTCTAACATCTTAATGCTTGGGTAGGTTTGCTAAATATAAATTATGAAGGAAAGAAAGAAAAAATAAATAAATTTTCTTCATACACAACAAAACTACACAAAGAACAGATCATGTCACACTGAATGATTACAAACAGTTGATTCAACATTCCAGAAAACTAGTACATACCATACATACTCCTGTATACATTAATATACTATACAGGTTGACTCTTGCTTTATGGTTGCAATGATTGCTTCTAGTACTTTTCATTAGCTTTCAATTTCAACATTACTCAAATATAGAAATGCCAACTTTGGACCTGAAAATTAGGTTTTCAAAATTAAAACCAGACAAGTATAATTATTTACTAAGAGTACCTTAGCACAAGGCCAGAAGTATAGGGCACCCAATAAGAATCAAACTCACTAACAATGATCTGCTAATCTAGTTTGCTAACCTTTAATACCATGTAAAATGCCCAGCAGACAAGAATATGTCTCCTCAAAATTCACAAAGATGATATTCCATTAGGCCTCTAGTAATTGTCAGCTGATTCTTGATAGATATAATCAACCAACAAACAGGTTAGTCTCCATCCTATGCAAAATAATTCAGCCCACTTTGCAAAAATGATTAATAACATTCCCATTCAAACCGGATGGTGAGTTTGGATGAAGTGAACCCGTTCACAAAATTTCCCCACAGATGAGGTTATTTATGGTTAGAGATAAACTGAAATCGGACACTTGGAGAATGCACACGTATGCCATTAGATAAGAAATATTAATGTTCTGTATACAAACAATATACTTCCAACATTGCCATTCCTCACCATAATGGCAAATATATATATGTAATAATTTGAGGAAATAATTTAGTTCATTTAACAGTATATAGCTTATTCAATGTCAAAATGTAAATCATTTGTAATGTTTGTAATAATATTTTAAATGTTCCACTGCATTTTTTTAAATTGAACATTTTGATTGTTTCCTCTATTGTTAGCACAGTTATATGACATCAAGTATTCCTATCTAGTACAAATAATTTGCACATGGTTATATGCTATCAAGTATTTCAATCAAATACAAATAAACTGCATGCAGTTATGATTTCAAGTATTCCTATCTAATACTAATAATTCAAGCAATTATACGATTTCAAATAACTATTCCTATTTCAAGATAATGATTATTTACTCACAACAATATAGTATCAAGTATTCTTATCTAATAATTTTCAAACATCTATTTAACCCATAGATGGGGTCAGAGTGGGCCTGAGAGTAATGATGATGAAAGATTACACGACATTCTCCAGAGATCCAGAACTAGACCCTCACCACCAGATACAGTTTAGTGTCATATCCAGGATACTTGATTCAATTTAATGGCATGTCAACCCGTCTAGGGCTGTTTTATGCCTAGAAGCTCAGGAATTATGTACATTGTATGTTTATATTTACATTTTTAAGTTTTTGCACATCATTATTCATAAAATATTCTTATCTGATACAAATAGTTTGCCAATAGATCTATTCGACCCATAGATAGAAACCTAACAAGTACTACCACTCTGGCCCAGAGTGGACCTGAGAGTAATGGCAATGAAAGGGTACTCCACACTTCCCAAAGCTGGAGCTACATAATCAGATGTAATTTAGTGTCATACCCAGGACACTTGAGGTTTCAAGAACACCACCATTTAAGCCAACCATATGGTTGAGATGTACAGATGACACCTTTATACTCTGGACTCGCCAGGAGGACTTGTATGCATAGTTGGACAACAGAAACTCAAAACCCTCAATAGAATTTATGATAGAAAAAGAGACACACGATAAACTAGCCTTTCTGGATATGCTAATAACCTGTATAGAGGAAGAGTTCAAACCATCCATATATGCCCGTGGTGTAATGGTTATCGTCATAGGAAATGGACACATTGACACGAGTTCAAATCCAGGACGAGGCTGATTGCATTTCACATAGAACTAATACCCTTGGGAAAGGTATGAATCCAATTATTCTCCCTCCAGCTATGGGGAAATAGTAGGGCAAACTGGGTTCTTCAGCCTTGGTGAGGCAACTAGTCTAGGCGAAGGAAAACTCTGAATTCAAACCTGTTAAACTCTGCTTAAAAATTGACCTTGTGACATATCCTGCCCAATCGGAGGGGTTGGTAAATATGGAATATATCAAAAGTCAACATTTACCAGACAATAAATGAATGTTGATTTCCACAATCCATACGGCATGAAAAAAAAATGGGGGGGGCTATCTACAACATCAAGCAAAACTCAAAAGTGGTGACCAAGATGCATACCAACAGAAAATGATCCATATCAGAAACACCCTTCAGAATAACAGCATCAGTATCCTCGAGCAAAGATAAAAGAATCAAGAACAATTCTTGGAAAACTGCCAAGGTTTGTCAACTTCATACCAGAGGCCTGTCGAAAGATTATCACAAGATCTGTGATTCATACATCAGAATTATATTACATAAAGCAGTTCTATCAAGCAGAGACAGATCTCTCCTGTACCAAAAATTCCACCATCCAATTTCACAACAGGAAGAGCAGCTCTGGTTCAGTTAGAGAGACAAATGACATTAGGTTTAGGTTCTGAGTTGCCACCAACAAGATGTCCGACAGGAAATATAGCTTAGTAGATAAAAGCATTGGTACAAAGCTGATCTACTTACCTGGTGGTCAGGAGTTCAATCCCTAAGTGAGATAGTGAACAAGAACATGACATTTTGCACAAAAAGATACATCACCACCAGGACAAATTAACTGATACAATTTATCCTCTAATTATTGCTGAATAAAGTTATTTACTGAGATTAGGTAGTTGTGGCACAAAGTCAAAAGTATGGGGAACCCAGTCAGAAACAAATTCACACACAATGGTATGCTAATCAAACTTGAAAACCATTATACCATGAGAGAAGGCCATTTTTTTGTTGAATGAATTAATCAAAATGTTAGTCTTTTTTTTACTAACATTTTGATTGATTTTAACAGTATATCAACCAGTTTTATGATTATTTTATGCCAATACTTTAAGGAACTCCATTAATTAGAATCCATATTTACACTTTTTCTGTATAATTATTTCTTAAAGGTTTTTTTGTATATGATCCTATCAAACAAATACTTTTTGAAAAATAGGTGGGAACCTCACAGGTACTACCACTCGAGGTCAAAGTGGAATTTGGAGTAATAGCAATGAAGAGGTACTTGACATTCCCCAGATCTCAAGGATCAGCGCCTGATGCAGTTTAGTGTAATACCCTTTTAACAGGAGAGGGAGTATTACCTACCTCTGCAAGGAATACAGTCAGTGTATTCTAAGCCCCACTGACAGGAAACAATTTTCAGTAAAGATTTAACTTACCATTTAGCTAACAAAAACTAATAGTGAAGGAATCAATAGAATTTGAAAAGAAAATAGCAATAGAAAATTTTATCTGATCTTGCTAAAAAGAATTTAAAAAAAAAAAAAAAAAAGAAAAAAAAAAAAAAGACATTTAGAAGATAGTGGATTTCATTACACATTTATATATAAAATCTACAACTAGTTTCCAAACCTATTTTAAAATCCCATTTTAATGCCTTTCAAAACTCAATTTCTTTTCCTGACCTTCAAGGCTGGTATTAAAGTGTAGTAACTGTTCATCTTCCTTAGCTGTATTGTGATCTCTAAGCAGGAGGCCAGTAAATAATTAAAACAGGTCTGGTCTCTGGGATTCCAAACTTTCAGCGGTACCTTCATTTTGCACCAAAGCAAAAAGTTCAAATATGTCCATGGTCACAGTAACAGAGTCATTTTTGCCCTTGCCCTTCCATACACACGTGCTCTGGAGATATAGTTAAATATTAACTAGCATTGAAAGAACACAAACTGAAAAAGAGTTAAGATAGTTAAAGTCATATATAAAATCATCAGTTTTAATGACCAAATTTCAGCAGTGATGAGTTTACTTCATACTCAGATGAGTTAGCTCTTCAGAATAGCATGTACTGTGTGCTAGACTAAGCAAAGATTACATTAATCATTTGTGTATTAGATGCACTATTTTTCCAGATTTTTCAGACCAAAAGTTTAGGGTGTGTATTATACACAATAACTGAATATTAACTTTTTATTTTTCAGCCACATGCATTGCCATATTCAGGATGGAATGACTAAAAGTTAAATCCATGGCCCAAACTAACTAATATGTAACAAACATGTTTTATACTGCAAAAAAGAAATAGCTTGGGGAAGTTCCCATAGCCTAATGGCTAATTTTGAGTTTCAAAACATTATATAAACTCTATAAATTCTTATCTATGAATGACTGCTGACTAATATTTTGGATAAGGCTTATACAAAGGTTTTATTTTAATATTCATTTATGCAAAGAATAACTCGAGTAAATCAAGATTGGTTTGGTTAGGTTTATGCCATATCAACCATTGTAGGTTATTTAATACCAAATCATATATACATATAAGTGGAGTTGGCCGTGGTGTAATGGTTATCGTCGTAGGAAATGGACACAGCGACACGAGTTAGAATCCTGGACGAGACTGATTGCATTTCACATAGAACTAATACCCTTGGGAAAGGTATGAATCCAATTATTCTCCCTCCAGCTATGGGTAAAATAGTAGGGCAGACTAGGTTCTTCAGCCTTGGTGAGGCAACTAGTCAAGGATAAGGAAAACTCTGAATTCAAACCTGTTAAACTCTGCTTGAAAAATTGACCTTGTGTCATATCCTGCCCGAGCGGAGGGGTTGGTATATATATATATATATATATATATATATATATGTGCTTTGTAAACACATTTTGTAGATAACATTCTTAAACAAACCTGAGCTCTTTTTTGCACAGTTAAATGGTTTCAAGTATTCCTATATGACAGTCACAATTTAACATCAGTCAATTGTTTGCACACAATTTGTTCTATTTGATCCATAAATAAGACCTTATCAGGTGCTACCACTCCAAGTCAGAGTGGAACTGGGAGCAATGGCAATGACGGGGTACTCCGCATTCCCAAATCTCCAGCATTACTGGAGCCTTGCTATCAGATTTAATATTATATCCAGGACACTCATTAGCAGTGGTGGTGAGGGGTCTTAACCCTCTGCAAAGATGCAGACGGTGTATACTCCAGCATCAGTCAAGAGTTTTGCAATATATGGTAAGTGTTAGTTTGCAGCACGTGCATCATGTGACCAAAGCCATGAGAAGTAGTTACTGTAGTTGTTAATATTGTCACAGTTGGTGTGCTGTCATTGTGCATTGCTCCACTGAGTGTGATTTGAAAGAAGCACAGATGAACATGCAGAATAGTCTAATTCAGGAATTTATGCTTTAGAAGTTCAAACTAGGTCATTATGCTGCAGAAGCAACCAAAAACATTTGTTGTGTAAAAGGTGAAGATGTAGTTGCTCACTGTACAGTAACCAGATTGTTCAAGAAATTTTTCTTTGGTTGCAAGAACCTTGATCCAGCAACATCAGGTAAACCTGAGGCTGTGCTCCAAGCCATAGAGGAAAATCTAGCAAGTTCAGCATCTCGCAGTCCAGTGTGGTTTGTCACCTTCATGACAATGGCAAAACATCCGGTACTGCTGAATTGTACTTCACATTGCCAAAATATTGCAAAACTTCTGACTCACCCTAGTAGAAATATGAAAAATGAATAAATCAGTTGAAATAAAGCTTTGTAATTTTGAGAAATTACTGAATATTAGTTGATCATCAAAAGCTGAATCCTTTCTGCCTCTTAAGATAAAAGAATATTTTTAATTGTTAATAATGGCAGTCATTCTTGATATTAACAATTATTTCATGATTGCTTGATGAATTTATAAGGAACTCTCATAGTTAAAATGTTGCAAAAACGTTAAGAGTGAAGAGAAGGCAAAACATATAATTGATAAAAGTATCAGATATAGTATCTGACAGAATATTAAAACCTTAAATTGGTGTCACAGAAAATAAAATTGTTTCATTTAGTTTATTTATTTAATGACATATCACCTTCTTAAAAGTTATTCAATGCCAAAATGTGACTTAAATATTTGATTATAATCATATCTATATTTTCAATTGCATAATGTCTGGGAGACCGAGGTTTAATCCCAGGTCGAGTCATACCAAAGACACAAAAAAAAAAAAATAAATAAATAATGGTACTTGATGCTGCCTTGCTTAACACTCAGCATTAGAAGGTGGGGATCAAGGTTAAAGTAGAGCAATCCAAGGAATGACATAGCACCCTCCCCTATACCTCGGTGTCGTACCTATGGAAAAGGGAGCCTTTGGGTCACCCTCGAATAAGGTCGCCAACTTTACTTACTTTACTTTTATTCCAATCTAATACTAATAATCTAGAAAATTTTTATTTAGGTTTAGTGTGATTTCTTTGTTTAATGGCATATCAATATTCATGGGTTATTTAACGCCAAAGCTAACAGCAGTGATATTTAAATTTGGGTATGAGAGAGTCCAGCAAGAACATTCCCAAAGATATTAGTTCAAAAGTGAAAATAATAGCACAAATGGAATTTAAACTTGCTTACTTTGAAGCCACAGTCCAGCACTTTAGCTATTACACTCCAAGGATTCCCCCATTCATATTTAATAATAATCATTTGTTTGCAGTTGCATAGTTACAAATATTCCTTACACCAATAATTAGCAATATGATTTCAAGAAAGAATGATAATCTTTCATCAACAATTATAGCTTCAAGTAACTATTCTTAATACAAATAATTTGCACACAGTTATATGGTATCAAGTATTCCTGTCGAATATAAATAATTTTCAAACAGATCTTTTTGACTCTTGAATACGACCCTAATGGGTACTACCACTCTGAGTCAAAGTGCACCACAGAGTAATGGCAATGAAGAGTTACTCTACACAACTTCAGAACTAGAGCCTCACCACTTGATGCAGTTTTAAGTGATACTGAGGACACTAAAAAAAATTTAACACCAACTTCTGGTTTTCCAGTCATCTTCATCCGTGCTCACTTCAATTAATCTTTCAAGGGAGATAACTATTAAATAATTATAGGGTATTCAACTTATTTGCAATTAGTTATAACAAATTCGATAAATCAAATGTGACTCAAATTCCAGTTTAATAGCTACTAAAGGTTGGTATGTATATATATATATATATATATATATATATATATATATATATATATATATATATATATATATATATAGATAGATAGATAATGTGCGTGTATACTTTTATTCACCTCTGCAAGGGAGTAAAATGTGCCAAGGTCGAGTTTGAGGGAAGTCATACATATATATGAAAGGATAGAGTCAAAAATAGTCAAATTTTCTCGGCACCTTAGCATGCTACAGGTATCAGGAACTGTCCTGACCCAAACCTTATCACAACGAAGAGATGAAGCTCGATGAAACGAATCCCAAGACATTAAACTTTCGGTCCAATTTTTCTGCAACTGATGATACGAGCCGAAAATGATTTTTTTTACCAATTTTTAGATATCAAAAGAAAAGAACTAATAAATTCAAAATCAGCTTAACTGACCGTTTAGAAATTTGAAAAAATACAGTGAACATTTTAGAGATATCAGTTCAACTGAATAAGCAGACGACAAATATTTTAATTAATCCAAACAAATAAACGGTTTATTTTTATAGAGTAGGAAATGTAATTTTAAAAAGATCAATACGACTAAATATTATAATTTAATCTAAAAGGTCTAAAATTACTGTATAGCCTAAATAAATCCAGGAAGGATAAAATCGCATTTGGATGATTAAGATGGTTTAAATTACATTTTTTCAACAGGTAAAAATGTAGTGCCAAGATTACTATAACGTCCTTTCAAAAACTTACCAAGGACAAATAATCTATCATGACTCGGACATAAAAAGTCATTTAAAATTTACTTGTTATTAATTTACAATATGAGCAAATACTGTAGACTTAGATTCCCAATTGTGTGACCAAGTTAGTTTTAGCCCATCCACAAATGCACATATAATTCAGTTTTTTGTTGATGTTTTTTGTTTTTTTTTATTTTGTTTTTTTTATTTTCTCTTGTAAGTTGCCAATAATCATTTATTTGCACAATTATTCCAATCCAATACTAAATATTCATGCACAGTTATATGGTTTAAAGTAACTATTCAAATTTGATAATAATCATGTTTGCACACACTTATATATTTCCAAGTATTTCTATCTAACACTAATAATTTGCAATATGGTTTCAAGTAATTAATAAGAATTTTTATAAACAATCATAGCTTCAAGTAACTATTTCCAGTAATTGACTTAAATAAATTTTTTAAAAGTGTGTGCAGTACTGACAGACGGATATTACAACTAAATACGACTTGTTTTTACGTGTATATATATATATAAATATTTAAAATGATATATAACAATCAATTCGGTAAGCTGAATTAGTGTCCGTTTTTTTTTTTTTTGGAAACAAAGCACGACTATTATCAGCGATTTAGACGAGTTAATAGGGCGAACTATTTATTTCCAGTTTTTAACACCATTAAAAAAAAAAAAACCCAGAAAACTGGTCTTCCAAAATTCACAAAAAGCGCATAAACACAGCAACACGTATCGTTGATTTTACAATCAAACATGAAAATTAATTTGCAGCATATGATCTTGCTCATGGACACACTAAAGTAACAGCCAACTTGTTAAAACAAAAAACATTTAGTCACTCCATTTAAGTGAGGTAATAATTACCAACAATTATTAAAAACTATAAGTAAATAAAATTAAGAGTACACTAACTCTAGTGTTGTAAGAAAACAATTTCAAAACATTAACCTTTAATAGTTGATAAATATGTGTTAGAAGCAAAAACGAAATACATTATTTTCTAACACCCAGGTAAAAATAAAATGGTATACCTTGAAAAATGAGGGTGATGAAACTGATCGTTTGTTCTATACAAATAAAATTATGTTGTACCCATTGTATTTGCAAATCCACGAAGTCTCAAATTAACTTCTTGTTCTCCAAGAAACAAAACTGTCAAAAGTAATTTTTAAAAGATATTTATATAATACAATTAACAAAAAAAATTCTAACTAATCTAACTACTCTTCTTTTAAGACTTTAAAAAAATATATAAATAAACTTTGGTTTAACTTCAAAGCATTCAGCAGAATATATCTATGGTTAACCTGGCACCATGTGTACTATACGCTCACACACACAGAAATGCTTTTCTCTAAGTAACAAATCAAAAACTTTGGTAAAAATAGATTCTCAGCACAGAATTTTTCTTTTAGGAAGCTGTGAGAAGCAAAAATATCCACATTTTTTGCGTGTGTATGTGATCTACACTGTTAAACTAATAAAAAAAGATGAAAGGCGTGGTTAATATGAAGTGTTATTTACGCCACACTGTGAGCAAGATGTACTTATTACTTACTACAATAGAGATATACTTCACGAAGTCATTTTCTTTTTCTTTTTTTGCCTCATCCTAAGGATTTATTTTTAAATTACAGAAAAGTGTAAACTTTCTTTTTAGACAATTTCCAGGGTCATATCCCGATTTGTTAAACATTCTCTCCACATTTTGGAAACACAGGTTACTAGAGACCCAAATATTTTTTAAGTAATATTTTCATTAATAAATGAATTTAAAAATACAAAGGTTTGTTATGTTTTTTTTTCAAAGACATCAGTAGTTTCAAATGAATTAGCATCCGTACTGAAAAAGTTAGATCTTAGAAGTCTAGACAATTTTTGACATATTGCGTCAAAAATTGCGAAGAATTATGCTAGACTTGTACACGAACACCTACAAAATTACCAGTAAAAAGAATCGAATCTTTACAACTGTTTTCATTAACGTTCTGACGGACCTTGAACAAGTAGTAAGATATATGCGTACTACAATTAATGGACGTTGTGGGTCACGTGTTGCTCGATGAGGAGAGAACGAAACAATTTTGTTGTTGTTCATTTTCTCCAAATCACACCAGAGTAAATTTGCCCATAAAAGAGTATCTGTGTGTGTATATATATATATATATATATATATATATATATATATATATATATATATATATATATATATATATATATTATACACAAACACACACACAGAGCTACTAACAAATCTACTTTCACTCATTCTATATAATCTCATAAAATTTATGACAGAATTGATCTGGAAATTTTCAATCCACCTCGTTTTTATTATTACCAACAGAGCATCTGCTGCTACTTTTAAGCCAGCAGTTGTAGGTTGTTAAGGGAAACTATTTACCACCCCAACACCAGGAGTAAAAAAAAAAAAATAATTAAAATAACAAACAATCCTTCAGAAGAAAAAAATGATAATTAAATGTATTAAGTTTTCAATGAAAATTTGATTAATTAGTAATATATTCGAAAGTATAGTTTTTTTTTCAAATTTGAGCTAAAACTTGTTTATACATTTTTTTCTTCTTTCCCACCTCCTCTTTTGTTACTAAAAACCAATCCTTTTTGGTTTAACGGGTAAATAAATAATTCAAAAAAAGAGGGATATCATGGCATAATCGACAATATGATTTGGTAAATATTTAATGAATTTTACAGAGCAGACTTCTTAAAAAAATTTTTTTTAAAAAAACATACACACACAAATCAAGGAATAGTTCAATTAGTTCCTTAAAGTAAAAATACATATCTTTTTTTTTATAATTACTTATTTCAACAGAAAAAAAACTTTTCCTGGTGTTAATTTTTTTTTAATTTTCAAAATAGAAACGTGTTATAACTTTTACAATAAATCTTTTTTAAATTAATTTTTTTTTAAAAGTTATAACATTTCTATTTTGAAAAGTTTTCTCCCAGTAAATCCAAAGAATTTAATGAACTTAATTTTTTTAAAATAATTTCTTCAAAAAGTTGTGATATTTGACTAACATTGTCAGCAACATTCAACCGAAAACATTACCCCACCTTCCGCCCCGAGGTTTCAGAAAAAAATTGGAATGAATTAAAATTTGAATTAAATATTTTCAAATCACGCCACATAGAAAAAATGAAACCTGATATTTTGGTCAATCCTGTTGCAGAAACAAAAAAAAATATTTTGTTTCTAAATTAGAAGTCAAATAAGTTTGACTTGAATTACATTTGAAATTTGCGATAAGAAAAAAATTCCGCAATGAAAGTGTTTTTAAGTTTGTTAGGTTTTTTTTTTTTTTTGTTTTTTTTTTTTTTTTTTTTTTTTTTTGCATTTCATAAAAACCAACTTCAAAACATGTTAGTTACATAAGAATTTAAAAATTTCAGCAGCATGAGTAAAAAGGGGGGAAAAATGGGAGAATTTTCGATGATAAAAATGGAAATAAGGACAAAAATCAGAATTTAAAGCAAGAGAGTACGGTACTATTAGATAGAGATGGTCCCAAAAAGAATGTGCTGACGTTAATGAAAAGTGAAGTCTTTCACTGACATAGCAGTTTTGCATTAACCTTAATTATTTCAATTAATTTTTTTTATTATTAAAAATATTTTTCTTAACGAAAAATATCTAATTAAAATACCTCTCATGTAAACTGCTCGATTAATTTATTGCTAATACCGTTAATAAGATCTTCAGTGCCTTGAATTTTTTTTTTAATGTGACCATCTCTTTAAATGTATGGTCACATTTTTTTAAATAAATCTTAAGGCAACCCAGATTCCGATTGGTTTTCTTCGACCAACACGAAGTTCTTGCTACATTTGCAATATGAGGTAGGGAAAAAAACAAAATCATTCATTCATTCATTCATTCAAGCAATTTACAAAGGCTTTTCTTGTAACTTTTACTAGTTTAAAATAAAGGCAAATAGATAAAAATGTTTTAAAATAGTCCCTTAAAGTAAAAAAAATATATATATTTGCTAGGTCTCACATTGCAGATATTTACCATTTAAAATGAGATAAAACTTAAAAGCAAGTATGTAACTTTTGAAGAAAAAAATACTGATTAGCGCCAAGTTATTCTAGCAGGTTTATTAGTAGTCTATTAACAATTATCACAAGAAAATTTTTTAATGTGTTGATATAAGACTGACTGGTGACTGTGTATGTATAACACAATTTTAAAAATTAGGTGATCCGCAATATGAAACATTAGAAAAAAATGTCACCTGAAAATGTGGTGTGATCACAGCTGAGTGTAATAATTAAGTAACTAACCAAACACCTACCAGAATTTTTATACTTCTAACTTAGGAAAAAATATAAAGATTTAAATAGTTTTGTATAAATAATTAAGTTATAGGATCGTTGTTTCAATACAAGTCATTTCTAATTTTGAATAACAATGTGTTATATTTCTTTTTGATAATAAAAGCCTTTTAAAAAAGGTAAGTAGGATTATATATATATATATATATATATATATATATATATATATATATATATATATAACACCGATGCGATCATTCTTCCGAAGATATTAACGAAAATACGATTAATCATAGTCTACCCAATTAAATACGAGCAACTTCTTTGTGACCTTATAATAACACACAAAAGTGAAATAGTTAAGTTCGATTTATCTATATCAATGACAAATAGTACAATAAAAAGGGGTAATTTGATATCTATATATTCCAGTATACCCACATTATTTAAACCTTTTATTTAAATCTCTTTCAATAAAATAAAAATACATTGAAATCCCATGGTTGTAGTAATCACGTTTGTCTCTACTTAAGGGGAGAAAAAAGTTATCCACCTTATATAAGGACGTGCTTTTGGGCAGGTTTTTTTTCCGAGATTGCAGAAGAAAAAAGATGATTTTTAAATAAATACATGAAAGAAAGAAATAATCAGGATATTACAATGCTTTTAAAACACGGACCGAGAGGTGCATTTGGTCACGTGATCACCTTATCGTGTGCCATACTGAAGACAAACGAGATGGATTATTTGTTTTATCCTATTTAAACTTAAAAAAAAAAAACAATGATTTCTGTTCAAAGCTTTTTTTTTTTTTGTTTTGTTGTTCTGAGAGAGATACTTCTTGTAAAATTTTTAAAATTACAAAAAAGAAAAAAAATCTGTAACTATGTGTATGTGATAGGGACCAAATTTAGCATGAAAATTAACAGAAATAAAAAAAATAAAAAAAAGAGTAGGTAAATTGTTTGATCTTAAACATTTCTAAATGAAAATCTTGTGAAAGAAAAAAAGCGTGTATTTCCTTCTTTTGTGTGTATGTGTCTCTGTGGGTGGGTATGTGTGTAAATAATTACTCCAATTCCTATAAGATTAAAAAAACAGTTGTTTTGTTCTTATGAAAGAAAGAAATAATCACGATTTTACAATACTTTAAAACAAGGAGCAAGAGGCGCACAAACAAGATTTCTCCTTTCAAGTGAAAAACTTAAAAAAAAGGTATATCAATAACTGCTTACTGGTAAAAAGAAAAAACAAAAATCATATTTCTTTACATTCGTAATTATTTCGGTTCTTCTAAAAAAAAAAAAAAAAAAAAAGAGAGTTAATTTGATTTTATATTTTTTTTTAATAAGAAAAATATAAATATAACCAGTTTACAATGAGAAAAATATATACAAGAGTACTTTCATTTTCAAATCTATGGATTAAAATCAAGTGATTTATTGTAAAAAGATCAGAATTGTATTTGCGTTTTTAGGAAATAAATGTGTGGTATATAAAATACACATTTTCCCAAATAATAAGACAGTGAATGAAATATTTAAAATTTAATCCCCAGTTACGGTGTTTACTGTTTTATTAACCTTATGCTGATACCATTACCATACATTCATGTTTTTTCTTGAATTAATTATCTGATTTGGTAAATTTTAAAAAGAACCATTATTGTAAAAAAAAATACAAGAAAAACAGGACATTAACTACGTAATCAAACAGTATATTTGGTGTAGTGTATACACAAGTTAAACATATTTCGTCGTATGAGTGAAAAATGAATGATGAAATCACTGTAGTTATATTTCCTTTTAAAGAATAAAATGATATGCAAAAAGAACGTTTGAAAATCATATGCTGTCAAAAATATGATAAAATAAACTAGTAATAAAAAAATAATAACGTTAAAATTAACATTTAAAAAATCGAAATAGCCGGTAACCCGCATAAAATCTTTTTTTACCTACCTTTTTCTTTTTTTTTCTTTTTTTTTTAACCGTAGTTTAGGTTAAAAATTTCAAAAAGGGGAAATCCACCTCTATTTCCGAGTGATCCTCCTTTTTTAATATTTTTTTCCAACAGATTATTTTCCTTCTTGCTCAATTAGTACAGTAGTAGTACAACTACTACTAGATGTAGTATAAACAGCAGAGGTAGTAATAATCAAAAACCTGAGTGTCAGTATATATGTCGTATTCTTATTAGTACTTTACTATATTTTACTACTACTATTTATTGTAGTAGTAAGTAAAAAGAAGGCACTACTCAAATGATCTTTATTCTTACCAGTCGTCGTAGATTTAAAATATATTTTTAATACTTAAGCTTTTTCTTTCGTTCTTATTATTTTCTAATCTGCTAAACTAATGATTATTTTATCCCAAAACGGCTTTATAAAAGAGATCAAAGGTCGCCTTTTCATCTAAATAGTATTGTAAGCTTTTTCATAGTGGTTAGCCATCTGCTTCCCTTTTTCAGTTACAGAAAATAGTCAGATTAGTGATGACGTCACTGCAGGCTGACTATGTATGCGGTTGCGGGTGAGAGGAAAGAGAAAGAAAAGGAAAAAGACTATATTAAACAGCTAGATCGGAGTGGGGGATAAATTCAAGAACGATAACTCTGATCTTTTCTTAGAGAAATGTAGAGACGTATTTCATGAAGTGAGGTGAGAAGCATAATTGACCAATCAGGATGATAGGCCGATCCCCAACAACCAATCAAAATATTTGCCGGCAATTAAGATCAAGGCTAAAAAAGCGGGATTTCTAACTGACCTTTCTTCTTTTCTTCAATAATAAAAGAATGTACTTGTAAATATGCCCATTTCGAAAACTATTTTTGTTATTAATGCGTAAATATCAATTTTCAAAATTAAATATATTCAAATTTGCCTTTATTTCCTACTGTTTGTGTGTTATAAAATAGGTTTTTCAAAAAATGTTAAATTCCAAGATTTTCTAAATAGAATTAAAATGAAAATAAGACCGTTTTTGTGTCGAACAAAACTTATATATTCTAATATTATGCTCCTTATTATTCGATTGTTGGTTAATATTCAAACGTATTACATTTTTGGAAATTCAACTCTTGAAGTCTTAAGTTTGTTGAATATTATTTGATGTACGTCACGACTTTTTTCAAAGAAAATAATAATTAACCCTATATCCAGATCCTTGATTCACTAAACTATCTCAAAACCTAATCAAACTAATCACTAATTAATGAATTTTAACAAACTATTTTTTATTGACGAATATTTTTTAACATACAAAATTAAACATTGAACTTAATCATCGAAAATCATATATTTCTCTTCTTTTTTAATCTATGTTTGACATGATTAATTTTTTCTTTTAACAATAAACATGTATTTTAAATTTGTTACATTACAATATCTATAGAATTTTTTTTCTTTTCAATAAAGAAAAAATTAAGGTTATACAACAAACAACATTTACAGTCGCTTAACTTATTAAATAATAGTGTCCAGTGTACCATGGGACAATCTTTTAGCAAACAGAAGGTACTACACACAAAGAAAGGGGATAATTTACTTCAACAATAACAATTAAATTACTTATTCCTTTGCAAAATTTCTAGCCCAGTCAGCTGGTGCTGAAAAATACACCGACTGCATTTCTGCAGAGGGGTAAGACTCCCCCCGACAAGTGTCCTGGATATGACACTAAATCTGATGGTGATGCTCCGGTAATGCTGGAGCTTTAGGAATGCGGAGCACCCCTTTATTGTCAACGCTCCCTGGTCCACTTTGGCCCATAGTGGTAGCACCTAATAGGGTCCTATCTATTGGGTCAAATAGAACTAAACTGTGTACTTATGCTAAACTGAATTGTTTGAAATAGAACTGTTTATATTTATAAAAATTGATTTGGCATTAAATAAAGTACAATGGTTGATATGCCATAAAACCAAACCAAACCAAACCAAACCAAAATTCGTAATTTTCCCTTTAGCGCACACATGTGCATTTTTATACGCGAGTATACGCATATGCGCACGCTCTTAAAAATTGTCAATTTTCGAAAGTAAAAACACTCCCTAAAATGGTGGGTGTCTCGAGTGGAGAAATGGTTGAGAAGCTAAACTATTCAAGTAAGTTAGAGTCTTAAAGGGTACCCCATTCATAAGGCCTTGTACCACATCTGAGCAACAAAGCTTAATAAATTACCCTTCCCCCAAAATGGTACCAGCTAAAAAACATTATCCATGATTCTATTAATATTTCTGAAACTGAAAATATTTTCATGTCGAAAAAAACTCTGAAATTTTACTCAAGATAAAGAAAAAAATTTAATTAAAACAAACAAAACAAAATTAAATTCAAATGGAGTGGGTGGAAAATAGGCTATTATTTTCGAAGTTGAAGTACCCGCGGCATAAAGATTAAAGATTAAAGTATTGAACTATCACATCGTAGAAAACGAGTTCGATTTCTCGTCATACTATTACGTTCACTTGCAAATACCCGTACAAAAGGTAAAAATTCCTTTATCATTCCAGTTATGAGTTAAATAGTAGTACTGCAGTTCTTATACCAGAATGAATTTGGTATTAAGTAACTGGCGAAAGTTGATATGCTATAGAAACCTGAATCAGAGTTGACCATTTACAATTATTACAATCATATTATATTAAAGAACTACTTTATAAAAAGTTAATTTACAAACCACAAAAGTTTATCGATATATAATTCTATTGAAGAAAAAGGTACTAGACGAGCCGTGAATTCGTTGCAACAGTGGTTTCGGATCATATAAATAGTTCTATTTCAGAAAGAGTAAAGGATTCTGATTAGCATTCCATGGATATCTCCGTTATATCGATAATTTGAATGATTAAAAGATGACGACTAGCGTAATGCAGTCTCAACAAAATTATTATTCATTAGCAAATTGTAAATGTATGCTGGTGTTTTATGGCATATCAACCCTTGTCGATTATATAATACCAAATCCTACTTACACATATATTATATAGATTTATTTGTGAGCGATTAGTTTGTAGGTATAATTTTAAACGAGTTAGAGCTCATTTATTTGAACACAGTTAAATGGTTTTAAGTATTGCTATCTAAACTAATAATTCTATTTATCAAGTTTTCTCATCTAATACCAATAATTTGCACACAGCTGAACGTTTTTAAATAACTAATAAAGATAATCCTCAGTAAATAATTGAACAATTTCATTTAACTCGTAGATGGGACCATAACAGACACTACCACTCCGAGTCAGAGTGAACCTGAGAGTAATACCCAAGATTCCCTAAACTCCAGCACTGGAGCCTCACCATCAGCTGCAGTTTAGTATCATACTCACGACACTCAAACTCTTGTTTTTCTCAATGCAATCGACCGTCAGTTACCGCCTTCTAGCACCTTTAGGATTAAATAGTGTTGGATATTAGTTTACCAGAAGAATAATTTGAAGAATACTGTCGAGACAATCATATAGGTGCTAGAACTTGACATGGCAAACCGATTGATCGGATCGGGCCTCTCCGATTGCCTGTCGAGCCCAGTAGGGGCCAAAATGGGGTGTTGCAAGTAACGCGACCACTTCGGTCCCGGTTTGCTCAGCCACCAGAAACCCGATCTCAAGCATTAAGGATCGCCACCCAAGGCCAACAGGTGGTCTCGTTGTGAGGGCTGTCATACACCTTTGTAGAGGGGTAGTCGGCATATTCTATAGCCCCAGCTGACCGAGCAGGCAAATTATAAATGGAATTGCTCTATTCCCCGAAAAGCATTTTAAGTGTATTAATGGTATTAGAATTTTTTTTAAGTGTTTAAAATTGTTAATAAATTTTATCAATAAATATGAGATGAAACATTAGTTCACATAAAAATATAATAAAGGCTCTCTCTGTTTTAAAAGTTTCGCGGGCAAGTACGGGGATCATTAAATAAGTTTCCAGACTTTTTTTTCGTATGGGCACTTTTATTGATAGTACACGCATGAAACTCTAGTTCCCTTCGAAGTAATCTCCTCCAGCTGCAATGCACTTGTTGTACCGTTCCAATAACTTCTGGAAGGCCCCATCGAAGTCCTCTTGTGTGAGCCTCTCAATGACCTTCGTCACAGCCTCTTTCATCTCCTCAGTTGTCTCATAACGACAGCCTCTGAGCTTAGGGAATAAGCAAAAGTCACAGGGAGCAAGGTCTGGACTATAGGGAGGGTGAGGAACTGTTTTGATGCCCATCTTGGTCAAATAGTCTGTGACAAGGATGGAGTTGTGGACTGGTGCATTGTCCCGGTGGAAATGCCACTGACCCGATTTGAAGAGTGTTGACCTCTTCCAACGGAATCTCTTCCTGAACTCCCTTAAAACCTCAACTTAGTAACCCTAACCCTAACCCTTTGGGCAATCAACTCTGGTGTATTGACTTCCTTACTTCTCCCATACCTCTAATCATCCCTCACAGACTTCCTGCCTTCTTTGAATCTCTTATGCCACTCAAAAACCGATGCTCGATTCATGCAAGATGGTCGAAAAGCAGTCTGAAGCATTCCATGCGTTTCTGTAGCATATTTTCCAAGTTTAAAACAGAATTTTATTGCATATCGTTCTTCTAAAGTGTCCACATGTCCAGATTACATTTTTGAAATTCACCAGTTGTGATAATCAGGCTTTAGTAGGGTGTATTGCATATCGTTCTTCTAAAGTGTCCACATGTCCAGATTGCATTTTTGAAATTCACCAGTTGTGATAATCAGGCTTTAGTAGGGTGTATTCCAATTGCTGCTGTAGCTGTTGAGTTGAACGCGAAATCATGAAAATTGGTCAGTCATCTCATAAGATGTATAGCAATAACATACTGAATTTTTAAGAGTCTACGACAATTTTAAATGCATGTACAAAAAAATTCTGTAAACTTATTGAAGGCACCACGCAAATCACAATTCACTTCTAAGAAGGCGGGTGCTAAAAAAGGTACTACAAAAACAAGAGCTAAAACTTTTTGTTTACAATTTTTCTTTATTCAAAACGTTGTGCAAAATGTGGACGAAAATGTACAATCTAATTGTCCTGAAAAAATAGAATCAATTTGTAATTTAACTAATTGAAATAGTTTTTGCATTGAGAAAAAAAGAAAATGAATTCCTTCTTGAACCTACCTTCGTCCATGAATAAGGGTCTCGAACAAGTTTCTTCGGCAGAGTGTGAGAGAAGCGTAGATAACTCGTCTTTTGAAATCAGCACCCTCAAAGAAGAAGCCAAACGACTGATGTCTGTTTTTCGAGGGCTGCTATATCTTAACGATTAAGAAAGATCAGCATAATTATCACTATCTTTTATCTTCTCTGTTCAAATGATTTTCAAAGAACCACCTTTTGATTACAACAGAAGAATTCAAATTTAATCAGGGGATAGTTTGAAAGAACCATTTTTGACTCAAACGAAATAATTCAACCTTCTCCTGAAGACAATTTTGAAAAAAATAACATTTGCAACATCTCCAGAAAAAGAACCTCTTTTCCATTAATCAGAATATATTTCTGGTAGCCTTTTAAGATATGAACTGTTCAACAAATCTTTGTTTCTGACTAAGTCTTGCATTGAGAACACCTTGTGCAAATTTTCAAATCAGCCTTTATAGAAAAATCTTTCCAAACGCAAAATTGCAGTGAGCCCATCTTTTTTAGAACTTTGAAAGAGCTATGTCCTTACAATTTTTTTTTTTTTGTTTTTATTGTAGTGGAGAAAAAAATTCCCCTTATTTTATACACTGGCCACATAATCTCTAATCTTACTCAATTTCTTTTATTGTTTTCTTTGGTCAGTTTACCCTTGAGTAGATATACAACTACGAAATATTACTGTTTCTAATTTGAGGTACAAAGTTATATAAATTGCATAAAATTGCCTTAGTGGTGCACTTCAGTTGTGTTAGATTTTCTTTCTATTATTTCGGATGATTGTAGAATCTACAATCAAAGATAAGACAACTCAGGCGAAAGATAAGACAAACTGTTCAACATTAATCATAAATAGGGAAAAGTATGATATATTCTCTAGTTGGGAGAATGTAAAAAAGTCTGTTGCTTGTATGAGGTGGGTAGTTGTAAATTGGCCTCGGGAATGAAATGGACAAAAGAATTTCGACACGTAATAACAGGAACACAGAAATACTGAAGACAGATTTAACAGTGACTTTTATTTTTGATTATGTATGTTATGGTGGAGAGAGTCCTTAGTTTGCAATTATTTTGGTATCGGAAGCAAACTTTCCGTAACAGTTATTTGAGGGTATAGATGTTTGGAGAAGAAAAGGAAATTACTCAATCGAATATTTTGTCTTCCCTTTTCTTGGTGGCGCTGTTCTCTTAAGCTTCAGAATAGCTTGGTGTCTCATTGTCGGATAAGTTCTTTTTACTAAATGTGCTTTTCTGTTCTCTTTTTTCTGGGTCTCTTCTAGCTATCAGCTCTTTTATATATATCCCTAGGATTCTAAATTGTTGCTGAAGTTTTGTTTTCTATAGTTCTGTTGGTTAATTCCAATCCTTAAGGTGTCAGGTAGTGTGCCTATTAATTCTGGATTTTTTGAATGAATCTGGCGTCGGTTAGTCTGACTTAGGCCTATATTTAGAATTTATGAAGTCTTTTGAATTTTTTATTTATTTGTTTGTTTGTTTTTTGTTGTTGTTTTTTTTTTTTTTACTGATAGGACATTTTTAGAAAAAGATTTTAATCTGTTTTTGGTTAAAACTGTATTACTTAAAACCATTACAAGTCTTTTCTTTGGTGGTGGGAACTGGTTATCGTTTGTCCTGTTTGGCAGTCCGCTACCTGGTTCCATCTCACCGTCTCTTTTTAAGGGCAAAAGGAGAAAAGGGTCAAATACGTTGTGCATCCAGATTTCTCTGCAAGCGACTCGGTAGAATGTCGTAAAGATATTGACTCAAAATAGCGGTGGGCTCTTACATTTATAGAGGAGTAGGGGGGGTGATAAAGTGCTGTCTCTGTCTCTGTCTATTCATTAAAGTTTAACCCCTCAATCAAATATCCAAATGGCGACTATTGGAGACGTTAACAACATAGAATTTTTTGTTTTGTTGATTTTTTTTTCATTTGATGTCACCAGCACCAGCAAACGTTATCTATCAGAGACCACTTTGACGATCATAGATCAAAGAAAATGGGATTTGATAGGATTTGTTTATTTCAACTTCATCATAGGTCGGATGATTCCATTATCTTGCCTTTAGGCAAGATAATGGAATCGTCTGTTCCTATGAATTATAAACCCTTGGACAAGAGAAGGGAACATACTTCGCGTTCGAGTTACACGTTCGCCGTGTTTGGCGTTATGGGAATCAGGTCATGTGGCTTGCAAGCATGGTCTCGGTCACGTCGGTCAAGGTCACCTAATATGCGTGCCGGGAAAACTAGCATTCGAGACCGACTGCTAAGACCGAAACTTCTTGGGCCTCATGGAGCCGTCCCTGCAGGCTCTCATCTGCTCTGTTGGGGCTTGTTTTATCGCCTGGCGCGTGAGATGTCCCTATTTAGGGGAATGCAGACGGGGCCCAAGGCATATTTGGAACCGCCGGGCGTGTCTGAACGACGGCTCTACTCCAAGCTTCCACATTAAAAAGGCCTTATATCACACTTTAACATTGTGGGATACTAAACAAATACCAACGTGCCTCGCGATTCGTGTTAAACTCCAGCCGTTTTTCTTGTTGCACAGTTCGGTTCGTGTGGCTTGGTCGGATGGTCTTGTTTACGTCAGTCAAGGCCGTCTTACACCCATACCGGGGAAGTCAAGCATTTGTGTCACAGGAACAAGACTAACACTCCATGGGCCTCAGGGAACCATTCCCCCAGGCTCTCATCTGCTTCGGCAAAGCTCGGTTTATTGTCTGGCGCCTGAATCACCCGTTTTAAGGAAATGCGGACGGGGCCCAAGGTATTTCTGGAGCCGCCGGGCGTGTCTGGCCTACAGCTCTGCGACCGACTACCACGTTAAAAAGTCCTTGTGCCACACTTTAGCTTGGTGGAATACCAAACTAATACCAACGAGACTTGTGAATGCCACCTGTCAATTTTATTCACCGGCCCATCAGCATAATGTGTGTTCGCCGATGGCCTGGGAGATCAGGGTTCAATACCAGGTCGAGTTATACCAAAGAATCGAAAAATGGTACTTGATGCCTCACTGCTTAACACTCAGCATTATAAGATACGGATCAAGAGTAAGCAGAGCAATCTACGGTGTAGTTGCTATTGAAAAAGGAGCCTCCGGGTCGCCCTCAGCTATGGTCGACCAACATATATATATATATATATATATATAACCTTGTCTTTCTTTTCTTTTTTTATATTTTTGTATATATCATATTTTTCCCAAAAATATTTCTGCGATGTACCATCTTTGCTGGGTCGTGGTTATACAAACACGATGAAAATATTAGAAATAGATCGATATATATACATGGTGGAATTTTCTATAATAGCCATAACATATTTCTTGTTTTTTTATAACAGTCATCTTTTTAAGTAAAATTTATTAATATATTATATGTGAGATGAACATCTGTAAAAAAAAATATTTTTTAAGATTAGGATATATCGTAAAAATGTATTCTATAACCATCGAGATTTTTCTGTTAAGGATCAATAATTTATTGTTTCATTCGAAACGAAAGAAAGATAAAGTATTATTTTAATCGAATTGATATAAAGTGTTTAAACAATAAAAGCTTAGTTTGAAATTACCTTTAAGTTGTAATTATATTTACAAAATAACAATTTAATAGTGTTATCTTCTTCTGTAGAGTTGTTCCACGACAGATTACCACGAATATTTTAAAGATTTAGCCATTATATCTCAGATTTCGATTAAAATTGCTGTACTGGATTGCCATACATATCAAAGCCACTGATTGAGGCAGACTTGAATGGTTGGCCAATTGAGCAGCGTTCGAAATCACAAAACGTCAATAGGCCCAAGTTTCACTTTTTAATTTGGTCTCATATGAATTAATGAGTTATACGATTGACTGATTGATTTATTTTAACGGCATCTCAACCTATATGGAGTAATTTTATGTCTGGAGGTTAGGAAATTGCATGCATTGTACGTTTTTATTTATATTTTTTGAGAATACGCTGATTGTATAGAGTGCAGAGGGGTAATGTTATATAGCCATACCGGCATAATGAAAAGATAAATAATGAACAGGCATGGAGGAAGAATGACCACAACTCTTCCCTATAAAAATATCTCTCTCTTTATCTTTCTTGGAGTCAAAGTTTCTGTGATGTGAGAGAGACAGGCGGACGGAGGGAAATGAATGGAGGCCGCCATATTGACCCATAGCTTCTTCTTAGCCGCTCTGTGCTTCCATATTTATCTTTAGGGTCCCATTTAGCCCTTCTTTTACTTCTCGGTCGGGGGGTACTCAACCGGAGGCCTACTGAGGGCCTCTCTGTGGGAAACTGCTCCAGCGGGGCGTCCAGCTACTTACTCCCATTACTGACCTCTCTCTCCTAGCCGCGAGCTGAGACTGACTCAAAACTGAGACCGCCCGTATTTCACGTGGGCATCTGCATATATCTTTTCATAATGCCCACACATTTCCGCTCAACCGCATGACTCCTTCCGATTATTTTCACATGAGCGTCCTGTGCACAGAATCTCTAATTGACGGCTCGGTCAAGTCAATGTGCAACAATAAGACCCTCCACCACCACCACAAATGGGTATAACACTAAACTGTATCTGATGGTAAGGCTCCAGTTCTGGAGAGTGTGGAGTACCCATTCATTACCATTACTCTCAGATCTACTCTGACCCAGAATAGTAGAACTTGTTAGAATCCTATCTATGGTTCAAATAGATCTGTTTGTAAATTAATTGCTTCGGTTTCTTTGTTTAATAGTATATCAATCTTCGTGCATTATTGAATGCCAAAGCCCTCTTGGTAGAAGGACAGTAGGGATACTTGTAAAAGGTATGAACCCCCTTATGCATCCATGCCTGGAGGAATAAAGGGATTCATACTTTTCCCAGGAGTATTAGTTCTAAAGTGAACGTAATGGCACAACTGGAGTTCGAACTCACATACTTCGAGGCGGCAGTCCAGCACATTACGCCATGGGAACTCCTTTCTATTTGAAGATAGTGGAAAGCTAAAACAATGCCATCGGAGTTTCTTCCACGTATACATGCACACAATCATCGGTATAAAAATATTGATCTTTCCCTGCTAACGAATGGACGATGCCACTTTTTGAGAACAATGAGTATGGCCCAAATCAGGCGAGAATTACTAAAGGGAAGGAAAGGCCAAGAACAAGTAGCCAACACTGTGAGCAAGCAGGCATTAACAAGAAACCGTCAGAGGGCAAAACAGAGGTCAATTAACCCTAGCAGGGAGCAGAGGTAAGATTGGCAAAATCCAGGCAAGCAGGAAGAAGCGTCTGACCGGAAAATCAATCAGCACGAAGACGGACATTTTGAGCCCTACTGAGACCAACCGACAGCGGCATTTTATACCAACAACCCTAAACAGAACCAGAAACGTATACAATAAAGACCAAAAGGACTTTCAGACCAACACACAGATAAGTGTTCATTAGTAATTTTAACTTTGTTACCACATTGACGATTGACCGCTGAAAGAAATATGTTTTAGCAACCCTTTCGCACCTCATAGATAAACGTGTTTGAACATCCACTAGCGTTATCTATTCTTTCATCCGACCAATATGGGAGAATCGTTAAAACTCTCATTCGGGTCTCATTTGAAGTTAGTTAAACCCCAAAAGTCTTAATTAGGAGAAATTGGGTAGAATGTGCCTCAAAGTATTTTTAAGTGGGGATTTGGGGATGGGAATGTCGCCGAGACTCGCGCGCTGCTGGTCATAGGTTCAGCAGGCCCGAAGGCCAGGTGCAAGTGGGTCATTGCTTGTCATTGATTCACTGAGTGCAACGGGAATCTGTGCTTGTCAATGCTTGTCAGTGATTCGCCAGACCAGAAGGCCAAGTGCAATATAAATCTTTGTTTATCATTGATACCCATCCGGCACGAATGCCAGGTAGCCCAATTGGGGTCGCGTATCTTCCAAACAAGGTAAGTTTTGATTAGGAAGTAATGATACAAATATTACATTTAAATTCTCTTAATAGTTCTCGTTTATTAGAATTTTCTTTCTTTTTGCTGCCAAATTTTAAAAAAAAGGGCGAAATCGATTAAGCGGCCAATAACTTTTGGGTGGGGAAAACCACTATCAATCCGTGAATAAAATTTTCTTTACCTCATAATTTTCAAGTTATTAGAAGGTGAAAATTAAATAAAAGATACGTATATGCAAGAAGTATCATAGAATGATGAAATAAAAAGTATTTTAAATTATTTATAATCATTTTGTATAAAATATATCTAGAATAAAAATATCTTTAATTTGAATTTCTTTTACGGCTAATCGACATGATTCTTGCGATTTACAAAACGTTTCTAATACAAATACACAAGCTTACTGCACCTGCTGTTCCTAAGTGGTCACCCATTTAAATTATCACCCATCTTCTCATTGGGTACCCAATTTATTCGGTCTTGTGCCAAAGAGCTTCGTAAATTACTAAATAGTCACCCATCTAATCATTGCTTAACTTCGGTAATCGAACGAGAACGGATACTTTAAGCTTGACTTGACCGTAACCCTAGTCCACATGACACATTAATAACCTCTAAAATTATTATTATTATTATTTTTATTTTGTTTAGAATTATACTTTATTGTAATTATTTTACTCCTTGCGAGTTTTTCACGCCAGTTCTAACTTGTGTTTTTTCACTGGAGTCATAAGTCTTCTCAGGTTTCTAGGACTCTTCAAAAAATTCTAGCCGAACTTAAAAGTATTGTGACTTGGATGGTCTCGGTTCTTCTTCAGATCTTCAGTTCCTCTAGTCTCTTTTCCAGGCTTTTAGGAACCGTTCCAAGGGCACTAATTACAATTGATATCAGCGTTACTTTCACATTCCACAACTTCTTCAGCTCTCTAGCAAGATCCGGGTATTCGTTTATCTTTTTGCTGTCTTTTGTTTTTACTCGATAATCTGTTGGAACGGCAAAATCAATTGACAAGTTCTTTTCTTTTCTTTTCTTTTCTTTTCTTTTCTTTTCTTTTTTTCTTAATTAACACTCGGTCTTGTCATCTAACCGGGATTTGATGATTTGTTTGTATCTCAGGATTTCCATTCTCTTGAATGGATTCTGGTTTATGAATACACCATTTGTCAGCATGGGCAAATTGTAATCTCTTGCACAATTCCCAGTGTATTAATTTCCTACCCAGTCATGCTTAGTCTTGTATTCGTTTTGTACAAGTTTGCAGCATTCTCTTATTATGTGATTAACTTTCATATCTGTCACCACATAAACAACAATTGCTATTCTTCAGCTTATTATCAATCTTTGCTTGCATATAATTAGTCCTTATCGTATTATTTTGTGCTGCGGCTATTATTATTATCATAATTCCTTACGGGTTTTTCACGTCAGCGTTAGCTAGTGGTCTTTCACTGGAGTCTCAGTAACAGCAAGTCTCCCCACGTCTCCAGGACTCTTCTCAGTATTCTGGCCAATCTTAACTCTGCTGTAGTTTGGGTGGTCTCTGCTTATCCTCCAATTTTCAACTCTTTCAGCTCTCGTTTCAAACTTTTGGGGATTGTACCAAGTGCACCAATTATAATTGGTATCACTGTCACCCAGCTGACTACCTAGACCACCGTCGGGTCATTGTTCCAATGAAAGATTGAACCTAGGCTTGTCCGGCCATCTGACTACTCTGTGCTTTAAGATCCAGATAACCGAAGTCACCACTCGCCGATCGCCTAATAAATCAGACAGTGTTGATCATTCAAAGAAAAAGAAAATGAAATCAAACGCCAGAGATAAAACAAACACAGGGTGTTCAATAATTGATAAAAAGTTTTGTTCACAAAAAAATAAATAACGAAGTCCGTTTTAGAAAAAAAATAATAAAGACAGTTTTCATTTAAAAATGAATAAGTCTGATCCTACAAGTCTCTTCTCCGTTGAGTGAAGTAATGGGATTCAGAGACCTGGTCCTCTCTCTCTCTCTCTCTCTCTCTCTCTCTCTCTCAGCAGTCAGACTAATTGTAGCAGTCAGCACAACTTTTCACAAAGCTAAGTTGCTTAGCAGTTTTCAATTCGGCAATTAATTTTCTTCCGTTATTAATTCGTGATTCTCGCTTCTCTGACTCAGAAAGACTAATGCAAGGCTCAAGTGTGATCTCTTTTCTCTGGTTTCTCTTTCTCGTCTGCGGCAAGAATCCTGATTTATATAATTATTTTTCTTATAGCGGGCGTATATTATCAACTGTTTTCATCTTAATTGGATTTCGGTAATTAATTCCATTCATGGTTGCTTATCTCCCACTTCAATCAGTGACTATCTGTGACCGTTACTCAGTGGGAAGGGGTTTCCTCTCACTTCCATGTGTCAAACGCTGTAGCTTCTCTTGTCGTGGGCAGCCCTCTCTGTCACGTGGCCAATACGTCACGTCAAACAAATTGCTCAGTCTTCCGAAGAAAAAAATAAACCAAAAAAATTTCCAGTTCTCAGGATCTGAAATGTTCCCGTACAATCATATCTACATCTGAGCTATGATTGACCCTTTCATCTGACCATATCTCCCGCTTTGTCATTGTTTTAGCTAGCTGTCTTCCGATAATACTTTTAGTACAATCAAAATAGATATGTTAGCTTTTTCTCTTTCCTTTCTCTTTCTGGTTGAAAAAATCATTCCCTATTTTTCCGGGGGTTTTTTTTTGTCCAGAAAAAAATTAAACAATTTTTCTGATTTTTCCATTTATCAATGAATTGTATCATACTTTTAAAATTCACTATAATGATTTTTAATTCAAAATCCTTGCCGATTATTTTTCTACTATTAAAATCATTCTCTGATTTCTCTCGCTCCAGGTCTTCGACACACCACTTAACTATGTTATATCACCATCTCCTTCATGTTCCCTAGCTTTTTTTTAGTTCTCTGGCAAGGTCTATGTATTTGTCTCTTTTTCGTTTTCTTTGATTTTCACTGTGTGGTCCTCCGGGAGATTATTATTGTTATTATTAAAGAATCCTTTTCTCATCAAGTAGAACAACATTCTAAAGCAATGTAAATTAAAGTTGCTTTTTGGGTCCCGCTGGAATTAGCGGCCAAATTTCTTTGGTTTCATAATAAACCCACTCCTCAATTATGGCATAAGTAGCGAGTACTACAAGGGGACACGCTGGCTCCGTACCTCTTTATCATTTGTCTAGACTACGTACTTAGAACATCGATTGACAAAATCAAAGAGAATGGCTTCGAACTGACGAAGAAAAGAAGCAGAAGATACCCCGCAACAACAATTACCGACGCCGACTACGCCGATGACATAGCGATACTGGCAATACACCTGACCAAGCCGAAACACTTCTGCATAGTTTGGAACGAGCAGCAGCAAGCATAGGCCTCCATGTTAATGCACACAAAACGGAATATATGTGCTATAACCAAACGGGGGACATCTCCACTCTAGAAGGAACCCCTCTTAAACTAGTAGACAAATTCACTTACCTAGGAAGCAGCGTCGAATCAACCGAAAAGGACATCGAAACGAGGTTAACGAAAGCATGGACAGCTATCAATAGGCTATCGACTATATGGAAATCAGACCTAACCGATAAAATGAAACGCAGTTTCTTCCAGGCAGCGGTCACATCGATACTGCTATATGGATGCACTACATGGGCGCTAACAAAACGGCTGGAGAAGAAACTAGATGGCAATTACACAAGAATGCTGCGTGCAATCCTGAACAAGTCCTGGCAGCAACACCCCACAAGACACCAACTGTACGGCCACCTGCCCCCTATCACGAAAACTATTCAAGTTAGACGAACCAGACATGCAGGACACTGCTGGAGAAGCAGAGATGAACTCATAAGAGATGTACTCTTATGGATCCCCACACATGGCCACGCAAAAGCAGGACGACCAGCTCGAACGTACACTCAGCAGCTATGTGAGGCTACAGGTTGTTGTCCTGAAGACCTACCTAGGGCGATGAACGATAGGGAGGAGTGGCGAGAGAGGGTCAGGGATATCCGTGCTGCCAGCACGATATGATGATGATGATGATTTCTCTGTATTCTACATACATAGTCGCTCCTGTATATATTGTAATAAATTAGTACTTATACTAATTGAATATCGTTCATCATTCACATTGCTTTCACCTACGTCATATGGAATTTACCCCACTAACCAAAACTGTTAATAACATTAGATAATTGGTAACTTTCATAATTGCTCATCTACATTAGTAACCTTACATTAGAATATTTAAATAATTGATACCTCCAATGTTCACGGAACACACCCATATTTCCATATAAGTCAAGGTGATGGGAAGATATAAGCCTGGTTCTGTGGGGCCTTCCCCCACCCAGTTAATATCTGCTTGGCCGGAATGAATTTGTTTTTCAATGTCTAAAGCCTACCAAAGGGGAAATGCCGACGAGAAAAGGCATTTTTTTTTTTTTGTAATAGCCACGCATGAGTTTCGATGCGTGTCTTACTCCCCACAATAAAATGATTCCTTGTCAAATCTGACTTGGTAGGAAGTTCGATAAATATCCTTTACCAAGCCGTTTAGTTAAAGCCTAGCAGGTGCATTTATGTAGCAGTACCAACACAGTCACAGATCAAATTTCCATATGATCGACAACCTGTCAAATGCAATCCACGCCTTTCCAATGCGTATGTTGATATCTCTTTCAGTAGATGAGATGTTGCTGCCGAAGTATATGAACTGTTCAACTAATTTCAGAAGCTGTAGTGGAAATGACCTTTCTTTGTTTAAAAGACATGAACTCTTTTTATTTTCGTTCACGTCGAGGCCAATACCTATTGCTGCTTGCTCCAGGCTACGCAGTAAGGATTTTGTTTGAGTAGGTGTATTTGCGGGAAGCTCTATATTATCTGAGTAATCAGCACCTGATATAGTTTCTGAGGGATATCGTCTGCTTCTTATATTTTTAAGGTGAACACATTTTCTGTATGCATGAACCACTTGGACTCCAACGAAAAGCATTCAAAAAAGCTTGATGAGAACTACACAAATATGCTACGAGCTGTTTTTACTAAATTCTGAAACTAGCACCTCACAATACAGCAAGTGAACGGCCACTTGCTTCCCATCTCAAACTATCCTTGTAATACAAACAAGAGATGCTAGGCACTGCTAGAGAAATAAGGACGATCTCATAAACGACGTTCTCTTATAGACTCCTACATACGGACACACCAGTGTTGCCCGACCAGCTAGAACTTACATACATCACCTCTGTGCAGACACCGGATGCAGTCTAAAAAACCTGCCAGGAGTGATGGACGATAGAGATCGATGAAGAGAGAGAGAGAGAGAGAGAGAGAGAGAGAGA
>OY757912.1:72937166-73149666 GCA_963585895.1 Sepioteuthis lessoniana | reverse complement strand
AGTGCTCAATGCATGAAAATGCAGAGCAATATCAAAATATATTTCAAGTATAAATAAGGTAATAAAACAGGGAAAAAAATTAGAAAAAATCAGCCGTATTGAATATTAGGTTACCTGAGTATCAAAAACAAAAACTCCTTGTCTTGGGTTTTATATCCAGTCTTATTATTGTATATCATACTTGAAATAAAAAAAAGTGGTCACCACGGTCGTGTCGATATTGCTATATGGATGCACTTCATGGACGCTAACAAAACGTATGGAGAAAAAAACTCGACGGCAATTACACAAGGATGTTGCGAGCAATATTGAACAAGTCTTGGAGGTAGCACCGGACAAAGTAACAGCTGTACGGCCACCTACCACCCATCACGAAAACTGTCAAAGTTAAACAAACCAGACATGCGGCACACAGCTGGAGAAGTGGGAACGAACTCATAAGCGACCTACTCCCGTGGAGCCCTTCACATGGACGAGCAAAGCAGGACGACCAGTTAAAACCTATATACAACAGCTCTATGCCGATACAAAATGTAGACTTTAAGACCTACCGGGAGTGATGGACGACAGAGACGGGTGGTGAGAAAGGGCCAGAGAGACCCGTGCTGGAGGTGCGACATAATGAGGATGATGATGCTATACCTCTCATCTCTAAAACCATCCAAATAAAACAACAAGTCATGCGGAATACTGCTGGAGAAGCAAGGACGAACTTATGTGACGTTCTCCTATGGACCCCTTCATACGGACATACCAGTGTTGGCTGACCAACAAGAACTTACATAAAACAGCTCTGTACGGACACATGATGTAGTCTAGGTGAACATTTTTCGCCTCTTGGATGGACAAAAGCTCTATGATAAGCAAAGCATAGCACTAGACCTTTGGGTCTAGTTCAAGCTACGAGCAGGCATTACGTACCGGACTCACATTGTACTTAGTGAGTCTAAGTTTAGCATGGTCACTTTGCTCACATTGCACCTAGTGAGCCTATAATCAGCATAGTCCAGCTGGACTTGTGCCCGATTTCTCCTCCCTAAACTCCGACTATAAAAAAGACCTTTTGTCAAATCCTGTCTGGTGGGAGGCACGGATAAGAACCGTAGTCTAGAAGACCGGCCAGAAGCAATGGAGATAAGTGAGAGTGAGAGAGAGTCAGGAAAATCCGTGCTAGCAGCGCGACTTATATATATATATATATATATATATATATATATATATATATATATATATGCAGAAATGGTTGATTTGGGTAAATTTCCTCAATTGCTAAAATGTAGAAAAACTCAAAACAGTTTCAGTCTGAAGAAGTTCTTCCTTAAATAAAGAACGAAATATAACCACTAAACCCGTTGTAAGTATTTTATTTATCCACTTTCGACTTATTTTTTCACACACACACACACACACACACACACACACACACACACACACACACACACATATATATATATATATATATATAAGAGTAAAAGGATGTCCAGTGGTAAAGCCAACCATTCAAGAAGTTAGCTCCAAAATCGAAAAGGGAGAAGAAAGATCCAAAGTCAAATCCGACTTGCAGCTATCATTTGACGGGAAAAGTCTAAGAGAAAATTATGTAGACCCAGAGAAAGGATTCAATATAAGCTGGAGTTTTTGACATCACTCCAGTGAAAGAAAGTCTATTCCCACCGCTCTTGAAATCCACGTCGCCCTGCAAGACCTCCTGAATTCGAGCCTTTGGGCCAGCCTCCGAATGCTAAAGACTTGACTTACTACTAGACTGTCCATAGCTGTGTTACAATCAAAGAGAATAGAGTTCAGCCAGGCAGTCAACTAAGAGAGTTGAAGCACCACTGCTGTTGGAATCCACGTCAATTTGAGAGACTTCCTGAACTCACGGCTTTGAGCAAAACTCTGAATAATAAAGATTTAACTTATTACTAGACTGTTTACAATTGTGCTGAAGATTTCAGTATTACACGACTAATACAGTAATAGGAAGAGTTAAAACCACTGTATAATGGAAAGGGTTAAAACCGCTGTATACAACAAACGATGCAAACGAAAAGAGTTGCAACATTTCTAATCAGTGTGGACTTTGTTTTTGTTTTGTTTTTTGGTTGGGATTATTTTGATATAACCCTTCCTCGTCGACCTGTTCATCACTACAGTGACTTCATCAAGTGACCAAAAGACAAAGGACAAAGTGGGCAGATGGTTGTGAAGAACAACGACGAAGTCAAACTGCGCGGAACCATGCTTAACAACTTGCTAGTAGAGGCCCCTCATCGACCGGTTATATTGTTGTTTACCGATTTGTCAGGTTTTATTTTCAGGAAGGTTGTATCATACAAGTGGGTGTCACTATAATCCAGTGACGTGCAGATGTCTTTTTACCTTATTATACATTTTGTATATTTTCACAAGTTGAATTAATATTAATCATGATGTTTGAGTGCTAATTTGAAGGGTACAGATGGCTATCAACTGTCAAGATGCGACAGTCATCCTAATATATATATATATATATATATATATATATATATATATACCAACCTCTCCTCACGAGCAGGATGCGATACATGGTCAAATTTTAAGCTGGGTTTAACAGGTTTGAATTCAGAGTTTTCCTTCTCCTAGACCGGTTGCTATACCAAGGTTAAAGAACACTGTCTGCTCCACTATTTATCCCTATTTGGAAGTTGAATAGTTGTATTATATATATATATTCAGCAGTTTTGTAAGACTTGACTCTGATGAAAACAGCACTGATCAGCTTTTCATTAGTTTTAAAGAATTGTTTTTTACACTCATTAGAATCAGCTATGATTCAATCCTTGATCTATTACATGGCATAGACAAGTACTTTAGCTAGTACTGAATAAATATTCAGAAGAAAAATAGTTTATTTCCTTTGTCCTTAATCAATAATTGGGATCGCAATTAGACTAGAAACTCTTCTCAGTGTAACTGGCCTCTAGAAAAAAAAATTCGTAGAGAATTCGTACAATTTTGTTTTACTGATTCGGAATAAATATATTTTACGCTGTTACGAGGATAACGTGAATGTTGTAGTGAATCAGGCATAACGAGTTGGTAACGAAATGAGACTTTATATATTAAGAGAGTAATTTTCCGGCTACTGTCACAAAAAGGTTAATGCTGAAATAAATTCACGGAGTATGTCAAAACTGGGGTAATGTTATCACAACAAAAATATTTTACCAACTTTAAAAGAAAAAATAAAATAAAACTAATGAATAAACGACTGATTAAAATCTTCTGGCGACGGAATAAAAGAATCTTGAGTTTCTTTTTTACTGTGATAACTTTCGACGAAGAAAGCTTGTCGATATTATTTAAACGCATTACCAGGTTTACTCGCTTCTTACTTGCTACTAATATCACCGATAATGGCTATATCTTTCGGTTCCCACCCATAGTGTTACACAAAAAATCTCAATATATCTTCACTACTGATAATTAAGCCGAGGAGTTCCTGTGGCGTAGTGGCAAACGTGCTGGGCAACACCATCAAACTAAGTTCAAACTCAAGTCAAGCTTTTACGTTCACTTCCGGACTAATACCTTTGGGAAAGGTATGAATCCCCTTATCTACTCAGTTATGGATTAAATAGTACCACTACCGTTCTACAACAAGGATGGCTTTAGCAAGAAATAATCCACCAAGGTTGATATGCCATTAAAGAAAGAAATCAAACATCATTATTATTACTAGTTTCGCTAGTACCGCTAGTGTTCTTCTACAACGATGGTTTAAGTATTCAATAACCCACGAAAGTTAATATGACATTAAACTAAGAAACCAAAACCGAAGTTGAACATAGCTACATAATTCCATCTCAGAAGGCACCATCATCCTCACACAGCCCAGCGCAATCTTTCCCGTCCAGATTACTCCGTTGAACAGTAATGACCCTCAGACTTCAACTTCAAGCATCGTTTCTAATAAGGAAGATAAAATCGTAGAAGAAATTCACATACACGGCCGAATCGTTACGAAAAGAGACAGCAAATGAAGTAATCGATATGCTGGAAAACATCCAAACAACGAAAACCAATGAGCCATTGAAAGCGGCCAATGTGAAGAGAATCAGCAAGTTATACGAAGCTTGACTAGACGACCTTTTTACGAAGGTTGAAGTTGGCAAGTCCCAGTCACGGCTAATTCGATACATAATGAACCTGTTTAATCCAAATTCGGTAGACGACAACCTGTTTCATCGCCTATGGCCAGACAATGTATCTTTAGAGACAGTGAGTATATAGACCTGAATGACTTAAACCACAGACCTTAGTAAGCTAGTCGAAATATCGGACTGCTAATAAGAAACCCATCCAACTCCTTATAGCAATGTTTTTGTTTCAAATCGTTCACTAAATATGGGACACCCATTAAGAATCGAACTTATTAATAATGGTCCGTTAGCCCATATCACTAACCAATACATCACACGAGCCATCTAATTATAGAAATGCAACTATTTTAAACTTAAGTAGTTTTAAATCAAGTGAAGCGTTTTTGTCATGAATAATCAGTCCTTATTTATAAAAAAAAAAGTCGTCTGAACAAAAGCAAAGAACTAATTCTGATAGAAAATGTAAACTTGATATTGTGGGAATTGAATCGAATGGTCTTTGGTATTGACAACTTGAAGGTTTGTCAATGTATATTTGTTGTATGTGGGTACCATAGTTCGCCGCTACAATTATTTGAGTGTGAGGAACACTTGTTGAAGAGGAAGGAAATGTATAATGGTTGAATATTTTCCCGTGTTAAACAATGTAAAACAATTTACGACCAATTAACAACAGCATATTTATTGCCTGAGCAAACTAAATAGAATGAATACAGGAATGACATGGAATTTTAAGAGTACATTATAGAGAAGTTCTGTCATGCAATTGTAGAGTCACTTGGTATTAGTTTAGAGTGCTTAATAGAATGGAAGTTGTTGTATCGAGACTTACGTCAAAACATGGTATCGTGCCCAATACACGAGGTTTGTTGGGGCGAAAGCTCCCACTTGACGATAAACACACACATTTGTGGTTGTCGCAGCAGGACAAGGGAGAGAAAATGTTTGACTTTGCCGCGCCGTTTTATATGCTACTTTGGTTACGTCACCTTGGAGCCATTAGAAGCACTATTTGGAATGCAAGGGATGTAATCCCTACAGATGAAATCTCTACAATATCGATGAGTCCCTTATAAAACAATAAGAAAAAAAACATCTTATTCAGATTGTTATTAAACTTTGCTTAGTCTGATTGAAGACTCTAAGAGAAGGCCATCAAGTGCAATCGAACTCACTCCATAGAAAAAGAGCTTGTCAACCATCGCTCTTCTGTAGAGACTCTTAAAAGTTTATATTCTGTTTATAATTGATTTTATTAGCATCATTTACGATTAAGTGCCTCGAGGCCTTTGTCGAGGTCACCTGTTCTATTAGAGACGTCATATACGTTTTCTTTTTTTTATGTGTATATAAAGTTACGCGATTGTTGGTGTTACACTTTGCTAATAAAATTAGAAAATACGTACTAGATTTTAAACCCGATTCCTGAGTTGTTATTCCTAACGGATATTTGTGTCAATGTGTTATTTTATTTCAATGGTGGTGAGATTTATAAATGTCTTAGTTTTTGACCGAGGAAAAAATTGCCAAGTAACAAAAATAAAATAAAATAAAATGAAATAGAATAAAATAAAAATAAAAAAACATGCAAAAACCAAATGACACTTACGTGTGTGGCTTAAAGGTTAGAACATAAAATTGAATTTGTTTCAAATTGAAAAGATAAGACAATACAAAAATTTCTCGGTACCGTAGAAGTAAAAAAATTATCTATCTGATAATTTACTAGTTTAAATCGGAAGTTAGAGTGAAAAAAGGAAATTGAAGCCTTGATTTTAAATACTTAAGTACACGAGCAGTGAGGCTCGGTATAATAAATTCATTCACAAGAAAGGTAACATACTTCCGGAACATTATTGGTAAATTTTCTCAAAATTAAGGCTTTTACAGGTTTTATTAAGTCATAGAGTGCAAACAGTAGGGCACACAGTGCTCTTTAGCCATGGAACAGTAACTGTTCGAGGTGAAGGAAAATTTTGAATTCAAACCGATTTAGAATTGACCATATGTCACATCCTGCTTGTGACGAAAGAGTTGGATAAATATACACTCTGATTGAAAAGTTTCTCCCTATGTTAAAATACTAATCTATTTCGTGAAAAATCATGGTTAAGAAATAGATTATAAGAATTTTAAAATAGGGAGTTACTTTTCAATCACCCTGTAAATGTTATGGTAGTCAAAGCAACTAATTTGATTGATTGATTGATTGATTTTAATGGTATGTCCCTCCGTCCGAAGTTATTTTATGCCTAGAGGTTAAGGAATCGCGTACATTGTACATTTACATCCACATTTTTGTGTACTTATTTATTAATTCGTTTTTAACGATATGTCAAAATCCTCTAGGATAATTTTCAAATAATTACATTATATGGTACTGATCATGTTTACGTTTGTAATTTTTAGTATGATTTTATTTCTCTCAAGAACAAAATGTTATCCATGACAACATTTTCAAATAGGCTCTTCATATCGTTTGCGTTGAAAAAAAAGTTGTCTAATGAGAATTAAATCTATGAGAAAATATTTAACAGTGTAAAGTATTTAGCGTTCTGTGTTTGTTCCTCTTGTTTGGGTATAAAGAAGAATGTAAGTCTTGTATGACCAATGTGCAATGATCCAACAGCGTAAAATTCATGGAACATAAGATTGTCACAAAATGACATTTAGTATAGGTCGGATTCATTAATTTTATTAATGAATAAATAAAACCGAAGGTTAAAGTGCAGACAGAACAATTACGGTAAAAAGAAGGTAAATTTATAGGACAATGATTTATTTTCCCTGACTTTTGTGTCTGTAATATATACAATGCAGTACGTACTCAAAAAAAGTACATTTTTTTTTTATTTAGTTTAATCAGTGTTGGAATTATCTATCAGCTAAATAAGCTAAAACTTAGGGCCGCACACCCTCGGGGCTTTATTTTTTTTAATATTTTTATTTTATAATCATTTTTTTTATTCTTTAACAATAATTTATGAAAAAACCTTGTTTATATATATATATATGTATATATGTGTGTGTGTGTGTGTGTGTGTGTGTGTGTGTGTGTGTGTGTGTGTGTGTGTGAGAGTGATTTTTTTTCTCTTTAAATCAAAACTCACCGTTACCATTGCAACACATCATTATATTTAAGTTAGGACGTGAAGATAATTCATTCTTTCAGATAGCATGCATTAGCAACAAAAACTCAATTTCGTCAGTCGGTAGATCTCTTCATCCAAGGCCCTACCCGCATGGAAGTGGCGAACTATATTCAACACTACACTGTTCACGGCACCGAAAGTATTTACACATACAGACATGTTCATTTCACATGTAACCCAGTGACAAAACCAAGTGTGTAACTGCAGTTTAATTCATGTGGAATTTTCAGTAATATTACACACACATAAAAATGATCTTTCCAACTTACGCACATCTATCATCATTTTGTATCTTGTTCCCGTCAAGCTTACTCGTCATAATAAGTTTAGTAAGTTACAAACGATTTGTCTTGGAATTAATTCGGGTTGTCTCCGTGGCTCAGTAATCAAACTGCTGGACAGTAACATCGAAGTAAGCGAGTTCAAACTACACTCACGCTATTACGTTCACTTTCGGACTAGTACGCTTAGGAATAGCATGACCATCCTTTATCTATCTCCCAGCTATAGGTTAAAAAGTACTATTACTGTTCTTCTATAAGGATTTCTTTGGCATTAAATAACCCACGAAGATGCCGTTAAACAACAGCCGGCTCATTGGCCTAGTGGTAAGAGTTTTCGCCAATGGTCCGGGAGACCTGGGTACAATCCTTGGTCGAATCATACCAAACACTTAAAAATGGTAGTTAATACCTCCTTGCTTAACAGTCAGCGATATAAGGTACGTATCAAGGGTAAAGTGGAGCAATCCAGGAAAAGGACCAGCGCTCTTCCCTACACATCGGTGTAGTAGCTATTAAAAAGGAACCTTCTGGTCGCCCTCGACTATGGTCGCCAACTTCACTTTTTTTACTGTTCTTCTACAAAAAATTCTTTGGCATTAAATAACCCACAAAGATGCCCTTAAACAAATAGTACAATTACTGTTCCTTTACAAAGATTTCTTTGGCATTAAATTACTCACGAAGATGCCGTTAAACAAAGGACATAAGCCAAATAATTTATAGAACATTAAGTTCTGTTTAGTAAGAAATCTTTAGAGGTCACAACAAACCTGGGAACGTCGATGTTATTAATTTGTGCAGAGTGATTTATTGTTGAAAATGTGGAATAAGAAATGCTGGTTCATTTCAAGAATTGATTTGAGGTTGGGTTTGGTTTCTTTGTTTAATGACATATCAATCTTAGGTTATTTAATGTTAAAACCGTTCTTTTAGAAGAACAGTAGTGGTACTATTTAGTCCATAGCTGAGAGGTTGAAAAGGAAGTTCAAAAGTTTTCTAAGAGTATTTGTCTGAAAGTGAACGCAATATTGCGACTGTAGTACGAACCCACTTATCTCGAGGTCGCAGGCCTGCTCGTTAGATACTCCACCATGAGAACTCTCCTTCTAAGAATTGTCTTTTTAGTTATAGTTATTAATTGCATAACTTTAGTTCAACAACAACTTCTATTAAGCTTTTATAAGACGCTTGGTGATGAGGAAAATATTTATTCGAAACCCCACTCTTCAAGGACCAATATTAATTCAATTGCTATGCTTCTTGAGGCATCTGCTTTTTTATTGTCTTCCAAGATAAACCTTAAACGAAAAAAAAATTGTTTCTAATCTGACCAGGCAGTTAATTCCAAAACATATAAATCTATTAGATAAGAATCCTTGCCGTTCTTCATAATAACAAGTCTAACACTCAAGAAACAGTCTTTTTTTAAATTTCTTATCTTTCTTTTCTTCCTCCCCTTCCCTTCTTCCTCTATTTTCTTTGTAATATTATCCTGAATCACTGGAGTCGTTTCTCACTCCTTACACAAAAATTTACACTCTCCTAAACACTCCTCCCGGCTGTTTCCAGTAATACCGATACTACTTCCTCTACATACTTGAAACGTATCCCGGCAAATTTTATAAACATTTATTGATTTCACACTCTTACCATGTTCCGGTAATTTGTTCAAATAAGTTATCACACTTTCAAAATAATTCCTATCTTTATTTATTAATGTTAATATTTCTGCGATATACTGACACTGAACACAACAGAAAGAAAGATAAGATAAAACCATTTGTACATACAAGAACATTTAACTTTTTACCTACGTAAAATACCTACAAGCGGCGTTAAACGGAAAGAGCACACAAACGTGTTCCAACAGCAAAAAATATACTCTTATTGTTTCATAGATAAGCATATTAAAGAGGTACAAAATAGCAAATGGCTTCCTTGTTAATGGCTTCCTAGGTAGGATGACCATGGCGCAGGAGTCAGAGTAAACGTCTCTACTCTTCAAAGACCAGAAGCGAAAAGGTGTTGAGAGTGGGTTTTTAGAACTGTCATGTGACCTTCTGTTATCTCTCTACACGTCATTCGACTCACAATATATAACTCAATACATAAATTGTTAAACGCAAATTTTTCTCTGGTGATTCTTTGTTAAATTCTGAAATTAAAATTTCCATAAAATCAATATTTATAACCTCTATATCATGTGCCTCAAACACACAGCCAACAAACTATTTTTCTATTACACGCAACACAGCAGTTTTCGTGGCTAATATTTTCCTTAGATTTGGTAAATTGTTCTTCACCCCTGATCATGTTTCTCTCCAGGGAAGCGTAAATACTTAAATATTTCAGTTGCTCTCACTTCAAAATCAAAAGCTGAAAAGTAGAGATAATCCAATTTTATATGTATTTAAAAACATTCTTAATGAGAACTTTAGTGAAATCTACATCGGCTTGTTTCAAAGACCCATTGTGATGGAAGGGTGACTGAAGTTATAGAAAATTTACTCACCCAACAGAACATGAGGAATTTTTTGTTTTATAATGTGAGAAGGATAGATTTAACAATTCATGTTGGAACAGAGAGTATACTTGAGATGACAGACGGCTAACACTAGTGAACATGAGGATATTTGTTTTATTTCATAACGTAAGTAGAAATAGATTTGTCAACTCATATTTGCATGGGGATATGTAGCTGAATTGACAGACAGCAAACAACAAATAGGAAATTACAGAAAATGTTTGAGAGCGGATTCTTAAATAAATTGATATTATAACTATTTATTTAATTGGGATAAAACTTTGAATTTTGCTTTCGTTTTCTCTGTTTTTTATTGCGATTTATAGCAATTTACCTATGAAAAACAAAAAATAAAATAAAATAAAAAACCGGAAATTACCAAAAGTGAAACCGGAAAAAAAAGAATTTACCAAAAGTGGAAACGGAATTATGGAAAACTAGAAACAGAAAATTTGTCCTCCATTTTGTACGAATTCATATACCCCGCTTATTTTCATTTGCGTATTCAGTTTGACGAGGAAAAGGGCAGCCAATCGGCTGTATTGCAAATTAACATGATAGATTATTTGGGTCCCGTAACCCACATCTCACTGCTGTGCCTCTCCCCAAGAACGTAATGGCCCTTTTGAGTCCCTGATTTTAATACCGCTGCTCTACATGAACACAACTAATAAATAAACCCTCCATATTTTCAACAAGTACACAGAAACAACTATAGTGATAAGGAATTAGTTGAATGTAATTCATCTCCTGTAGTTCAGGCTTTGTCTTGAAATCTTCTTTGATGTTTTAACGTTGATTGTCAAACAAATTATTTACGACAAACTCAATTTATTTAATATAACCAACATATCTTTGAGGTATTTTACATAAAAGACTATATGTGAACATTCAATAATATACAAATATTTAAGTGCTTAATAACAACGTATTGTAGAGGACTTGTAATTTGTTTAATATCGTTTCCCCGTACAAAATAAATATAAGAACAGAGAGAGGAGTCCTTGTGGCGAAAGTGCTGGACTACAAGATTGTAGTCAGCGAGTTCGAATACCATTCTCGCTATTACGTTCACTTTCGGACTCCTACCCTTGGGAAAGGTAGGATTCTCAGCTTTGGCTTTAGATCACCCATGAAGGTTGATAGGCCACTAGACCAAACCAAATATATGAACAACCATGTCCAATTAACTACAACATGTTTTATTACTTGAGCAAATTTAATAGAATGAATACAGTTTTTGAATCTCATAATTATAATTGGTAATATTTGGTGTGCTACATTGTCACTATTTTTGGTTAAGAAAGTTTATTAAGATTTGTCATACTCTAATTTCGTTTCTTTTTCGTTTTTAAAATTTTCTAAAACCTCGGCTGCATAGTCTCATCGACTCTAACTTTGCGCGGTTACTACTGTCCTTAAGATTTTATTTACTTTTTAAATTCTAAATCTCTACTATTATTGTCCAAATTGATGGATTGATTTTAACGACCTGTCAACCCGTTTAGGAATATTTTATGCATTGAGGTTACAGAATCACGTCCATTTTACATTCATATTAACATTTTTGTTCAATTGTTTCTCAAGAGTCTTTTCTTTTTGTACGTGGTTCAATCGAATTCAAATAATTCTTGAACAGGTCTATTTGACCCATAGATTGAACCCTAACGGGTACTAACATTTTGGGTCAAAGTGGACCAGGGAGTAATGGCAATGAAGAGGTGCTCTACACTTCTCAGATCTTCAGAACTCGAGAGTCACTATACCCAGGACAGCGGTTTTTTTTTTTTTTTTTTTTTTTTTTGGCGGGGGGTCGAGAATCTTACCCTTCTGCAAGAATATAGTCAGTGTACTCTAAGCCCTGCCGTTCAGATTTATGTTTAAAATGTTTTTTAGTTTTAAGTTGATTTTGGTTATATATATATATATATAGGATTTTTGTACATATGGTTGCAATTGTGTCTTTTCAGCTTCCATATTGGAGGGAGTCCCCATGACGTTGTGGCTAACTTGCTGGACTGCGACATCATTGTGAGTGATTTCGAACTCCAGTCGTGCGTTCACTTTCTGGCTTATATCCTTAGGAAGAGTATGAACTCTCTTATCTCTCCAGCTATTGGTTGAATACCACCACCACTGTCCTTCTACAAAGATTTCTTCGACATTGAATAACTCACGAAGGTTGATATGCCATTAAATAAAGAAACCGAACCGAGTTGAACTTCCACATATGTGGGATTGTGATTTGAAACATGAAAAAAAAAAAAACGCACAGTGTCAGCAAGGAGGTTATGACGTCACAGATTTGATTCCCGGAATGAGTTTTTTGTTTAATGTTGAAATGCGAATATTCAAGCGTATTCTCAAGGGGAGCGGCCGCTTTTCTACTTACAGCCACTTCCATCTACGGTCACTGAAGCTGGAAGAATGTTTATTTGGAATACCACCATTTTGTGTTGTTGTTGTTGTTGTTGTTGTTATTCTTAAACTCCTAAAAGGATATTACAAAACATGAAATAAAAGCATGAAAATCATTTCGCTGTAGTGTAAGTGGATTTTTCTGACATTTCTAATCAAGTTTGATTCTAGATAAACTTGTAATATGAGAACGAAAACAGGAACAAGGTAGATAACTCTGACGAAATAACGTGTGTGAATTGAAAAATCACGGCTATTAAAGTCTGGTTTGGGTTTGTTAGTTGATTTAATGGCATATCAACTCTTGTGGGTTATTTAATGCCCTATCTTGTTTATAAAAATATATATGTATATATATATATATTTGTGTGTGTGTGTGTGTGTGTGTGTGTGTGTGTGTGTGTGTGTGTGTGTGTGTGTGTGTGTGTGTGTGTGATTTGTAAGCGAATAGTTTGTTGGTAACGTTACTTTTAAATGAGCCAAGCTCATTTGTATGCACATAGTTAAATGGTTTCAAGTATTGCTATCTAATCCAAATAATTATATATAATATTAATTATTTGTTTATTTTAATGGTCGCAAGTATAACTATCTTATAGTAATAATTCTATTTAATATTAATTATTGGTTTGCTCACCGTTTAAATGGTTTAAAGTAATACTATCTAATACTAATAATTATATTTAATATCAATCATTTGTAAGCACACAGTTTAAATGTTTTCAAGTATTGCTATCTCAACGTAACCGACCTTCAACCACTGCCTTCTAGCACCTTTGAGATGAAATAGAGGTGGGTACTTGATTGTCACAAGAGCAATTCGAAGAATACGGTCGAGATAATCATATAGGTGCTACGGCTTGATGTGACGTGCCAATTTATCTGATCAGACCTCTCCGACCACCTGTCTAGTCCAACAAAAACCAAGACAGAGTATTGTAAACTACATGACCACTTCGATTGCCGGGTAATGGACTACTCAGCCTTTAGGTTCCCGTTCTGAAGGATTACAAGTCCCAACCCATGGACAACAGGTGACCTCGTTGGAGTGGGGGCGTATTCTACTCCCCCCAGCTGACAGGACGTATGATTTCAAAGAGTGACACATAAATTCTCCATTCATCATTCAGCTATACAACAACGACCTAATTTCTACTACTGGAAAAGTAAAAAATATTCGGAGACAACTAGGGTAAAATATCACTTTATCAGGACCACCCTGCACAACGGCAGTATAAACATTATTCACTGTCGTTCAGCCGATATGCTCGCAGACATTATGACAAAACCACCATCTCGAGGAAAACTAGAAAAGTTCAAAGGACTTTTATTTGGACTTCAGATAAACCCCAAGAAGACAGAGATAGCAAGGGGAACGAAGAAGCCTATGCGGAACTTATACAGTTCTTAGAAGATATAAGTTTGTCATTAATAATGTTAGAAGCTGAAGACAACGGAAGAAAAGCTCTTGTCGGGGATATTGCGAGATGTGTCGAAAGTATAAAATAAAGTTTTGAGGCAGTACGTGTTCTTCGCAAGTAATTTCCCTAACAAAACAAAAATAAAACCTAAATAACTTTAAAATAAAGGTTTATTATTCAGCTGAATTATTGTGCCAAAGAACTCACAATGTTATTGTTGTTGTTTTCGCCTTTGGTGTAAGGAGAAATGGGAATGTTTTTGTTAGACAGCGTGGCGCCTCTCAGGTTTCGGTGGGTAAGGGTGCCGCGACCTGCCGATAAACATAAACATATCAAGTTACACGCCCGCTTTAGGACGACCGGAACTGACTAAGGCCTTTTTCTTTCTAACGAACTTGACATCTCGTTATAGTTAAAAGAAAAGGATGAATTAAAATTAATAACATTTACAAAGCACTTCGGCCAAAAATAACCTAAGACTGGAACTAATAGTCGTCGCCAGCCTATAGCAGGTTAGAAAAATACTTTATGGCTACACTCATTTTTTATCAAAGAATTTTATATTCACGCGGCTGGAGCTATGTGTCACAGCACCTTCGTAATATCAGCAAGCCCTTTTTCGTCTCCTTTGTCCCCCTTGTACGGCACTAGACCATGCGTCTAGTTTAAGCCGCAAACTGACATACGTGCCCGGACCCACTTTTGGGTTCGTGAAACTGCTTGCCTCATCAGGCTCACATTGCACTAAGTGAGCCGATGAGCAGCACAGACAAGCAGGGTTCGAGTCTCGGCGCGTTCCCGACCTTCCCCTCCCCTTTATCCCCACTTTAATCGGCCTTCGGGCTTTTGACCTTGTGTCAAGTCGTGTCTGGTGGGAGGCAGCGACAAATACTCGGCGTGCTCTTGGCGAGCGTTCTTTTGTGTCCTGTGGTGGGGCGCTCTCGACCGGCTGTGATTTCGTGCTGCACGGTTCGGTCGGGTGTGTTCCACTACTGGATACATCACCTCTGGCCTCAGGGGGCCGTCCCCCCAGGCTTTAACCCTCTTCAGAGGGGTTGGGTTTATCGCCCGGCGCCTGAGGCACCCCGAAAAGGGGAATGCCGACGGGGTCCGAGGCATTTTTGGAACTGCCTGCCGCGTTGGGCTTCGGTCCTGCGATAGGACCCACCTTAAAAACGGCCTTGTGCCATATTCGTACGTTGGTGGGACGTAGGATAAATACAGCGCGCTCTTGGCGAAGCTCATTGTGTCCTGTGGTGGGACGCTCTCGACCGGCTGTGATTGCGTGCCGCACAGTCCGTTCGGGTGTGTTCCACCACTGGATACATCACCTCTGGCCTCAGGGGGCCGTCCCCCCAGGCTTTAACCCTCTTCGGAGGGGTTGGGTTTATCGCCCGGCGCCTGAGGCGCCCCGAAAAGGGGAATGCCGACGGGGTCCGAGGCATTTTTGGAATTGCCTGCCGCGTTGGGCTTCGGCCCTGCGATAGGACCCACCTTAAAAACGGCCTTGTGCCATATTCGTACGCTGGTGGGGCGTAGGATAAATAACGGCGCGCTCCTGGCGAGCGCCCCGGGGCCTGTTCTGGACTTCGGTCCGGAGCGTGGCCCTGGAAAAGGAACAATGGCAGACTTGGGGCCTTTAATTAGGCACCTAGTTTCGACTAGGCTACCTTCGGGTGGGCGAGCTGCATTTTTGTCTCCTTTGTCCCCCTTGTACGGCACTAGACCATGCGTCTAGTTTAAGCCGCAAACTGGCATACGTGCCCGGACCCACTTTTGGGTTCGTGAAACTGCTTGCCTCATCAGGCTCACATTGCACTAAGTGAGCCGATGAGCAGCACAGACAAGCAGGGTTCGAGTCTCGGCTCGTTCCCGACCTCCCCTCCCCTTTATCCCCACTTTAATCGGCCTTCGGGCTTTTGACCTTGTGTCAAGTCGTGTCTGGTGGGAGGCAGCGACAAATACTCGGCGTGCTCCTGGCGAAGCTCATTAAGGAGGAATCCGGCATTTTGTGCGGTTGCATTCACCTTAACTTCCGGCGTTGATCCCACTTCTCGTGGTAGATCTGCTTTTCTTCCACCTACATAGGTTTGCACAAAGGTCCTTTTTAGGACCATAAGAGGTCCCTGTCTGCGGGTCAGAGCATCTCTGGCGGTCAGTAATGACCAGTCGAAGTAGACGGCCAGGCGGCAAACACGAAGACGGATTCTAAGACCAACCGGTCTTAACTCTCACTCGGTTCCGATAGTCCGATAAGCTGCGCAGCGCTAATGGCACGGTCCAGCCTTTAGGTACTCCTTCGCTATCTGTGCAGCGCTAAGATAACGCCCATCTTAGCCTCGGCCTTCTGGCCTGTCCGCACGTCCGCACGGCTTTGACCCGACAAAACCTCCGTTCCCGTCCGCTCGTCCGCACGGCTTTGACCCGACAAAGCCTTCGTTCCCGTCCGATCGTCCGCACGGCTTTGACCCGACAAAGCCTTCGCTCTTGTCCGCTCGTCCGCACGGCTTTGACACGACAAAGCCTCCACTCCCGTCCGATACGTCCGCACGGCTAGGGGGCCCAGCAAGGCCCTAGCCTTTCCTCGACCTCAACGCTCTTGCAAGGTACAACGCAGTCCACGTAACGACTCGCTGTTACGGACTGTTCTACCACTGCAACACCTGACTCACGTACGACCCGCTGTACGAGCCAGCAACCGGATCGATACACCCTTGGTTAACCACAACATACCGTCATAACCGGGGATATTGATCTACCAACCTCGACCGACCTCAACTGCCCGCGACGACTGTCTAGCTGTACCCAACGACTCGACCGACCTCAGCTGCCCGCGACGACTGTCCAGCTGAACTCAACGACTCGACCGACCTCAGCTTACCAGCATCCAACATCCAGCTGAACTCAATGACTCGACCGACCTCAGCTTACCAGCATCAAACATCCAGCTGTATCTCCACGACTCGACCTACGCCAACGACCCTCGTCGAACGCCCAGCTGCGAACATCTACAACGCTACTATACCAGCTAACGACATAACCCATTCTAGCTGAAGACTACATACAACCGCCACGGACATTTACATACACGCTTGTAAATACGACAAATAAATTGTCACCTGTAATTATCGTTATCTCGCCTTTGTTCCTTCATATTGCTTTGGCTGTTCTCATTCACATAATTCATTTGCGGGGTCGACATACTTATCGGCTCCGCAACAAGGGAACAGTCCAGTAGCGTAGCGTAGTTTTCTTGTTGTTAGCGGCGAACTGGTGAATTGGTCCATCGCTTTCTTTTTATAACTCCTAAGAGGATCAAAACGGGTATGAATGTTTATTTTTTTTTTGCGGGGGGGGGTACTTGATTGGCTTAAAAATCTATGGGCGCGAATTTTGTGTATGTGGTTTGGATCCCTTTTTTCTAGAATGTTCTAATGTTTGTTGATTGGTTTAAAAATGTGAATGCGAATTTTGTGAATGTATATGAAATTTACGCTACACTCTCAACATATTACGCGAACACTACGCAGGAAAAGGAAAACCGAGAGTTATACACCCAATAAACCTCTCTCAAAAAGGACACTAACGTAAGCACAACAGACTACATAATAAGGACAGAAACCATTTTTATAGCCCTGAGAAATGCCGGACAAACAGCAGACAATGCTTTGATCATCGCAATGATATTGAAAAGTTTGCCAAGACACTTCAACCCCTTTTTCCATCTAGGTAACTCACAGCAACAAGGAGTCGACGTTCTCCACAGCTTCGTGGAAATGCTAAAACACAAAAACCACTAGAGTAGTGACTAGTGAATTTCCTCATGTTTCAAAGGCTATAAAAATGAGAGCTGCGACGGACGTGACGTCTCATGTTTTATGTGTGGTGGAAATGGACACCTAACTAAAATCTGTCCCAACAATTTAAACAAAGGACGAAAACCGTGGTGCAGCTGTTGTTAAAGGACCACCCACGAAAGAGAATCCTTTTGCTATAAACGAAAAGACACTATGAAAAAGGTAACTGACGTGGAAGATCGTTTGCATTCAAAATACACGACTACTACCCAAGAAAAACGAGAGTATCCACGGGACTGGTGGTCGACGCAGGAGCTACCTCACTTACCATTTGAGAGACGAAAAAATTTTAAAATGCCGACCAAACATTCCAGCCAGAGAACCTCAACTTGGAGCTAGCTGATAGAAGAAAAACCAGCGGTGTAGCGTTAAAAAGAGGAGATGCCGAAATGTGTCAACGAGATGCACATAGAAACTACGTGGTGGTCACTCTCAAAAAGGCACAGCTCATCCCCTCCTTCTATTAGGACATATTTTCTGTAAAAGTCGCAACTCCGAATAGAGCGACAGTTGATTTTAAAGAAAATAAAAACGAACAGACATAAAAGCGTCACAATATTTAAAATACTCGTCCACAAAAGACTGTACTACTTAATGACTTCGGAGGACAATATGAATACAGTTGCTGAGGGTACTACGATATTTAAATATAGCATAAAATATTGGGTCATTGCAACTACAACGACATCGTTAAATTACCTGACGTAGTTGATGGAATGAAAATCGAGTGATGAGGTACCAGTAACAGAGATTGCAAAATCTACATCAAAAGTAAATTCTCCCAAAGTAGAAACACATAGCCCGATACGCAGGTGACATCCAAATTGCAGTTAGCCCATTCAGATCTAGCCGGATCCATAGATCCAGCAAACTTGAACAGCAACAGATATGCTGTTTCATTTACCGATGATTTCTCCGGCGCTTTGTTCGTATATTTCACTAAAAATAAAGGTAACGCAGCGTTAGCTACTGAAAGATTTATTGCGGATTCTTATCCCCACGGCTAAATAAAAACACTAAGATTAGACTATGGTTTAGAGTTCAAGTCAAACGATTTCCAATAACGCAACAACAACATAAAGCATGAGACCTTAGCGCCATTCTCAGCCCATCGGAATGGAACAGCCGAAAGAAATTGGCGAGGTGCATGATGAAAGAAAATAAGTAAAGTAAGCGACCGTAGTCGAGGGTGAACTGAAGGCTCCCTTTTCGATAGCTACACTAAGGTATAGGGGAGGTCACAAATCTTTCCCTGGATTGCTCCACTTTACCCTTGATCCATACCTTATAATGCTGAGTGTTAAGCAAGGAGGCATCAAGTATCATTTTTTGAGTCTTTGGTATGACTTGACCTGGGGTTGAACCCAGGTCTCCCAGCCCAGACCATTGACGAACACTCTAACCACTAATCCAAGGAGCCGGCTGTTGTTTAACGGCATCTTATTGCATATTTGTTTAACGAGCCATTAGCATCTTATTGCATATTTGTTTAACGGGCCATTGGCGAACACTCCAACCATAATGCTGATAGAAAGTGGTCTACCAAAAACTCTATGTATTGTATTTTGACCTTCGACCCGGCCCAAAATGCCATTCAAGGTGATGCACCGGAAGGAAGTGACACATTCCAATGGAAGTTAGGAGAGGAAATCGCGTGGGCGGAAATTGGCTAACAAAATGGGACAAGCTAAAAAATCCGATGATACTCTCATAGACTGACACACCGGAAGAGAGTGACCTCTGAAATGCATGACGGTTATTTCCGTTTGATGACGATTAAACATGCGATTTCAAAGATCGAGTGGGCGATCGAGTGGACGTTGAACTATTATATAACTCAGTCAAGACAGACGTCAGACAGTTCGAGTTACAGTTACAGTTGGAGATGGAGTTATAGACGAGACGTGGTAGGGAAAGCCACACCCGGCCAAGGGGTCCCTCGGGAACCCCGATGGAGTTTGGGGACCAAAGAAGTTGCTGATAAGATGCAGTAAAGAAAGCCAGCACCCAGTAGAGTGGACCCCAGGGCCTCCGGTTGAGCATCAGGAGAACGAGAAAGACACAACGTTGACGGCCATAAGAGTGGGGGTCAAAATATTTAAGTTCTGTTCGGTCTCCAGCTCCCTCTCACACGCAAACTTTGAGTAACCCTTTTCGAACCCTTGCAATAAAGTGAGAGGTAAATATTTTGTTAAAGAAGTCTTCCTGCATCTGTCTTTATTATTGTGTCGTTATGATACGGCATATGAGGATATAACATATGGACCTGAGCTGTTATGACGTCTGAAACAGATGCTTTTACAACAGCTTGAAACAGACCCCCTACTACGTAGTAAATCGGAGGAAACCTGACCTTTTAAAAATGAATATTTTCGGTTCAGTGTGTTATGCCTACAAACACTACAGCACTACACTACAAAAGAAATTAGACCCAAGATGTAAAAAAGGAATATTTGTTTGGATACGACAAAAGCGCCCGAGCATATCAAGTCTACTACCCCGAAAACACAGACAGGTTAAATTGATCGATATCGCCGAACAGCAAACCCAAATCTAACTACCAAATGATGACGTCGATGATCTCCCCTAGAGAGATCTGACAAAAAATCCCAAATCGGAAGAATTTTCTCAGAAACTTAGCGTCAGCAAATAAACTAATACGGAGGAGGATATCCATACTTGAAGATACCCAAACGAGTATGGAACGTCCTTTGTTAGAATTTGTAAATTCGGCAGTTAATGTCTGCTCGAGTATGATTTTGAGGTTGTGCCATTACCCCCCGCTCCTACTGTTATTTAAGTGAGACCCGCCAAGGGATCTCCCTCTGTTTAGTTACTTTTTTCAGCACTAGCTGAAGGCTCTGCCTGGCTCGCTCTTTTTGCTTGACGAGTTCTTGTTTATTTGCCTTCGACTTTAGGCAGTTTTTCTTGAGCTGGGTGACTTGAGCAAAAGGCCCATTAATCGCTTAGATTAAGGCTCTTTTCCTCTCAGGTTTTTTTTTTTTTTTTTTTTTTTTTGTTATTTGTTGAAACAATGAAACTACTGCAAGCTAATTGTGGTTTTGGTATGCTGTCCTCTTCAAAAGAAAGTCTGGAGGCAATATTATTGGACCTTTTGCCGCCAAAGGAAGCTGTTAGCCGGGTCACAAGATGTGGTAAAAGCCTCCGTAGGCTAAACAGAAAAAAATTCGAGTTGAAACAGAAAGATTTTCATCTTTAAGAGGAAGAAGCGGTGGTCTACTCGAAGTTCCCTCAAAGAAATAGTAAATTTCGTTTTCAACAAGTCTATACAGGAAACTAGAAAAACACAGTTGTCCAGATTGATTCTTCAAAAGAAGGAGACGCAGAGAAAAAAAAAACCTAAAACTTGGCTTCAAAATAAACTTTGACATAAAATACCAAAGAATGGTATTTTATCATTAACAAAAGTTAAACTGACCGTAGATGGTTGACGGCATTGCTTCAAGCAAGTCAGTCGTTATATTTCCTTATACTCTTTTTTTTCTTTTTTTGGGGGGTGGGGTGGTATAATATTGTTGTTACTTGAATGTATGTTATTTTTGTTACCTTAAATTCAATGTTTTCGACAAGCATAGGGAAAAATATGCAAAGTCGGATTTTGTAAAGTTTATTTCTCTTGAAATACATTATTTTGTGGGAACTGGTTGTTTTTGTTTTTAAGAAATACTGACACTCCTCTCTTTCAAATACAAAATAAACTTTCCCATTCTCCTTTTTTGCCTCCTTTATTTTCTGTACCTTTCTCTACCCATTCGCCAAGCCTGACAGTTACTGCTAGATTTTTAGGGCTAGCCAGAGATAAAGCCTAGCATATTCATTGAATAGAGCACATATCTCATACCCTCGCTACTTGTAACAAGACCCGAAGAGCAAAATGATTACATCGATTACTGCTACTGAGCCACGTGCAATGTACCACGAACCTATAAGGAACCCACGAACTCCCCGAAGGCACACTGCTGGAAATCAATGAAGCAACCCACGGTCGCATTATCCACATAGGAAGCTGAGTACATAGCTCTAGTAAAGGCCACAGAAGAGGTCTTTACGTTACTCAACTATTAAACGAGATGAACCCTCTACAAGAATACGCTCCAGTAAAAATATTCGGGGACAACCAGAGTAAAATATCACTTTATCAGGGACGCTCTGCACAATGGCAGTATACATATTATTTACTGTCATTCAGCCGATATCCCCGCAGACATTATGACAAAACCTTCAACTCGAAAAAAGCTAGAAAAGTTCAAAGGACTTTTATTTGGTCTCACATGAGTACATGTGGGAGTGTTGGAAGAGTACTTTATAAGTCCGATAATTCCAATTATCTCCCCTTTTGTTTACCCTTTTTCTATCCCATAAGCCCTTAATAAATTTTTCTCCTCTCTGCGTAACGTACGTATCTTGTTTTCCACTGTCCGTGTCCGTCAATTCTTAATCCTTTTTCCACAGCGGAATGTCAACTTTAAAATCTTCTTCTGCAACTACTACTACTTATAATAATTATAATAGTTATAATAGCAACGTGACCACTTAATTATACACTTAGGAAATGCACAGGAGGTTACAAATTTACAAAGTCTCAGGAAACGATAAACTCCCTCATATATATGGATAATATTAAGATATTTACCAAAAAATTGAAAAAGAACTCGAGACCCTAATACAAAAGATAAGAATATACAGCTAGGATATAGAAATGGAATTTAACATTGGGAAATATGCCATGTTGATAATGAAAAAGAGAAACAACAGAAGGAATAGAATAACCAAATCAGGAAAGCATCTTGGAGAAAAAAATATAGGTACCTGGAAATATTCGAAGTGGACACTTTAAAACAAACAGCAACAAAAAGAAAATTAAGAAAAGAGTACTTCAGAAGAACAAGAAGGCTTCTTGAAACCAAACTGTGAAGCAGAAATTCCATTAAAGGAATAAATATTAGAGCTGCTTCCCTAGTAAGATGCTCTGTATCGTTCTTAAAATGGACAAAAGAAGAATTCGGACAAATGGCATATTGAGGATGATGCACATCCAAAAGATGAGATAGACGGACTCTCTGTGTCAAGAAAAAAGGGGGTAGAAGACTCTTCAGCATCAAAGATTGCATAGATGTAACAATTCAAGGACTTGTGGAGTACACAAAAAGAGCAAAGAAAGACTAATTACAACAGGCAGTGACAGCAATATCAACATAAAAACAGGAAAACAAGAAAATCAAGAAAACAAAAATGGGAAAGAAAGAAATTGGGGAGATTGCACTTGAGATAGAATGGACATGACTACGAAAGGGAAACCTCAGGAGAAAAACTGAATCTCTTTTAATAGTGGCACAAAATAATACCATAAGGACTAATTATATCAAAGCGAAAATTGAGCTATGCAGAATAGCAAGTTTTGGTTGTGTGGAGAGAGAGATAAAATTGTTGATCACATTATAAGTGAATGCAACAAACTGGCACAAAAGTTTGATTTGGTTTCTTCGTTTTAATGGCATATCAACCTTTCTAGGTTATTTAATGCCAAAGCCATTCTCCTAGAAGAACAGTAGTGGTACTATTTAACCTATAGATGGGAGTATAAGGGGGTTCATACCTTTCCCAAGGGTATTTGCCCGAAAGTGAACGTAATAGCACGACTGAAATACGAACTCGCTTACTACGATTCTGCAGTCCATCGCTTTAACTCTTACACCACGAGAATACCCCCTAGCACAAAAGGAATATAAGACTAGGTATGATTGGGTGAGATGGGTGATCCATTGGAAATTGTGCAAGAGATAAAAATTGGACCATACTAATAAATGGTGCATCCATAAACTAGAAACTGTCCTAGAAAATGAGATGTATAAATTCCTCTGGTATTTTGAGACACAAACGGATCCCACAATTCCGATCAATTCAGACCTAGTGTTGATTTAAAAAAAATAATTTACGATCTAGTGGATTTCGCTGTTCGAGTGGACGACTGAATGAAAATAAAACAAGACAAAAAGAGTGGCAAATACTTGGATTATACCTGAGAGCTAAAAAACAGCTGAAAAACAGGAAGGTGACAGTGATGCGAAATTATAGTTGGAGTACTTGAAATGGCTCCCAAGGGCTTTGAAAGGAGAATGGCAGAATTGGAAATCAGAGGAATAATCGAGACCGTACGAATCACAGCACTGTGAAGATCGGCTAGAATACTAAGAATAGTCCTGAAGATCTGCAGTCACTTGTGACTCCAGTGAAAAACCAACTGTTAGAACTGGTGTGAAACACTTGCATCGAGTGAAATAATAATAATGATACACAGAAAGTTGAAAAAGCTGTGAAACATGAAGGAAACGGTGATACCAATGGTAGTTAGTGTCCTTATACAATCTACAAAGTCCTGAATCAGAGGAAGAATCGAGACGATTCACCCTATAGCACTTTTAAGATCAGCTAAAATACTTAAAGAGTTCTGGAAACTAGATGATACTTGCTGTCACTTAAACTTCAGTAAAAACTTCTGACAAATTTTCGCATAGAGGGGAAATAATCTATTTAGGTATAAAATACAATGTGACCACACACACACACACACATTTATATATATATATATATATATATATATATATATATATATACTATACTTGTGAAAAATAAAATTGTTACACCCTAAAGAACAGTGCCGATTTGAACCTGAGTACAGTATGTACAGATTTTCGAGATACTTTTGATACACCCTTTATTTGGAACCTGTGCACTTATTAATCTGTAAATGCGATCATTTACAGCAATCCACTACATTAATCGTACGTTCATTCTTGAATTTTCCCACTCCCTTCTCTCTATATATACAGATAGATACCTGACCCCGAGGTAAGAGCAGGATGTGATACAAGGTCAATTTTTAAGCGGAATAAACAGGTTTGAATTCAGAGTTTACCTTCTCCAGGGCCAGTTGCTACATAAAGGTTACAGAATCAGTCTAACCAACTATTTACCCATATCTGAAGGGAGAATAGTTGGATTCATATCTTTCACAAGGATATTGAAACAATGCGAAATGCAGTCTCGTCCAAGATTTGAACTCGGTTCGTTGTGCCCATTTCCTACGAGAATAACCATTACACCACACACACACACATATATATACATGTGTGTGTGTGTGTGTGTGATTGAACGCTCTCCTAAGTTTATATATATATATATATATATATATATATATATATATATATATATATATATATATATATATATATATATATATATATATATATATATATATATATATATATATATATATATATATATATATAGAAAAAGCGGGGAACAAAAGTATTGGTCTGAAATCATTGGTGAGAAACTGGCAATCACCAAGCACCATTGATTCTGTCTCTAAGCTGTCCTAACTTTTATATATATATATATATATATATATATATATATATATATATATATATATATATATATATATATATATATATATATATATATATATATATATATATATACTAGCATAAATACTTATCGTTGACTGGCTTCTGAAAAGGCCTTCAAAAAATTGTACTTGAATTTATGAAAGTTACTGCTTCGATATTATTGAATGTTTTGGAACAAAATATCTGCAAGCTTTTATTGCCAGGCTTTGGCCAAAGAATTATAATATAGTCTAATATACTATTGTAAAGCAAATTGGTGACTCTGATGAAATTGTCCTCTGGTAAAACAGGTAGTATCTAGCAAGCATTAATTCAATACAATATTGTCAAATGTAAATTCAAGTGGGGGTATAATGTAACTTTTGGAAAATGTTTTCTTTATGCGAAAGAATAAAAACTCCTTCAAATCATTTTAAAAAGATATTTGGTTATACTATGGTTAAAGTTATTGAAGAAGACTTGTATTTGATTTAATCAATACAAACATTTTTCCTTAACTTGTTTCATTAAAAATAACACTTTCAGGCTGGGAAATAAAAAATTTTGTGAGGTCCCAAACTTTTTTGACTGGTAATATATATATATATATATATATATATATATATATATATATATATATGTGTGTGTGTGTGTGTGTGTGTGTGTGTGTGTGTGTGTGTGTGTGTGTGTGTGTGTGTGTGTGTGTGTGTGTGAATTTGTTAAAAGTTGTTATAAAAACGTTTTTTCTTAAATCCAAAAAGTTCTCAAATACCGGCCAGTAGACCAGAATAAAACCCAAAATAAATGTTTTCTCCCCTCCTCGTGTCAGTCTCATGACTATCATATATATAAAAATATACACTTCTTGTAAAACATGGCACATAAAGTCACATGTTTCATCGAAAGATTGTATTTCTTTTACAAATACATGAAACTTATGATCATGAGATTGAACATGAGGAGGTGAGAACACAGACACTGACACACACACACACATACTTATATATATATATATATATATATATATATATATATATATATATATATATAACACAATATCATTTCTTAGGTTATATATGATCCAAGGAGGAAATCCAATGAGTAGGAGTATCCAATTTGAATGCTCAATGCCAACGGCTATGGATGTATGATTAATTAGGAATTAATAATACGTCAACACTCAACGTGAGAGATAAAAATCCTTTCATTTTAAGACAAAAAGAAAAAAATTCACTATCTTTGTGTCATTATAAATTTATTTCAGGTTATTAAAAAATGAAAAATTTTAAAGTTTTTATTTAAATGTGTTTTCATATCGCTTCCGACAAGAATGGGATTTTACTATATATGTATAATAAAAATACAATTTAAAATGGAAAATAATTTCAAAAGCATACCTATATAATAATATCTCAAGAAATATATATCATGTCTAAAAAAAAAAGCTTAACTATTACCCTCTATGAACAATTAAAATGTGAACTCATATTCAAATCGATACATCTAAACAATTGCATAAAAAGATAACAAGGCTTATTTTATGCGTAGAATCTAGGGAATCACATTAATTTTACATTCATATTTACATTTTTGTGTTGTTTCTTCAGAGAGTTTATTTTTTGCATACGGTCCAATCAAATACGAATAATTTTTAGAAAATCTATTCGACCCATGGATTGGATCCCAAAAAGTAGTACCACACCGTGTCAGAGTAAACCTGGAAGTAATGGCAATGAATGGATACTGCACACTCCCCAGATCTCCAGAATTGTTGCCTCACCATCAGATGCAATTTAATGCATTACCCAAGATATCCCTTTTTTCTGGTTTGGTTTTGTTTGGTTTGGTTTTATGGCATATCAACCTTTATAGGCTACTTAATGCCAATCCTGTTTATACATATACATAAAGTATATGATTTGTAATAAATTTTGACAACATTTTTAAACGAGTCTGAGCTCATTTGTTTATTTGTTGGGGTTTTTGGGTTTTTTTTTTTTTTTAGTTTTTGTTATCTGTTTTTTGTTTGTTTGTTTGTTTGTTTTGGTGGGGGGGGGGGTACATACAGTTAAATTGTTTCAAGTATTTCTATCTAATACGAATAATTCTATTTACTATTTTTATTAGTCATTTTTTTGCACATAGTAAAATCGTTTCACCTATTGCTACGCAACAGTAACAATTTAAAATCAGCCATTTGTTTGCACACATTTCACTAGATATACATATAATTTGTAAGAGAAAAGTATGTTGTTAATTCCATTTTTAAATGAGTTAGAACAATTTTACTTGCATACTAGTATTGTATTGTTTCTACACAGTTAAATGCCTTCTAACACTAATAATTCTGTTTAATATCGATAATTAGTTTATAGACAGTGAAGTGGTTACAAGTATTGCTATTTAACACGAATTATTCTATTCAACACAATTCATTCATTTGCACACAGTTAAATGGTTCCAAGTATTGTTAAGTATCACTAACAATTCAATTAGACATCAATTATTTGCTTATACAGTTAAATGCCAAACAGTTCTATTTCTAACGATTCAATTTAACGTAAGTCACTTTTTCACAGAGTTTAAATGTCCAGCAGTTCTATTTAACTCATAGGTAGGACTCTATCAGATGCTACTACTTAGAGTAAACCTGGGAGCAATGGCAATGAAGGGGTACTCCACATTTCCCAAATTTCCAGAACTGCCACCTCGATATGGCGTGATGAGTTACGAATACCAGTTTAATACAGAGCCCCTCACGTGTACATATGGATGAGGACGAAAACTGTTCAGCGCCATCAACATTTCTCTTCCGATGAGTCCTCAGTCATCAGGGATAGACACTTGCCCTACTCCTTCGAGTACAATGAGGAAATATTTCCTAGAAGATGTTCACCTGGAACTTAACAACCTACACATAGATGAGGCCAAAGCAGGACTGATCAATCGGAGACTAAATTAAGTTTGACAGGATACAGAGGAAAGAACGCTGTTTATTCGACCACGAGTCCAAAGATGAGAAAATGGAACAGAGGAAAAGAGCCTCATTCATTCGAGCCATAAATTTGTAATCCATGTGACTTCTCGCTATTCGTATCCTGTTTTAAAAATAAGAATCTCTCTCTCTCTCTCTCTCTCTCTCCTCCTCCTCCTCCTCCTCCTCCTCCTCCTCTCTCTCCCCCTCTCTCTCTCCACGCATACACACACACACACACACATGCACACACAAAGTAAACGAGATATTTTTACATCGTATTTGCCTTGTGTAACCTTAGAATTTGACACTGTTAGACTTTGTTCATTTAACGTCGTAAAGCAACATATGTCGACGAGGATTAGAATAAGCTGACTGCATCCTCTTCAGAAGGGTAAGATTCTCCTCCGCTCTGCAAAAAAACAAAAAACAAACGTGTAACCTGTGCATGACACTAAACTACACCCGATGGTAAGGTTCCAGTTCTTCATTGCCATTACTCACAAGTCCACTCTGACCACTATTGGTATTCGATAAGAATAGTAGATATCATATAACTGTGAATTATTTATATTAAGAATAGTCACTTGAAGCTATAATTGTTTACTAAGGAGTATTATTGATTACTTGAAACCTTATAACTGTGTATAAACAAATGACTGTTACTAAATAGAAATAATTACTTGGAACCGCATGATTACTAGTATTAGATAGGAATACTTAAAATCATACAACTGTATGCAAATTATTTGTATTTAGAATAATCACTTAAAGCTATAATTGTTTACTTAGGAGTATTGTAAGTTACTTGAAGCCATATAACTGGGTGCTAGTCCAGTCGGCTGGGGCTGAAGAATACACCGACTGCATCTCTGCAGAGGAGTTAAACCCCATCAACGAGTGTCCTGGATATGACAATAAGCCATATAAAGGGTGAGGATTCAGTCCAGGAGCTTTGGAGAATGTAGAGTACCCCTTCATTGCCATTGCTCCCAGATCCACACTGAGCCGGAATGACTGAGTTCTATCTATGGCTCTAATACAAATGTTTGATATTTAAACTGTGTGACTTAAAAGTGACTTACGTTGAATTTTTTTAAATATAACTGTTTGACCATTTAACCGTGTTAAACAAATTATTGATGTCTAATTGAATTGTTAAGTGTTAGATCGCAATTCTTGGAACCATTTATCTGTATGCAAACGAATGAGTAATGTTGAATAGAATTATTGGTGTTCAATAGCAATACTTGTTACTACTTCACAGTCTGTAGATAAATGATTAATGTTGATTAGAGTCATTAGTATTACATAGTAATAACTGAAACCATTTGACTGTGTGAAAAATAGAATTATTCATGTTAGATAGAACCGTTTAACTATGTGCCAAAAAAATAGCTCAGGCTCGTTTAAGAATGTTATCAACAAAATGTGTTTAGAAATCATATATATTCAAATATGTATTAACAGGATTTGGCATTAAATAACCAACAATACCATAAAATCAAACCAAACCAATGAAAAAATTTGATATGCCATAAACCCAACAAAACCAAACTGTGTGCAAATAAATGACAATTACTAAATAATTGATTATATATTTAACTCTTTTTTCCCTAATTTCTGGCTTCAAAGCAAGGTCTTGTTACTTAATTCGTCGATTTTCTATTTTCTTTTATTAGCTTCGTGTGTCACTAAAAACGCACCCCTCGGTCTATATTTACTCTACTGCCTTTTCTGCAGCTTTTCGCTCGTCAATCCCATTGTTAAACAATATTCGCACCTATTCAGCAATCGCCTTAAATTCTTTTCATGCGTCAATGAAGTTCAACTGAAATACATCTAGTGCAGAGCTTCTCAAACTTGATGCACCCCTTGTAAGAAAATTTAATTTTCACTCTCCCATAAACAAATTAATTGAATATTTCTAACATTTTTTCTTGGTCTGGCTGGATGCCACGATGAGAGGGGGCTGATTTTTAAAATGTTTTCAATTTCAAGATTTAAATCGTGACAAAATACAGAGAAATTATTATAAATGGAATATTAAATCATATAAAAACACTCACACCAACTGTTGAAACTGGCTTACCAAGAAAAATTCGGATTTTTTCAGTGAAAGCAAGAGTTTTCGTTAATAATAATCTAATTTTAAAATTAATCATTAAAAATTAGTTACCATGGATGAGAATTAGAATTTCAGGGATTGTATTTTAATTTTACTTTTTCATTATTTTTCTTTCTTTTTGAAACCAATATCTTTATTCTTATCATATTTACCCAACCCCTCCGCTCGGGCAGGATATGACACAAGGTTAATTTTTAAGCGGAGTTTAACAGGTTTGAATTCAGAGTTTTCCTTCTCCTTGACTAGTTGCCTCACCAAGGCTGAAGAACCCAGTATGCCCTACTATTTACCCATAGCTGGTGGGAGAATAATTGGATTCATACCTTTCCCAAGGGTATTAGTGCTATGTGAAATGCAATCAGTCTCGTCCAGGATTTGAACTCGTGTCACCGTATCCATTTCCTACGACGATAACCATTACACCACGGGCACCATCTTTATTCTTATTATCATATTTATGATCTTTTTCTTTTTTTTCTAAAGACATCTCATAAACTATTATAAAAAGAGATATTTTAGAATCCAGTATTTTTATAGAATAATTGGTTTAGAATATAATCATTTTTTTATACTTTCTGTCGTGAAAATATGGTCGTAAGCGTCTTTAACAATGTCGAAGATTCACATTCTTTCGGTTAAATTGTTCGTTTATTTAAATGATCCGTATGTTTTGAACGGGCAATATGTGAACGACACATCACTAGTGGCCATCATAAGCAATCAGGCGTTCGGTTAAGTGTACGATATTTGGTAAGTAGACTAAACTATCAAGCGATTTTTGTTCTGTTATAAAGGGATTTATAAATGCAACTAGTAAATTCACCGCCTGTGTACCTCTCTTCTTTTATTCACCCTGCGAACATTTTGTTCGCCCAGGATTCTATATGAACCACTTTAAGACGTCTTGTTCAAGAGTCCAGTTGGCTGGGGTTGTAGAATACGTTAATAACATCTCTGCAGAAGGGTAAGCCCCACTTCACACTAACTAATGTTTAGCTTTTACGCTAAACAATCTTATGGGAAGCTCTAGTCCTGGACCTTTGGGAATATAAAGTACCCCTTCATTACCAATGCTCCCAGGTCTACTCTGACTCAAAGTCGTAGTACATGTTAGAGTCCCATCTATAGATCAAATAGAAATATCTAATCATTTTCTTTACTTGAAACCATTAAACTATGTGCAAACAATTGACTGTTCAGTTGAATTATTTGTATAACATAACAATACTTGAAACTATTTGACGGTATGCAAGTAAAATTATTATTGTTGGAAAGCAATACTTGAAATCACTTAATGTGTGCAAACAAATGCGCTCTGTCTCGTTTAAAAATGTCTAACTCCAAAGTATTCGTTTACAAATCATTTATATTCAATATATTAGTATGAATAGGTTTTGAGATTAAATAACCTACAAGGGTTAATATGCCATAAAAAAACACCAACCAATAGCACCGTTCTAGTGCCAAAAATTCTATCCCGGATCGCTACTTTAGACGTAACTCGGACGTAGTACTCATAATTAACGAACGCTGTAACTGAACGCTGTCACACAACAAACTGACACAAAAAATAACTGTTCAAATGTTTCTATGTTCACTTTTAGTGACGTTACGGAGAAAGAAACATTATTTCATCAATCCTCGTTTTAAATCTAGTTAGCAAGCAGCTATATTACAAAATCCAAGACGTGTATGAAATCTGCATCGACTCTGCGAGTTAAATTACAACTAATTTCAACTAATCACTCGTCTTTTAACCAGTATCTACCAGTGAGAAAATACGAATATACACAATGTATTAATATTACAGAAAAAAAATTGATCAAAAATATCTTAACATCAAGTTCACGAAAAAACAAACAATGGAGTGTCAAAATTCAACAATATTATTTTACAACATTTAGTTACATGAAACAAAAAGATTATTTATTTTTACCATTTTAAATATTTTTTCTTCAATTTTCTTTTAAAATATTTTTGTTCGGTATTTATTTATTTATTTATCTATTCTACTTTTTACTCTAAATATTTATACATGTATGCAATTTTAATTCAAGTCCTGTTTTCATTTTTATTATTTTAGAACTCATTAGAAACTTCTCGATAAACAATTTGCTCGTGATTTGAATTAAGAATAATTACATTTTTGCCGCTAAAATGAAGGCTTTGACTGACTTTTGAAAAATTATTCACACACACACACACACACACACACACACACACACACACATATATATATATATATATATATATATATATATTACAATATACCATATTCATAAATGTTTATATATTTATCTACAAACAGGATGGGACATAAGATCAATTTTTTAGCGGACTATTGCTTTTTTGAATTCAGAGTTTTCCTTCTCCTAAACTGGTTGCCTAACTAACGCAAAAGAACCCAGTCTGCTCTATAATTTACTCATAGCTGGGGAAAGAACAGACGGATTCTTATCATATTTCCTAGCGCAGTAACGCGAAGTGAAACACAGACTCGTTCAGGATTTGAACTCAGGTAGCCAATATCATTTCCGGTGATGATAACTGTGATGTTTAGCTCGCCTCCTTATTCAATTAATGTATTTATTTATTGATCAATCGGTACTGAATATTTTACTGAAAAAAGATTTTTGGTTGATTTTTAAAAGATGGTTGTTTTTCGCCTAAGTATTTTTCCTTATAAATTTTTACATCGCAGCGTAAAAACAACTTGTTAAACACACATTTATCCGGATGTGGACACAAATAATTTTATGTTAGATTTTCATCTTTCTTTGGTTCAAAGATTATTGTTTGGTTTGGTTTGATTTGGTTTGGTTTGGTTTCTTTGTTTAATGGTATATCAACGTTAATGGGTTAATAATGCCCAAGCCATCCTTGTAGACGAACAGAAGTGATACTATTTAACCCATGGTTTGGAGGATAAAGGGATTCATATCGTTTTAGAGGGTATCAGTTTGAAAGTGACTATGTGCACGTTAGCCACTATGACACTGATATTTCCACCCACTCCGTCAAAAAGTTATGATAATAATATTAAATATCTATACACGTTTTGTGTGATTTTCCGTTACATATAGTTTGAGGAAAGATAAGGTAAAACAATATAGATAAATAAAATGATGATCAAAAGAATTTTTAAAGAAATAAAATGAATTCATTTCAAAACTAAAAAAGTACATTTTCCCATGGCCCAGTGGACTGGGGCTGTTGAATACACTGACTGCATCTCTGCTGAGGGGTAAGACTCCCCCAACGAATGTCCTGGATATGATACTAAACAATCTGCTGGCGAGATTTTAGTGATGCTGGAGATCAGAGGAATACAGTATCTCCCTTCATTGCCATCTCTCCAAGGTCCGCTTTGGCCCGGAGTGGTAGCACCAGACAGTCCTATATATGGGTCAAATAGAACTAAACTGTGTGCTTATGCTAAACTGAATTGTTTAAAATAGAACGATTTTTACATTTAACTGAGTGCAAACGAAACCTATACTTATGCTCAATTGAACTGTTTGAAATAGAACCGTTTATATATATATATATATATATATATATATATATATATATATATATTTACTAATCTAATATCTACCAGTATTCACGGTATCGGAAAAAACAAAAAAACCCTGATCAGGAACAAGAGATAAAAGTACCTCGAATCACCGCCCAGGGGAAAAAGAAAAAAGTTTTTTGGGTAAAAAAGAAAGAAAAGGCCAACCTCGTCCGACTCCTTGAAAAAAATCAAGGGGTACGCATTCAGTGGTCAAAAGAAAAACAAAAAACCCTCCGCGAATGCTGCAATGCTATAATTACTAAAGTCCTCAACACAATACAATGGAGCCAATTATAGAATTAACTTAAATCACGAGTCGAAAATCTTCTACTAAAGTTTCACCTTAACGGATCATCAGAAAGCCTAATTAGGCTTCCTGATGATCCGTTAAGGTGAAACTTTAGTAGAAGATTTTCGACTCGCGATTTAAGTTAATTATATATATATATATATATATATATATATATATATATATATATATATATATATATATATGGCATTAAATAGCCTGCAATGGTTGATATGCCATAAAACGAAACCAAACCTTTTCCCAAGATGCAAAAATAAAAGAACTGGTAAGGATTTTGGTTATCTGCTCATGTTTATGACATCACTTCCGGAAAGGAAATAATCTCCTCCTTTGACTTCAACGACGCAGAGTTCTCAAAAGAAGGAGTCATAAAGTACAGCCCTTTTTATATTTGGTTCTTTTCTCAACTCAGTCCTATACTGACTTGAACTCAACTTCAAACAACATCCTTATTAATATTATCCTAAACTTACTTCTAAGCCAATTTGGCTGGAGCTATTGAATACACTGACTGCATCTCTGCAATGGGGTAAGACGAGTATTTTGGATTTGACAATAAACAATCTGATGGTGAGGCTCCAGTAATGCTGGGGCTTTGAGGAATATGAGGTAACCCTTCATTGCCATTGCTCTCGGGCCCACTCTGACCCGTAGTGTTAGCACCTGATAGACTCCTATCTATGGGTCTAATATCACAAACCAAGTGCAAACAAATGACTGATGTTATATGGCAACACTCGAAGCCATTTAACTGTGTGCAAAAAAGAGCTCAGGCTCATTTTAGAATTATATCTACAAAATCTGTTTTCAAATCATACCTATAAATATTTGATATATACGTATAAAGAGGATTTGGCATTAAATAACCTACAACGGTTGATATTCCACAAAACCAAACCAAACTAAATTAATCTTACTTCTGTCCCAACGACTAGCAGAAAAGATTCAGAACCCACAAGAAAGACTTTAAAAACTTTGTTTCCCTTGAATCTCATCAAAAACGAATGAATGGTTTGTAATAAAACCAAAGGTTTTTGTTTCTTCCTTCAACCTCTAACGGTTGTTTTCATATGTACACGTTTGTTCACACATTAAAAAAATTCTAAATTTTAACTGAAACTATAAGTTGAATCCCATATATAGGAACTTTCCTAATCTATAATTTTTTTTCTTAAAAGTACGAGGAAATACTTCGAAAGTTGAAATAAAATATATTTTCATGGCTGAATATAAATTTAACATATTTTTATAGTGGAATATTAGATATTGGTATCTTTTTGCTCTTGGGCGTAGGAATTTTACAAAATCTAGAGCCTTGGCCAACCCTAACAAGCCAGGACATTTCTTAGTAACGTCTACGAAAAAAAAAAAAGAAAAAAGAAACAAACAAGTTGAAGAATCTTATGAGTTACTAAAACTTTCTATCAAGAATTTTTCAGAGCAATTTTCGTTATTGATGTCATATAAAATCTTATTCAGCGTCAAATTCTCTACAAAAAGACGTTGATTTTAATAAAAGTTATTGCAAAATTAAAATCGGCTACTTTGTACAAAAAGACAACTAAATATTCTCGGGACTGCTTTACTGCGCTTGCCCAATAAATCTTTGGTCAAAATTTTACAATTTTTCCTCTAAAAAGTTTTGTAAAAATGTCGCTCTGGTTGATATTTCAAGCTATAATGATCCTTATGCTTCTCTTTACATTTCTTGTCAGTATAAAATTTGGAGAAGAAACTATCTTTTAAAATTGAGGGAAAATTGAGAAAAATTTGGCAGAAAGATTGAACGAAGACTTAGATTCCGCAAGAAAAATATGATTAAATATTTTTCACTGTTAATTGGATGAAAAGTTAACCCTTTAATGCTTTCAAGCTATAACAACTTTTGCGATCCAAAAAAATCAGTCTTATGGTTCGTTTTTTTTTTTTTCTCTCTCTCTTTTTTGTTCCTTCTCCAACATCTGTCGCTTCTTTTTGTGTTTCACTTTTTTCTTTCTTTATTTTTTACTTCGCCATCTTAGACTATTTTCTTTTTCTTTTTGTCCATAACCAAAGCCTGCCCATTTTTTCTTTTTGCATTTTTACATATTTCTTTATACTGGCTAACAACCCCAGCTGGGTGGGAATACCTATCCCATATTCAAAATGGAGGTGACGTTTTTGTAACCGTGGGAAAATTCCACTCACAATTTTGTACTGAGATGTCTCATCTATCAACACTTGATACTAATTCTAGTTTCTTTGTTGTTCTCGTTCTTTCTTTCTTTCTTTCTTCCTTTCTTTCTTTCGTTTCCAGGCCTCTTAATTATTGCGAAATAACTAAATTGTCAGCATATATTGTTGACGTGGGAGTTTTTCGTATTTAATTTTTTTAAAATCTTGACACTTTCAAGAGGCAGAGTGGAACCATAAACGACTGAGAAGATTAATTTTTTCTAACATTTTAAATTTATTCCCATTCCCGCGAAATATCGGGGTACGTTTTAGACTGTTTTATTAAACCTCTTACACGACCCAAATATTCTAATAAAAAAGCCATTCCTTTTCCTTTTGATTGTTTGTTTGTTTTCTAACGTCATCAAAAACAAGAAAAAACAAAAAACAAAAACAAAAAACGATGCTTAAGCTGCAATAACTGAGTAAACAAATAACTAGAGCCGATAAAAAAAGAACTTGAATCATGAACATCATGCGCTTGATGACGTTAAAGGAAGAAGAAAGACTGGGGGAGGAAAATATAAAATTCAAAACGCTGAACCATCTATATATTACTAAAATTTTCTCTTTCTCTCCCCCCGCTCCCCCCTCTCTCTCTATATATATATATTTATATATGTATATGTACATGTGATGTGTGTGTGTGTTAGCGATGTAGTTTGCTATAAACGAATAAAGAGTGCTCAATATTAGAGATAAAGCATATATAGCTAAATTAGGATAATATAACCACAGTCAACATCTAACGAAGTCTGATCACATCGGCGAGAAACTGGCAGTTACCAAGAGCCATTGAACGCTTTCCTAAGTTATATATATATATATATATATATATATATATATATATATATATATATATATATATATATATATATATATATATATATAAAGAGGGGGAACAAAAGTATTGGTCTGATCAACTTTGATTCTGTCTCTAAGCTGTCTTAACTTATATATATATATATATATATATATATATATATATATATATATATATATATATATATATATATATACGTGGTGCATTCAATAAGTTTCCAGACTTTTTTGTACAGGCATTTAAAATTGTTGCAGACTTTTGAAATTCAGTATGTTATTGCAGTACATCTTATGAGATGACTGATCAATTTTTATGATTTCAGATTCAAATGAATAGCTACAGCAACAATTGGAATACACCCTACTAAAGCCTGATTGTCACAGCTGGTGAATTTCAAAAATACAATCTGGACGTGAGGACACTTTAGAAGAACGATATGCAATAAGATTCTGTTTTAAACTTGGAAAAAAATGCCACAGAAACGCATGGAATGCTTCAGACTGCTTTTCGACCATCTTGCATGAATCGAGCATCAGTTTTTGAGTGGCATTAGAGATTCAAGGAAGGCACGGAGTCTGTGAGGGATGATGAGAGGTGTAGGAGGAGTAAGGAAGTCAATTCACCAGAGTTGATTGGCCAAAGGGTTAAGGTTAGGGTTACTATGTTGAGGTTTTAACTGAGTTCAGGAAGAGATTCCGTCGGAAGAGGGCAGCACTCTTCAAATCGGGTCAGTGGCATTTCCAGCAGGACAATGCACTAGTCCACAACTCCATCCTTGTCACAGACTATTTGACCAAGATGAGCATCAAGACAGTTCCTCAGCATCCCTATAGTCCAGACCTGTGAACCTATAGTCCCTGTGACTTTTGCTTTTTCCCTAAGCTCAGAGGCTGTCGTTATGAGACAATTGAGGAGATGAAAGAGGCTGTGACCAAGGTCATTGACATGCTCACACAAGAGGACTTCCATGGGGCCTTCCAGAAGTTTTTGGAACGGTACAAGTGCATTGCAGCTGGAGGAGATTACTTCGAAGGGGACTAGAGTTTCACGTGTGTACTATCAATAAAAGTGCCCATACGAAAAAAGTCTGGAAACTTATTTAATGATCCTCGTATATATATATATATATATATATATATATATATATATATATATATATAGACTCTACCATCGATATTGAACGCTTTATATTTAGAAATATTGCTAACAATATATATATATATATATATATATATATATATGTGTGTGTGTGTGTGTGTGTGTGTGTGTGTGTGTGTGTGATCATAATCTTGCAAAAACAGTAAATCTTAGTGACATTTTAATCGTGCGATATGCTTAAAAGGTTCTAACTTTATATATAAAAGAAATAACTTCTGTTCCAATTTGTGACTGTAACAATTTGTAATTTCAATTTGTAACAAAATGTTAATGTTGTGGGGTCAGCATACGCACTTCACATCATTTTTTTAATTAACCAAATTTAGGATGCGATGGGAGGTAACTATGAATGATAATAAAATACGCGAAGGACTTAATTATCATTCATAGTTACGCTTCCTAAATAGAAACATCAATATCATCATAGACAAGAGATACAACAAGAACCCAACTGGTTCACGCATCGTCTTAACAGCAATTGATAATGTTTAATAAAAATACCTCAAGTAAAAGTATACAATAATTCTAGATCTTTTTCTTTTGTTTGTTTGTTTTGTTTTTCCATATACTTTCCTCATCGGTTATTTAAAAAATGTATGCTTTGCACATCGCCGCCCAGTTCGTGTTCTCTCTCTCTCTCTCTCTCTCTCTCTCTCTCTCTCTCTCTCTCTCTCTCTCTCTCTTTCTCTCTCTTAGGCACACACACACACACGCACTTTCTCTTTTTCTCTCTCTTCTCTTTTTGTCTGTCTGTCTCTTACGCACACTTTCTCTTTCACTCACTCTATCTATCTATCAATCTATCTCATACTTTCTCTTTGCCTGTCTGTCAGTCTGTTAGCATATCATGAATATGTGAATGACGTAATGGATATAAGCGCAGAAAAATTTTAAAAAATCACATACGAAGTTTGATATGTCATAAAACAAAAGAAACCAAACCAAACCGAAACTAATGACTTAATGAAAAGCATAAAACTATTTCTTTTCTCTTGTTGGAATTTTGTAACTTCGGCTGTGAATAACTGCTACAGTGCCATTGGTTTGTTTTGAAGTTGAACCGTTACTGGCCCCATGTGTTTATATAAGCGGTCACCTGGGGCAGTCTGGTCATTTTCCCTTCTTGCTGCTGGCATCTTATCTTTTCGCCTCGAGCCTCGTTTCGGCTACCTTTGCTTTCGAGCAATTAGGTCATAGCCAGGAGTTGCTAGAATATACCTGTTAGGCCATTTTGGTAAGTGAGAATTCGACCTTTCAACGGACGCTAAGTAAGTCATCTCGCCGGGTCATTATTCTAGTTATGCCACCTGAATAGCTTAAAGAGTAAAAGAAAAGTTTTTGAAAGTCGCGAAGGAAACCGAATGAGGTTTTTTCCTCGCAGAAAAGTAACGAACATTTTGGTACCACGTGCTCACTCCGAGAGAATAAGCATCTTTCAACGTTGTTAAACTGAAGAATACAAAAGGAAATCCAACGAGATTTGAAAACCTGCTTGGACCTGTCTACCAAATTATTGAGAGAGTCTGCAGAAAGAAGGAATTATTCTGCTGAAAATACAGTGTTTTCTCGGCAAATTAGAGGACTTTGGCAGAAGAGGCACAAAAAGAAAAAGAATATTTGAAAAAAAAAGTGAAAAGGAACTTTCAAATGGTAATATTCAGTGAAGGTATTTACTTAAAAAAATTGTAAAATAACTTTTAGTAAGTTGGCGGTTCAACGAAGCGTAAATCTTGGTTATTCCAATTGCCTTCCGTATTTTTCCTTGAATTTACATTCCTTTGTATCATTTCGTAGTCTACATTTTTATTTTTTTTGTTTTGTGTTCAAAAGGAGTTAAGTCCGTAACTTAAACAGCATATGGAAACATATGCAATTGCGGATGTTAACTTATTTATTTTTAAGGTTTATTTTTCTGGAAATAAACTCCTTTAATGGGAAAACTGTTGTTTTGTTGTTAGAAACATAGTCGTCGATTGCATCTCTGCAGAGGTGTAAGACTTATAGCCTTATAGTGGTTTTTGAGGAATTACGCTATTGTTTTTAGGCACACAAATGAATTACGAGACTTTGATTTAACAACACACAACAACGAAAGTTTTTATTTGCAGCTTTGAGGCGGTTTGTTCTTGGTGCTGCAAGACTCGTGGTATTTAGGCTTGTTGGTTTTGGAGACGCGATAGCTTAGCGGGATGTTGAGATGGCAGCGTGTCGTTGGACGTGTGAGGGAAGTATTCAAGGTCACCGTGTAGTTTTGTGTGTCTGGTAATTGGGGAGAGTAGGCGTTATCTCCATTAATGGGACCAGAGGTGAAATGGGAGCTAGTGTGTCGAGAGCGAAGTGGCGCTTGGATCGACATAGTGAATTTTTGTGGTGCTTGTGGAAGGCATGCTGAACGTATCTAATTCATATTCAACTGGGATTCTTTGGTCTAAAATATATTAGACGCAAAGAATCCATAAATTAGATGGTTCCCTCGTTGAGTGTCCATGTTGCTGCTGCTAGTGTTAAAGCCATAGTGAGATGTCCACACTGGGTGGCTTGTTTAGCTAAAAAGCATCGCTAAGCAGGGGCGACCAGAGACACGACTGCTCCGGTCGCTGTCTCAAGCTGAAGAGAGTGTGTTTGGCCGCTCACCCGTTTTGCTAGCCGGAAATGAAGGTCCGGGCTGAATAGGATATGTCATCCTGATTGGGTGAAATTGAGTGTTGAATTAAATTGCGCGCCAAAACAAAATACGAGATTTTCCTCTTCTCTACAGCCTGTTGGTTGGGTTTTGGAGTGTTACAACATACAATGAGTAAAAACTTCATTTAACACAAGACAAACAAGGAACATCTAATATTTAAACAATTTTTATAAAACAAAAAACGTCAACTTGGATTTGAATGTTCAGAAGTTCCCCTTTGCAAGTAGTAAATTTTCGAAGTGGTGGAAAGTCAGATATCAAGAAAAAAGAGGAAAGGAGGAGAATGTTTTTAAAGAGTACTTATTCCTTTTTCTTTTCTTTTCTTTTCTTTTCTTTTCTTTTATGGTCAGGCAGTGGAACTAGCAGAAAGGTAGTTTCGGCTCTTAACTCGAGGGCGGACGTTACTTCTCTACTGGTTATCGTATTTACGTGCTTCCTTGGGTCTCTTTTGTCCTCACTGACTCGGTCCACAGAAAACCTGAGTATTTATCTCTCTCCACCATTGGCTACTTTACTTTTTATTATTTTTCTTTTTTTCTGATTTTTTTTAACCGGATGGATGCGTGGAGCCTTATGCGTGGCGACGCGTTTATATATTTTGTATGTGGCAGCCGACGAGTCAACATCCGGTTGGGAGTTTTATTGTTAATTCCTAAATCCCAACAGACTCTCCCAATGAGTACCCTAGGTATTAAACAATCTGATGGTGAATGCAGAGTATCCCTTCAATGCCATCGCTCCCAGGTCCACTCAGGCCCGGAGTGGTAGCACCTGATAAGGTCCTATGTATGGGTCAAATAGAACTGTTTGACATTTAAATTGTGTACTTATGCTAAGCTGAATTGTTTGAAATAGAACTGTTTTTGCATTAAACTGTATTTGAACAAATGACTGATGTTTAATTGAATTGTTTGTGATATATTGCGGTACTTGGAACTATCTAACTTTGTTAACATGCTAAACTGAATTGTTTGAAACAGAACTGTTTGATCATTTAACTGTGTGTAAACAAAACACTGATGTTTAACTGAATTATTAGTGATACATGGCAATACCTAAAAACATTAAACTGTTGCCAAACAAATGAATCATAGTAAATAGAATTATTCATATTAAATAGAAATAAGTGAAACTATTTAACTGTTTGAAAAAAAAAATGGGCTCTGGCTTGTTTAAAATGTTGTCTACAAAATATGTTTAGAAATCATATTTAATATATATATATATATGTGTGTGTGTGTGTGTGTGTGTGTGTGTGTGTGTGTGTGTGTGTGTGTGTGTGTATAAAAAGCATTTGGCATTAAATAACCTACAATGGCTGATACCCCATAAACCCAAGCCAAATCAATATTATATATTTAAGATATATGTATAAAGAGGATTTGTCATTAAATAAACCACAATGGTTGAGATGCCATTGAACCAAACCAATCTAAATCTTATATATTTAATATATATGTATAATAAATATTTGGCATTAAATAACCTACAATGGTTGATATGCCATAAAACCAAACCAAACCAAATTTTATATATTTAATATATATATGTATAAAGAGGATTTGGCATTAAATAACCTACAATGGTTGATATGCCATGAAACCAAACCAAACTAACTCCAACTCAGGGGCATGTTAACTTGGTCCGGTGCTTGTTCCTAGATGACTTTAACTTTTCACACAAAAAAACTAAGAGTTAAGTACCACGAAGACTTTCTTCAAACAAATATAAAATAAAACCAGTACGTAAAATAAAAAGTGCGTTAGTTTCTTTATTTGATGAATTGTATTCATTTTACCAACGCTTGGAACACACACGCACGCAACATGTACACTACAACCCCATATATTCCTACTCACTAAGTTTCATTTAAATACTATCTTTAATAACCTAATACGAAGTAAAATAAAATGATCATGAAAAACGAAATTTGTTGTTTGGATAAATTTTGTCGGACATTTTTTATATCTGCATCAGAGTACTGCTTATACACAAAAGCCAGTTTTTTGCTTATTCTTCGGATAACCGTGGTAGAGTGTAACCTCCAAATTTGCAAGTATATTTAGAAGTCAAAATTTTGACTCAAGGCCAGTGTCTTTTCTTTTAAATGTGTTCAGTAAATTTGTCTCACTAAATCTTTCAAATCTTAAAATGAGTCTATATCTATATTTTCCTTTTTTTGTAAACATTAGAGAAGTCTATGTGAATTCTCTTTCAGTATTCTTTCTATTTGCTGATTCTGATTAGATGTATTTTTGTTGCTTAAAAGTATATCTGCTTTTCTATTTGTTTCATCTGTAATACATCATTCAATTTGCAGTAATAGCTTGTGGGATTATCCCCCTTATCTGCTAAGAATCTCTTTTAATGACCATTAGATGGCGTAGGTAAAGCAGTTTGTAGAGAAGAAGAAAATCTCGTATTTTGGTTTGGCGCGCAATTTAATTCAACACTGAATTTCACCCAATCAGGATGACTTATCCTATTCAGCCCGGACCTTCATTTCCGGCTAGCAAAACGGGTGAGCGGCCAAATCCAGTCTCTTCGGCTTGAGACGGCGACCAGAACAGACGTGTCTCTGGTCGTCCCTGCTTAGCGATGCCTTTTTGATAGACAAGCTACCCAGTGTGGACATCTCACTGTGGCTTTAACACTAGCAGCAGAATCATGGACACTCAACGAGGGAACCATCTAATTTATGGATTCTTTACGAGGAATCCCTGTGGAACATAAATTAGAAACATACGTATGCCTTCCACAGACACCACTTCATGTCACCCCAAAAATTGACTATGTCGATCCGACCCTCACTCCGCTCTCGACACACAAGACTACACGGTGACTCTAAACACAAATTCCCTCATTCGTCCAACACGCTGCCATCTCAACATCCCGCTAAGCCATCGCGTCTCCAAAACTAACAAGCCTAAACACCATGAGTCTTGCAGCACCAAGAACAAACCATATTCAAAGCTGCAAATAAAGAACTTTCGTTGTTGTGTGTGTTAAAGAATAGTTTCGTAATTCATTTGCGTTGCCTTAAAAAATATAGCTAAACAAATAACCATTTCACACAACGCTACAAATTGGTGACTCAGCATGGCACCTTCTGAATTGCGAGACAACTAAAAACTATTCATAACAACACCTTTCGACCTACTTCATCTTCATCATCTTCAACCACCCTTTATATTTCCAACAAGTATTAGCGAGGGCCTTACAACACTCAGCGAGGAAACAACACAACGTAAACACTCATACGTTACACCCAACTTTCCCTCGCTAACAAACCAACTTCTCCAGCTAAAATTATTCTACACTAAACCTCATACCAAAACTCTGGCTACAAAAATGGTTTCCTCTCGCTAAACAATAATACTCACTTCAAACATCAGTAAAATTAACCTCGTAAACGAACAACCTTCTGATAACAAATACAGCTTTTACGAAACACAGCCTTACGAACATGCATCATTCCACCACGAAAAAAAAAACAAAAAAAAAAACAGCGAAACATCCAAAAAAATTTTCAAATGTTCCCGCCGAACTAACTTCAAGGACAATGCAAAATAGACGTAAATACCAAACAACGTGGAATTTTTTTCAACAAAACTCTATCAACACACTTTTTCACTTCCCAACTCGCAAAATAGGTAACTTTTTAACTTTCACTCACCCTACTCCTATTTTGGTTTCTTCAGCAACATGGGTTATAACTCCCACTACCTCACTAAACCACCAACTACTGCTATAAATTCCAGAGGACCCCAAAAAACTCACACTACTCCTCTGAAATATACTGCTAATTCTGTATGCCATCTTTTCGGCTCATTAACTTTTTTTCCCAAAGTGACATTTTGTTTTAAAAAAAAACGTACCACGAGGTACACAATAAAAAGAAAAAAAAAAGAACTAAACAGGACACTTTGCCTTTTTTTTATTAATTTGCTTTTGCTCGTTTTTTATATATGTATGTATTTTTCATTGTTTGTATTTCGCTCTTTTGTGTTGTGAGATTAGTGTCTCTTTTCTTTTATTTCCCTTCTCTTACAATTTTGTGTATCGAATATCAGGTACTCCATACCTGAAATTCTGGGGCCAACCTATGTAGAGAAGAGGAAAATCTCGTATTTTGGTTTGGCGCGCAATTTAATTCAACACTGAATTTCACCCAATCAGGATGACTTATCCTATTCAACCCGGACCTTCATTTCCGGCTAGCAAAACGGGTGAGCGGCCAAATCCAGTCTCTTCGGCTTGAGACGGCGACCAGAACAGACGTGTCTCTGGTCGTCCCTGCTTAGCGATGCCTTTTTGATAGACAACCCACCCAGTGTGGACATCTCACTGTGGCTTTAACACTAGCAGCAGAATCATGGACACTCAACGAGGGAACCATCTAATTTATGGATTCTTTACGAGGAATTCCAGTGGAACATAAATTAGAAACATACGTATGCCTTCCACAGACACCACTTCATGTCACCCCAAAAATTGACTATGTCGATCCGAGCGTCACTCCGCTCTCGACACACAAGACTACACGGTGACTCTAAACACAAATTCCCTCACACGTCCAACAACACGCTGCCATCTCAACATCCCGCTAAGCCATCGCGTCTCCAAAACTAACAAGCCTAAACACCATGAGTCTTGCAGCACTAAGAACAAACCATATTCAAAGCTGCAAATAAAGAACTTTCGTTGTTGTGTGTGTTAAAGAATAGTTTCGTAATTCATTTGCGTTGCCTTAAAAAAATATAGCTAAACAAATAACCATTTCACACAACGCTACAAGTTCATAAGGACACATAAAAGTGTTATTCTCTTTGACTCACAGAATTAAACGGATAGGAGCGCAAACTTTGATTCCTGACGGTACATTGAATAGTTTGGATTTAAGGAACCGTCCCACCGAGCAGTATCTGCCCCCTTGTCTATATTGTAAATTATTTACGGAGTCACTTTTACGTGCCCCGTGATTGCCTGAAAAATAACCAATCACGGCCTGCTATCAGCACATCTGCCGTATCACCACATGTGCACGCATTCTTCAAACGAACAACCCTTTTCTTCTTTTTGCAATTATTCTTCTTTTCTTCTTTTTCTTTATCTTTCTCTCAATATAAACATTTTTTCAACCGAATTGCTGTTTTGTTCCTTTTCTCTTGTCACGTCTAATGCTACAGTCAGCCCTATTTTTTCCTTACACTGCAGATGTAGATTTTGTCTTATTACCAACGGGTAAAATCTCAGCATCTAAAAACGCCAAGTGTCAGATTCATTGCCTGATATCTGAGGCGCCTCTCAAGGCGAAAATGTCTATGGAGACCAGGTAATTTTCATCGCTAACGTCGACTTTGAACTTGTGTGCGGGAGGGGATCCGCCTAAAAAAATGACCTTGTGGTACATCTTACTCGTGGTGAATGGGTAAGGCACATATTGAGCCGAATTCTTTAGAAACAAGACATGCCTCATTTCCCTCTAGAGGACGTTTTCGACCCCCCATTGAACCGCGTGTCGAATTAAACACGACACCAATGAATAGTTAACGTATTATAACGCCCTTAGGTAACTTTCCTATATTCAACAAGACCCAAAACTGATCATGTCACGTTGTCCCGGGGACAATAGAATATTTATTGGAGAGACAGAGATCCCTCATCGGGGACACCCCACGTGGCAGTCAATCTTATAAGAAATTAAAATATAATCGATTATTAAAGTATGAAAACATTTCGCAGATTTTTACATCATTTTGGGGTGGAGTTGTTTTTAAATTCGTACATATATGTGGACATGTTTTTTTGACAACGGGCGAAGGAATAGAAATAGCATCGTTTTACTTTTTTGAGGGGTGTGTGCTTTTGACCAATTTTATTTTGGTGGACTGTGGTTAAGCTTTGACATGAACCAGTATAAAACCATAATAATCAAATTTCATTACATTTCTTATGCTCTGTACTTATTGTATCATCAATTAGAATTATTATTGTTCTGGACTTTCTTCAATAACTTGAAAATTTGACTTTATTTCACAGAAGCTAAGAATTGTCTTTTTTTCCTTCTTTCCAAAAAAAACCTTCTTTATTTAATTGATGCTTAATTGTTTCTTTAAAAAACAGAAACCACAATTTCAAGACTAAATAGAGCAAAATAAATATAATTCATTTCTTAAAGGTTTTAATATTTTTATTATGCTACTAACAGCGATAGATGATAACAAAGATTAATAGTGTCTTTTTTCCCAGAGACACTAGAATGCTTGTTAGGGATATCCAACAGAACAATCAATTTTTTAAAAATCAAAATAAGTATAACTGACTATTAAAGGATGAAAAAAGTGCGTTTTTTAAATCCTTTTGAAGAAATTTCTTCTTTTTAAGGGTAAGAAATAGAGGCTACATCATTTTTGTATTTTTATTTTGGTTTGGACTGTCGTCAAGCTTTGACGTGAACCAGTATAAAACCATAATAATCAAGCTTCATTTCTTATGCTCTGTACTTATTGTATCATCAATTAGAATTATTATTAACTAATGTTAAATCGAATTGTTAGAAATAGAACTGTTTACCATTTAACTGTGTGAACAAATGATTGATGTTTAATTGAATTATTGATGATACATAGCAATACTTGAAACTCTTTAACTATGTGCCTAAATTGAGTTACTGGTATTACATAGCAATACTTGTAACCACTTCACTGTCTGCAAACAAATGATTTAGACTGAATAGAATTTTTAGTGTTAGATAGCTATAATTGAAACCATTTACCAGTGTAGAAACAATAGCAATACTGGTGTGCAAGCAAATTAGTTGTAACTAATTTAAAAATGAAATCCCCTACAAACTATTCACTTACAATTTATATATATATATATATATATATATATATATATATATATATATATATACATGCGTGTAAACGAACGACTGATGTTAAATTGTTATTGTTACATAGCAATACTTAAAATCATTTTAACTGTGTACAAAAAATGACCTCATGCTCGTTTAAACGTTTTATCAAGAAAATGTGTCAAAAAATCATTTATATGTAATGTATATAAGTAAACAGGATTTGGCATTAAATAACCTACAATGGTTGATATATCATAAAACTTAATCAAACCAAACCAAATCTGGATGGGTTAGAAGGCAAGTGGGTGTGGATTCGTTCTTTTTCCAGTGTGCATGTTGTGAGTGACCTCGTTCTATTAGGTCTAGAGCGTTGTTGGGTAATAGGTTCTTTGATGGTCTCTATCCTTGTCCGATTTGCAGGGTGAACACGATTTATCTGACATCCCACCGAGTCAGAATGTGACCATTTTATGGTGGGGCCCGTGCATGAATCGAGACATGCGCGGTAGGTGCAAAAATGCTTAACCCTGTCAGCATTCTCTTTTTGGAGCACCTCAGGCACCAAGTAATAAATTTACTCATGCAAGCAGGGAAATACCTAGTGGGGCGGCACTCTGAGGCCAAGATTTCATAGTACGCAAACACAACCACCCGGCACGAATGCCAAATGGCGGAGCCTCTCGCGGAGTGAACTGCTTTCAAGTATGTGGGTACCTTTTTTTTTTAGCCCTGATGCATAAAGAATCGGCTCCAGAAGGTTTTGGGGGGAAGGTTTCTGATTGGTTGAAAAAAGGGGGTTTCGTTTGTGAGTTTATTTTTACATTTCAATCGGATGGATGTTTTATTCATTTTGTAATAAGTCACCGTTCAGACAACATCCAGTCAACGTTACCTTTTTCAACCAAGATGTATGCTCGTCGGATTTTCTTCCTGTATGTTTTGATTAATTTGTTGCAGGAATTAGATTTATTTCCCACTGGTGGACGAATTCCCTCACTGAAGTAAATTGGTTGAACTGAATCAATCAAATCAGCCGGCGGAAAAATACCAAAAGCCGGACTTTCTGTGAGATCTCTTTTACCTGGAACCACCGTGGAGTTAACATGACAAAAATTGTTACTTGCCTACTTGGCTTACGGTTCAATAAACACGTGCAAACACACACACACACACACATATATATATATACACTTTCTTTACCAACGAGGCTGTACGAACTTTTAGCCTTAGTTTTGTTGTTGTTATCGTTAGCGAGGAAGAGTTGTGACGTATGTGTGTTTACGTTGTGTTGTTTCCTCGCTAAGTTTGTACGGTAATAAAGGAAGGATGAAGAAGTAAGATGTCGATAGTCGAAATGGTTTTAGGAATAGTTTTTATTTGCAGCATTGAAAATGTAGTTTGCGTTTGTGCTGCAAGTCTCGTAGTGAGTAAGGAGACGAAATGGAGATATGATAGAGTTGAGAAGACAGCGCGTGTCGTCGGACGTGCGAGGGATTGTGTTCGCCGTAGTTTAGCAAAAGCCATGTTGCCGTTGGAGGAAATGAACTTTGGAGTCACCGTGAGTTTTGTGCGCCTGGTGGAGAGGCGTGCGTTGTCTCCATTAAAGTGGCCCAGAGGTGAATTGAGAGCTAGGTGTCGAGAGCGGAATAGAAGCGTCGCATCGACATAGCCAATTTTGGGGGTGACATAAAGTTGTTCCTGTGGTGGCATATTGAATGTATCTAATTCATATTCAACTGGGATTTCTTGGTCTAAGAGATATTAGACGCAAGGAATCCATAAATTAGATAGGTTCCCTCATGTGTCCATGCTGCTGCTGCTATTGGAGAAACGGCCAGTTGGACGTCTGCACTGGACGGTGTTGTTCGGCCAAAGAGACTGTGTTTGGCAGCTTACCCAATTTCTGCTGCCCGGAAAAAAGATCCGGGATGAATAGAATAGGTCATCCTGATTGGGTGAAATTATGTGTCGAATTAAATTGCGCGCCAAACCAAAATGCCTTCTGCTACAAACTTTTGTATTCGCTAAAGGGACACCTCGCAGAATACCAACGAAGATTAGCAGAAACTCGTTCAAACATTACAACGTTGTGTAAAAGGATTAAGTTGTTGTTGTTCTCAATTCCAACGGGAATTGAGAACACTCTCAGCGAATTTAGTCCTGCTTTATAAATTCATTTATCTATTTTGCTGGTGAGTGGGTATGAAATCTATTTGCAAATCAAAAAAGATTTCGATTGAAGTTGTATAACATTATGTATACTGTATATATTAGATGTTAGATATTTTTGTATATAATCATGCGCTTATGTTGTCTTTCTATCCGTTTATTCAGTGCTAGTATATCACGGATATACTAATGCAATAGTCGTCCTTGGTAAGAGGGAACTCGACTAAATATCTTCCCAATCACCGACCATGCCCAATATATCGAATTTACTCAAAACAGGAAAAACATAGATTTGGTTAATTGTGCCTTTATGTCTTCAGACTTAATACTGCCGTTACATTTCAATACTTTGTGAATAAGATATTTAATATTGATTGTCTATTCGTCTACCTAGACAATATAATAGTTTAGAGTAATAACAAGAAGCAGCATCAAAAAGATTCAACTAAAGTATCCAGTATATTAAATAAAAACATGAAGATTTCCTTAACACTATATTCAACACACCCAAGCTTGACTTCCTTTATGTTAGTACAATAGGTTTCTCACGTAATAGCAACAAAATTCAGGAATTAAAGTCATTCCTATTTCCTAAAGTCTCTAAAAGCCTACGTATAAAGACTGCGCGTAATGTCTGCGCATAAAGACTTTTAAAGGCTCTAACCCACCTAAAAAAAGAGCCCTGTACCACACTCGTCCGTCTGATGGGACGTTCGTCAAATATCACTGGATTAGCCCCTGCTTCGTGCAGAGGCTTTTCAGCAGACTGTCTGGCATTCGAGCCGGATAATTATTTCCTCCAGCCTTAGGAGTTTGAAAAACTTAGACAAGAACAAACGATTGAAGAGGATTTAATTCAGTTAAGGTTGATTGAAGATATGTGTAATGCATCATACCAATATAAAATATAGGAACAACTACAAATAGGAAATATGTCTTTAAATACTTGTATTGGCTTTATACAGCAACAAGAATTAATACAGAAATACAATCATTATAAAAGTCAACCCAGCGAACAAATATTTGCCGATATTTACATATTAAAAAAGATTTTGAAATGTTCGTATTGTGGACATGAACATGAAATAAAAAGGGAAAAATGCCCAGCATTTGGAATGACTTGTACAAATTGCTTTAAAAAGCATTTTCAAGCAGTATGCAAATTCAAAAAGAAAAACGTTGAAAGAGTTGAAGAAAATGAAACCAATATAGAAGTCATTTCAGTAAAAAAACAAAAACAAGAATGTAGAAAAAATTGAACTAAAGAAAAAAAGACATTATACTAAAGGTTAAGATCAACGACTTTGATTTGAATATGCAAATGGATACCAGCAGTGAGGTAACATTTATACCAAAACATTTCTGGGAACGTATTGGAAAGCCAACTTAACGAAAGAATAGTTTACAACTCCGCCAATTTGATGGGTTGGTCATAAAAACTTTAGGGTACTTTGAAAGTTTCGTGGAGTTAGAAGATAAATTTGAAGTAATTCTTATAATTGTCACAACTTATAAAAAGAACCACGGACTTCTTGGAAACGATGTGCTTAACATAAATTCTACCAAATTAATTAATGAGATAAAAATAGAAAAAAATTAAAAGAAAATGTTACCCCTCTTATTATGAGGAACAAAAAAATCACCAGTACATTTATTACTATTAGTAGTAGCAAAAATACGAAAATTAATAGAACAGGACCTCCTTAAACATGTACGGCCTGGGGGTAGCAAGTGGGCATCACCCATTGTAGTTTTAAGAAAGATGGAGACATACGTATATGTGGAGATTATAAAATAGAGGTAAATCACAAAGTTTCCTCGGATTCATATCCTATACCAAATGTTGAAGTTGCATTTAATGCACTGGCAGGTATGAGCGTTTTTACAAAAATAAATTTGATGACAGTATACCACCAAATACCAATTGACAATAACTTTAAAGTAACGACGCCAGTAGTGTTACTGAAATGGAAAAGGATGCCGTGTGGAATAAAACAACAAGCGCCATGTTTCAAAGAGCCATTGAATAGGTTCTAGGAGAAAATATGTAAAATATAGTTTGCTACCAAAACGATATATACATAATAGCTACTAATGAAAATGAATTAAAAAAGAAAATCGACATCGTCTTGAATAGATTAAGAAATACTGGAATGATAATAAATGGAGAAAAAATGCGTAAACAATAGTAGTAAAATATTATTTTTATGTTATGCCATTTCAAAAGAAGGTATTTCACCTAACCAAACCTTGATAGAAAAAATGATAAAAATAGCAACACCTACAAATAAAAAAGAATCTTTTTTGGTATTCGTGAATTTCTACAGGCGATATGTACCAAAATATACGGACTGGGCCGTTTGCAAATTTAAGAAAAAGTAATGTTGAATTTATCTGGTCAGAGAAACAACAAAAAGTTTTTGGCAGATTAAAAGTAATCATGGCAAAGAAAGCAGAAGTGAAAATTTTAGATCCGATAAAGGACATTACGTTAACCACAGATGCAAGCGAACATTCAATATCTAGACTATTATAAGAATGACATCCGATAATATATTTATCAAGAAGACTAACGAACACTAAATTTAATAATTCAAATATAGAGAAAGAAGACTTGGGAATTGTTTGGAGCTCGACATTTTTTAATTGGAAAAAAAATCTCTTGAGAAGTGATCGTAGACCATTGGATATTGAATCCAAGAAAAGAATTACCCGAAGTCATAACGTCGAGAATACTAAGATTGGCTATAAGATTAATAGCATTTGACTTTGATATATAATATGTCAAAAGAAATTCAATTCCACATGTAGATGCACTATCAAGATTTACAAGGAGTCAAAAGATAAAACAGAAGAAGTATTTGAAGATACATTTTTACATTGGGTAGAGACTGATGTTTTGTCTTTAGATAGAATGGCAGCGGAAACTAGACATGATCCATTACTAAGTAGGATAACATCGAGAATAAGAAAAACATGTGGGGATATTGTTCCAGGGCGGAAAGACCCTACAAAGAAACAAGACATAAGTTAACGATAGAACATGGAGTTATTTGTAATGGGGATCTGGTAATTCCCCCAGAAACACAAAGAAAATTGGTGATAAAAATTGTACATGATATACACTGTGGAGTAGCGGACACACAAAAAAAGGATAAAATTAAAAGCATGGTGGCCAGGATATTCACGAGATGTCGAAGAATACATAAGATGCAAAAAATGTAAAGAATTAAATTTTTTTACACAGACTACTTTACATTCATGGCCAAGAGAAGTGGAGTCATGGAGTCGTATGCATATGGATGATGTATATATTACTGGAGTGGGACTCTTATTAATACCAATAGACTCTTTTTCAGGCTGGCCTGAAGTAATCCGTGTACCAGACAAGAAAAGTTATACGATAAAACGGATTCTAAGGGTCATATTTTCCAGAAACGGCCAACCGAAAACCCTGGTATCCGACAATGCACCAGAAATTTGTGATGAAGATCTTAATTCATGGTTAGAAAAAATAGGGTGTAAACCGTACAAGACACTGCCATATCACCCTCAATCGAATGGGTTGGCGGAAAGAATGGCGAGAACCGTAAAAACGGGACTGAAAGCATGTTTTCAGCAAAAAGAAAAAATAGAAATTTTTCAACCAAGGCTGCTTTTAAGCTATCGCTAGCCGGAAGACTAGAAAGCCCATCAGCTTTAATGGGAAGGTAAATTAGAGCTCCGCTAACGATGTGGTATTACACAAATGAAAAAATGTACAAAAAAAACAAAAAATCAAATCCAGAAAGGGCAGAATTTATCATTCAAAAAGGCTACAATACAGATATAATACAAAGAGAAAAGGGGAACAGTATATTAGCCCATGTAGTTCAAATAAGGCCCTAGAGCGAATATGAAGAGCAAAATGAGGAAGATATCTCTACGATCCCTTCCGTTAATGATTTATCAGAAGAATCTTTACAGAATGAAACGTCAGAAGACAAAATATTGCATAAGGTGAGGTAAAATGAATTTGAAAATTTGGATGAAGATCAAATAATGGAAGACGTCGACCCTGATTACAGCTCAGTGCGTGACAGATCTAGAACTCCCTGGGAAAGAAATATGAGAGAGAGACAAGGAGAGCAAAGTAATCCCGAAAATGAAACAGTCACTAGAAGTACAAAACCTATTTGTGGCATAAGACCCATACGTTTCAGGGAGATGTCGTGATACTTGTAAATTAATCTGCCTAATTTGGATAAGTGTAAAAGAGAGCCTATATAAGTCTCTCACTGAGAATAACTGGAACCTTAATCAGCCCCTGCTTCACGCAGAGGCTTTTCAGCAGACTGTCTGACATTCGTGCCGGACGGTTAATTTCCTCGAGCCTCAGTGGGCCGTCCCACCAGGCTTTAACCCCACTTTGAGGGGTAAGGTTTATTGCCTGGCGCCTAAGGCGCCTCTCTTTAGGAGAATGCTGACGGGGCCTGAGGCATTTTTGGAGCTGCCAGATGCGTCTGGGCCACGGCCCTGCGCCTGTACCAACCTAAAAAAGGCCTTATGGCACACTCGTCCGTCTGGTGGGACGTTCGTCAAATATCGCTTGATTAACTGCTAACTCGTGCTAACCTCGAGCATCACAACACCCTAAAAGTCTGCACATAAAGACTATATGCATAAAGAAAAGGTATGATAGGTTTCTATCTTAAATTGACCTCTAACTTTGTAACCAGTATGTTACCTTTGTCTGAGTGCATATGGTTATCATGTAAATCTTCATTCGAATTCATAGTGAGAGAAAAAGAAAGAATTCTTTGATAATATAGTACAGCTACTTTCAGGTGGCATCGAGTGATTGGCATCGAGTGATTGGAGGAAAACCTGTACCAATAGTATTGTTTTTAAAAGAAATTGTCTTGGGCCCAAACCTAATATTTGACTGAAAGCTATTAGCAACTTATTTGCATGTGATTGACTTTTGTCATCTTCTTGAAATTCACTGAATAATCCGTCTGGAATCATTTTATGCCTTGAGGTTAGGGAATCGTGTTTATTGTACATTTGTTTCGAATACGAATAATTTTCAAACAAATCTATTGGACTCATAGATGAAACCCAAACAGGTACTACGATTCCATGTCTATGTGAAACTGGGATGTTGTCAATGAAAGGGTACTTTATACTCCCTAGATCTCCAAAACTTGAGCGACACCATCAGATGTTGTTTAGTGTCATACTAAAAACATCACTTTTGTGGGTATGGGGATCTTTTCAGTCAGCATATTTTAAGCGCCACCGACAGGACATGTGGTTTTCCTTGTCTTGAATCAATCCTTTTTTTGCCTTGCAACACTTATCTTCAAGTCCAACCAGGATATACCGGATATATCTAAATAATCACCAAATACTTCACACAGTGACGAACGTTTTTACATCATAAAAACTTGAAGTCTAATGACGTCATTAATTTTGTTGCTATTCTTATGGGATCGAAACAGCATTTCCTAACAGGACACTAGAATTAGTACTTCAGTTCAATTATTCATTTTTTAATCGATTAGAGAGTTTTCTGAGACCCGTTGTGTCTTTGTTTATATTGGGCTTCTTGAAAGCAGAGAAAATATTTTGTTGGATTCCTATTCACCAGGGATTAATATTAGCATTAATATATTCGTGATACACTAACACTGAATAAACAGAAGAAAAGACTAGATAAGTTGATTTACCCATATATAAGCCTTGAATATATACATAACAAACATATAAGAAGTGTTGAAAAAATACTCTAACGTGTCCCAACAGATAGAATATGCACATAGTTTTATGAACAGTTTTTGAAAAGGATACAAAAACGGAAAAAGGCTTATTTGAGATTGATGGATAGTAAAATAGTCACAGCTCTCTCGGCTCTATAGTTCAATGGCGTGGGACAACGTCTTTACTTTCCAAAGAACAGAGGCAAAAGAGATCGACTCTAGGCTTCCTGGACTGTCTTTTGATAGTCAACAGACACACCCACTCTCTAATGGAGACATCTATTGTTTCCCCACATTTACTAAACTTTATTTGGCGTCATAGTTCAACTATACAAGTCAAAAGAATACTGATTGATTGTGGTCTGTGTAACCCCTTCAACTTTATTATCTCTTCCTTCGAACAAATTTCTCCATTTCTTTTATATCGTGGGGGTTCCCTTATAAAATGTTTTTACCTCATGAGTTGATATAAAAGTTATAGAGTATAGACTGCATGTTTCGTAAGATCGGCAACGCATATGTCTCCCGTGAGTTGACAAGGCACTGAAAGAGACTGAGTTCTTCTTAGGTGCCGAAAGTTTAACTTTTAGCGGAAAAGAAGTTGTGATATATTTTATTTTATTTCATTTTCATATTTTATTATCATTTTATTTTTATTCAAGCTATATTGATTTATTTATCACAACAAGACTATCGAAAGAATTTATTTCCGGACTTAAAAATCGAATTAAAAAGACGCAGGTTGACTTAAATAGGCTGGAAATGAATTATCCTCCACAATATCAAATACGAGAAAATGGAGACGATATCTTTAATATTAATGGAATACCTTGATAGTTATGTTAAAATAAACACCCCTTCCTTAATGCTCGATGTATGCATTAAATATGATTTCTCTTATTCCAGTTTCATAAATTAAGCGTCGCACTTGCCCCAAAAATGAGACTTTGATAATCTAAAACGATTAACAAAAGCTAGATTTTCGCATTGAGTTTGGATTTTAAAAAAAACAAAAAAAAAAAAAAAGTTTCCTAATAAGTTAACATCTGTGGTCCCTTTTGACATGAATCATTCCGTTTAACATTCATGCGACAATTATCTTCAAAGTCCAGTTATTCAAGCAATTTTTTTCGCTTGTTTTGTTCCAACATTTTCAACTCTAATTTGATTTCAAATCAATTACAAGCTTTGAAATAAAAACACAAGCTATTTCAAACTAAGAGACATTTTTTTTAAATGTTCAGGGCACAGGACGTAATTATTTTACACAGCCCAAACTAAAGCAGAACAGAAACACAAAATGTTCATTTTATAGTAAAGTAAAAGTAAAGTTGGCGACCGTAGTCGAGGGAGACCTGAAGGCTCCCTTTTCGATATTAATGTGTAGAGGGAGGCGCTACTCCTTTCCCTGGATTACTCTACTTTACCCTTGATCCGTACCTTATAATGATAAGTGTTAAGCAAGCTGACATTTAGTACCATTTTTTGAGTCTTTGGTATGACTCGACATAGGATTGAACCCAGACCTTCCGGGCCATTAGTGAAACACTCTAAAAGTTTTCTTAAAGTTCGCACAGGATGTTGATAACTGCGTCCGCAAAGAACCTATCATTACCAGAAAGAGACGAGACACTTTATTTGTTCTACCAGTTGCAGACACATAGATTAAGTCCATCATTTCTGTGAGGTTGAAAATTGGATTTTTGATTGATTGATTGATTTAACAGCATGTCAACCCGTATCGAGTTATTTTATGTCTCAAGGTTAAAGAATCGCGTTCGTTGTACGTTCATATTTACATTTTCTGTATTCTTGTTTCTGATTATTTTTTGCACACAGTTCTATCGAATACGAATGATTTTTTTATATAGATCAATTTGACCAATAGATGAGCCTTTAACTGTTAATACGAGTTCAATTCAGAATGGAACTGGAAAGGTTTATATTCAGAGCAGAAATTTGGATTTTTGTAAATATGGGAAAAGTTATGACTGTTTTTTGCATACACCTTTATTCACTTAAAAACACCATAAAAAAAAACATTTTTAAAGAAACAAGAAAATTATTATAACAAGAACAATATAATAGCGTTTTATATTTCAGTGAGTAAACTTATTATTCATGCGAATGAGCAATTTATTTATTTGATTGCATTGAAAAATGCATTTTTATTTTTTATAAACAACCCATTGATTCCTTTTGAGAAGAACAAATTATATGGAGTTAATTTGCTGCCAATTTTCTTCTTGATTTCTTCCGATACATTTCCTTTCTCCTAATAAAACATATGATTGGCCGAAGAAACAAAGTAAATTTCACAAGTCATTCATGGTATTGGGATTCATCTCATTTAAAGATCCAGGGAGATGGCATTTATTATCTCAGTGAGTAAATCGAAATCTTGGATAATTTTCTCATTCGGAGTCATTTTTTAAGACGATAATGCATATTGTCACACAGAGCTTTCTTTTAGACAAGGCATATAAAATCAATGATATGTCCAGTGAGCAGTCCAGATCTAAATCCGATTGAAAGTTTATAGTAGAATTTAAAAAAAAAAAAACGGTTCATGAGAAAATTTCATCCACCAAAGAAGATCTATTAACTGCCATTTGAGAAGGTTGGAATCACTTTTATTATTAGTTTAACTTAGTGAAATCCATACCCGAAAGAATTCAGTTTTTCTGAAAAGCTCGAGGATGGGTAACTAATTATTAATTTAAATTTTTTTGTCAATGAATTTCACAATTTTTTCCTCAATATTCGGTTATTCAATAATATTTTCTCTACTTAGCTTAGGAAAGATTATACCATTAAATCAAATATTTTAATCTAGTTTGTTTAAGGGACCGGTCAATTGGCCTAGTGAGTAGAGTGTTCGCCAATGGCTCAGGAGACCTAGGTTCAATCTCAGGTCGAGTCAAACCAATGACTCAAAAATGGTATTTGATGCCTCCTTGCTTAACACTGCATTATAAGGTAAGGATCAAGGGTAAAGTGAACCAATCCAGGAAAAGGAGTCGCGCTTTCCCAAACATTTCGGTGGAATAGCAAATGAAAAGGGATCCCTCGAGTCTCCCTCGACTACGGTCACCAACTTTACTTTATTTAAGGAATACTCCATGAAGCCAGGATATTTAGCAATTAAAAAATATATTTTGCATCTTATCTGTTATAAGTTTATTTACTGCTTAAAAAAAGACGTGGTGACCAACCTCTAAATGTGCTGATTCCATAATACTTCTTGTAAATTCTTATTTTTTAAAAATTAAGCTTTACCTTCTGTACGATTTGAAGACCCTTCATATATACCAAATTTAGTTCATCAAAATGTTTGGCGGTCTATTAAGGACAAACAGATACACTTTCTCAAATTATTAATATAGATTTAACTATTTGACTGCCTGTCGTAGGTCGACAGCGAGATTATCTCTCACTTCATTATGAATTTTTGTAAAAGTCAGAATTTTATGACTAACATTCTGCCTCCACTTTTGACTCAGCACAATTTTTAGTCATAGTTTTTTGTGCGATACTCATTTAAATTTACTATAAATAAACAAACAAAAAATTGAAAATCGTTTTCAAATTCGAGCACTGCAGAATCGGTGACACAAGTCATAAATTTTTAATGCTTAAGAGTTACTTCCCTTGCATCAAGAAATAAACCATAAATCTCTTATTTTATTATCTTAATTTTTTTAAAGAAAAACTTTCAAGAATGTAAGCGGCCTGACAGATTTGGTGATCATAAACTTAGAAATGAAGAACAAATATATTTCTTACGTTGAAACCTTCCTTTACGCCCAATAAGTCAGAATGTGGTGAGTTTGAAAAGTATCGAAACTGAAGCTGTATTTTCCAAGAGAGAAACTTTTAAAAGATACTCGAGTAAAATCCAATTTCTCATCAGTCAGATTTGGATTGGAGGCCATACACGATTCGAGATTCATGCGTGACCGTTACAAAAAAATTCAATTTAAGTAAAATGCGACTTAGGACTATTTTTTAAAGCAAAAAATTAGTTATATATTTTGTCTTCTTATGAATGCAGTTTCCACTAACAGAAGTACTATCAATTGATTTCTCTCTCTCTCTCAAATATATATATATATATATATATATATATATATATATATATATATATATATATATATATATATATCCCACGCAAGTTAAGTAGAAAATATTTTTGAATATTGTATAAAACTCAAATCGGAAAGTTTATATGTTGTACGTCTTTGTTTCCTGTCTCTTTCATTCCTCTTTTCTTTTAATTTTTAGAAAAAAAGATGAACCAAGTAAGTTTTTTTTAAATATAGACATCACCTTAACTAATTACTGAGACAAATTAATCAGGTGACATTTCAATTGTATTTTAGTCTGTTTCAACTAGGATTGTTAAATTTTACTTTAAAGTTAAATTTTAGATTAATCTAAAATAAAATAAAAATATTCTTTTGAATTCACCGATTTTTCCTTCCAGCAAATATCCTAATTTTTACGTTTGTTGGTTTGTTACCGTAATACATACAAAAAAATGTTATTGTTTACACTCGAGTATAATGCTGGTTAATATATTTGACCTTGATTTTTATATTAAATTTTTGCTTTATACACAAATACGTTATATTGATTCTGCTCGTCTCGGTATTTCTTTTCCTACCTTCTCCCATATCTTCCCTCGCAACCTGTTTCAGCTTAATCTATCTAAAAAGTAAAGCACTGTCATAATTTTTAGATAATTGATTGAGTATTTTTAACGTTATGTTAACCTGTCTATGCTTATATGTTTGGGAATCGCATTTATTGTACATTCATATTTACATTTTTGTGTTGCTGTTTCATAAGAGTTTTTTTTCATGCTCCTATTGAATACGAATAACTTTTAAACAGATCTATTTGACCCATACTTAGGACGCTAACGGGTACTACCATACCGGTTTAATTTGGTTTCCTTATTAATGACATATTGTTACGTTTTTACGAACAAAGAAAGATATGTAAACAAAACAATCACGCTCGTTGTGCATTCATATTTACATTTTCTATATTCTTATTTCTTATAATGTTCTGTGATAGAAGGTCCGACCAATTCTTTATCTCCCGGTGTACATAATTTTGTTTCTTGAGATGTTTGCTGAGGTGTAGATAGTCTTTCTGTCAATATTTTCATCAACCTTAATTGTCGTTATAATTGCCGAATCCCTTTTCCCTTTTGTAGATATGTGCGGGTTTCAGAATCCAAAAGAAAATCATCGTCACCAAATTTGATATGGTTTTACGAACAAAAAAAAAGATGTGTAAACAAAACTGAAAAGAGACGGACTCTTTTCAAAACAATTAAGTTTATTTAACTACAGGTAGAGACATGCGTCTACTGACTAGGAAAATAAGCTGTTTTAACTTTGTGTTCAACCGTCAAATACACATCCATGAGTGTCATGGGCGATTTCAAGTCTCTCCTTATTGTCCCTCACATGTATTCGTTTTTCCGGTCCCTACAATCCCAGAATGCACTGCTAATGGGAGACAACTCTCTTCCTATCTTTCAGGGGGAACAACTTTGATTTTTTTTTTTTTTCGTTACGTCTGATCCTGAACACATATCAATCGTAGTGGGTTATTTAATGCCAAAGCCATCCTTGAAAAAGAACAGTAGTAGTATTATTTAATAAATAGCTGGTGGGATAAGGAAGTTCTTACCTTTCTCAAGGTTATTTGTCCGAAAGTGAACGAAATAGCACGACTGAAGTTCGAACTCACTTACTATGATATCGCAGTCCAGCACGTTCACCACTGCACTAAAGTGTCTCCTCTTATCACTCTGGGTCAGATTAGACCAGAGAGCAATGACCATGAGGGTGTGCTCCACACTCCCCAGATCTCTAGACTTGGCGCTTCACCATCAGATACAGTTTAGTGTCGTACCAAGGGCATCTCATTTTGGTAGGGTTGTGGAGGATGAGTTGGCAGTTTAGTTTTCTTGGGCTTTTGTTAGAAACAAAGCTACGAGTGTCGTTCCACAATTTGCAACATAAAGAAATGAACCACGCAGTCAAAAGAAAATTCACAGGATAACATAAAACAGATACTTTTATATGCTAAACAAACTAAGAAAAAACAATTCAAAGTAGCAAAACGTTCGAATATTATTTGTTATGTATTCGTGTGTGTGTGTGTGTGTGTGTGTGTGTATCTAATACAACTATCATGCGAATGTGTGTTTTGTTCGAATATATATATGTGTGTACGCGTGTTTGATGTTAAGACAAAGGTTACAATTCTTACTTACATATATGTATGTACGTGCACTTGGGAAAATAAAGAGTACAGAGCAGCGAAGTATTTGTCTGCCCGCTAGCTAAACACGTGTATCTGTATGTGCGAGGTTATTCTGGCGTCCTAATGAACTAATTACTATCATGGTTGATTGTATTAATTATTTCATTATCTACTTTGGTCATGCCGCGAGTTTTTTCAGTTAGCTGTTAAGTTAGCTAAAATCTTTGAGTGGAAATGTAAGTTAAATTGGAAAGTTCAAGCGCGTGCACCAGCGACCAGGAGGCCACATCTATCATTTCTATACGGGAAGACCAAATGTAAAAAAAAAATAGATTCATATCTGTAAAGTCTTTATATCTGAGGTAATGGATACTTGCTAGGTATGGACTATTACCAAGATGAATCGATAAGATGAATGATGATTAAAGACAGAGGGAGAACGGACATCTGCTGCTATCCTGAATATCTTGTCACAAGTTTGATGGAGGAAATAAGAAACACGGTCAAAAACTGGGGACACGTGTAAGATTACACAATAACTTTGTGAGATGACATCACACTAACGATATCCTGAATTTACAGATATAAAAATTAGCGAATTTTAAAAAAGGTAGTCAGTTGGAGGCAGTTGAAGAAGTTGTTAGTTGGGATTAGACGTCAGTCGGATCGGAGGGGTGGTCTCTCTTTGTGTCTCTGTTCATAGACCCTTACAGATTTTCTCTTTCGCTTGTGCTACTGTATGCAGTCTGAACATTGAGCAGCATAACAGGATAATAAATTGACAATTTCTATAAACATATTAGCCATATACACCAATTCGTTCCAATAAATGATTGTTAATTGTAGACGGAGAGTTCTTGCCTTTGAGTTGCTAATACCCTGGCAACTTGGTCCAACGAACTACCCTGACTGTTAGAAGAAGTTCCGGATGAATTGTGCCATTCCCTATCTGTGGATCTTTCAAAAACAACTTGGGCACTGAGGGGATCGATAAACAAACTACCCGGAAACACATGAGGTAGTCACGGAGCCAAGACCATAATAAAGAGCCGTTACCAGCCATAGTATCACTGTTACCGGCCATAGTATCACATCCGATGCCGTGTGGGGGGAGTATGTAATTTGGTTATTTCAGTAGATTGCTCTCTAGATTATTCCCACCACAAATACAACACAAAACTTTACAATCGTGTGAAAGAAATGGAATAGAACACAACGAACATTAAACAACAAACAATTTAATATGCATATAACAGAATATGAAAAACAAAATACATGATGTGTAAATGGCCTTTTGGAAAATAAAGTTTGAAGAAGAGAATAAATTTGTTGAAAGATGTGTGTATGTTCATGTTATCAGAGTCCGTAAATAAGTCGTTCTTACTGACATTAAGTTTATGGCGGGTTTTATGATTGTGGCGACAGCGTGTCTCGTTGGTGAAAGAAAGTTTGTCGGGTTTTCCTTTTGAATATAATTCTCGGCCATTTGAAAAGAGGTCATGAACTTTAGTTGAGGAAGGAAAGGAATTGGTTGGACATAGTATCGGCTACTGGCTTAGTGGCTTGTGTTCGTCTGTGTCTTCGTTTGTGTGTAAGCTTGTGTCTTGTGTGTATGGCTTCCTAACTCTGTGTTATTTATATCCTACAGGTGGATCAAAGAATCGTCCTAAAATCTTGGCGCGTAGACATTTATTGACCAATCAGATTTGTATTTTACTATTTTATTTTCGAGCCTAAATATTTTCTGTTAGTTCACTTCCGATCCTAATTTTCTAGAATGTTCTATTCCATGTTTTTAGCTGATTGGTTGAAAAATATAAAAATGTAATTTAAATGCTAATGCGGGTTTGATCCTAAATTTCTAGAATGTTCTTAAGTATGTTTTTATTGCTTATTTTAAGACTAGAAGAAATTTGTATCCCATATACCCCCACGCAGATTGATAAATATTGAAAGTATTTATTAATATGTAATATAAGTCTTAAAATGTTTCGGCCAATGTACCTTTCTTCCAGATTTTGTGGTGATGTTTGCAGGTGTATTTGTCGGTGTGGAGGTTGGTTTGGATAATGTGGTTTTTGTAGGTGTAGATTGTTCGGTCATACTTTCCGTTATTGGTAAGTCCAAGTACGCCGGTTTTAGTCTGTCTATGGAGACAGTATCAAATTTGCCTTTTATGGCAAGCTTAAAATATTTGGGGTGTCGTTCAACTACCTGGAAAGGTCCGGAGTAAGTAGGACATAAGGATTTTTTGACTGCATCATTTCGAATAAAAACGTATTTACAGTCGTGAAGGTCTTTTGGTGTGTAAAGTTCTTTTGTTTGTGTTCTTGTGGGTGTGTAAACTAAATCGTTCATTTTCTGTTTAAAATTTTTGACAAATGTTGTTGTAGGTTGTAAGGAAATGTTTTTTTCACAAAATTGACCTGGCAGTGTTAAGGATGTTCCAAAAACCATTTCGGAAGCTGTACATCCTAGATCTTCTTTGATAACATTCCTTATTGATAATAAAACAAGAGGCAAATTATCAAACCATGTTTTGGAGTTGTTGTTAGCTGTTAAAGCTGTTTTAAGTTGTCTATGGAATCTTTCAATTAATCCATTTGCGCAGGGGTGATATGCTGTTGTTTTTATATGTTTGACTCCCAATAACTTTGTAAACTCATCGAAAAGCGTTGATTGAAATTGGGAGCCTCTATCTGTTGTTATTACTGAAGGACAACCAAAGACTGAGATCCATTCTCGTAATATGGTTTTAGAGGTAGTCTCTGCTGATATATCTCTAAGTGGGACGGCAACAGGCCATCTTGTAAATCTGTCAATGATGGTGAGTATATATTGACAGTCATTTGCTATTGGCAATGGTCCGACAATATCGATGTGTAGGTTTGTGAATCTACCATCTGGTCTTTTGAATTGTCCTGGAGGAGACTTTGTGTGTCTGTTTGTTTTGCTCTTCTGACAACTCAAGCAGGTTTGAGTCCAGTTTTTTTTATGTCAGTGTGCATATTGGGCCAAACAAAACGGTTGCTAATTAATTTTGTGGTTGCTCGGCGTCCAGGGTGTGAAAGGTTGTGGAAATGTGTAAATAACCTTTTTCTAAGTGATGGTGGTATATAAGGTCTTGAGTGACCTGTTTTAACATCGCAAAGTATTGTTTTTGTTCCAAATGGGACAGGATATTCCTTCAGCTGTAGGGAAGTGTCCTTTAGTTTGTCTAATGTGGCATCTTTTCGTTGCTCATCTGCAATGAGCTCGAAGGTGAGATCTACCGAATCAATAGACTGTATTGTGGAGCGTGAGAGTGTGTCTGCCACAATATTGTCTGAGCCTTTTATGCATTGGATATCCGAGGTAAATTGCTAGATATAGTCCAGTTGTCGAGTATCTCTGGGCGTATATTTCTCGGTATTTACATGTAAGGCGTAAGTGAGTGGTTTGTGATCAGTGAAAACGGTGAAATCTCGTCCTTCGAGTAAGTGACGAAAGTGCCTTATTGACAAGTAAATTGCCAGTAACTCCCTTGAGAAGGTGCTGTATTTTCGCTGTGCGGTGTTAAATTTCACTGAGAAAAAGGATATTGGTTTTTCCAAGCCATTTTGTTTTGTTGTAAGACTGCTCCAATTGAGTCTCCTGAAGCGTCTGTTGTTAGAGAAAGTGTACTAGTGTTCTCATTAGAGATGTAGGAGAGCTTGGTAAAATCTGCTAATGCTTTTTTAGCATTGTGAAAAGCAGTTAAAGCTTCTCCCTCAATTTGAATTTCCGCGTTTTTATTTTTTTGTTGTTGCAACATGTTTGTGAGTGGGGTTAATATTCTGGAACAACCTGGAATAAATCTACGGTAGTAATTTACCAAACCGAGAAATCTCCGAAGTTGTCGCAGTGATGTTGGTTGTGGGAAATTTTGTATAGCCGTCACTTTTTCTGGGACAGGTGTGATTCCCTGTTCATCTATCATATGGCCTAAGAAGTTTAATTTCGAGACAGCAAACTCACATTTGCTTAAGTTGATTTTCAAGCCGAAATGTGTTAGTCTCTCGAAAACTTGTAACAAGTGGTCTTGATGTTCCTTGATGTCACAGCTAGCAATTAGGACATCGTCGATATAGGCAAAAGCAAACGGTAACCCTCTCAATACCTCGTCAATGAGTCTCTGGAAAGTTTGGGCGGCATTACGTAATCCAAATGGCATTCTGGTGAATTCGAAAGTCCAAAAGGAGTTGTAATAGCTGTTTTTTTTATATCTTCCTCTGCTACTGGAATTTGGTAGTAAGCCTTAACCAAATCCAGTTTTGTGAAGATCTTGGTTCCTTGCAAGCCCATGGCGAAATCGTGTAGATGTGGGATTGGATACCTATCAGGAACTGTTTTTGCGTTGAGGTTCCTGAAATCCCCACAAGGTCGCCATGCGCCTGTTTCTGGCTTTTGAACCATATGTAGGGGGGGAGTATGGACTACTAGAAGGGCGTATGATTCCTAATTGTAACATGTGCTGAAATTCGTCTTTTGCTGCTTTATATTTCTCTGGATGTAGTCTGCGTGGTGATGCATGTGTAGGTGGTCCAGAGGTTGTGATATAATGTTTAGCTGTATGACGAAATTCATCAGAATGTTTAAAGGGCGTAGTGAGTGTTGGAAATTTAGTGATCAACTCTTGTAATCCATTTGCATCTGGTATTGCCGCACAAATTCCAGTTGACCGGTAGATTGAGGTGATTCCCTTAGCCGTCAGTTCGGTGTTGCAATCGACGAGAGATCGCGTAGCCATGTTCACAGAAACGTTAAAATAGGACAAAAAATCAGCTCCAAGAATCGATGTTTTGACTTGGGCTATTGTGAAAATCCACGGAAAAGATCGACGTAAACCCAAATTGAGCGTTAGTGCTATCTATCCGTAGGTTTCAATTCTTGATCCATTTGCCGCTTGCAGTGTGAATGAAGATAGTTGGTATTTTTTATTGGGATCCGGTGGAATAACGCTTATTTGTGCGCCGGTGTCGACTAAAATAAATATCCGGTATTTTTGTCCCGAATGTAAAATAGACGACTTCCTTGTTTTAAACCAGCAGCTAATGTCGTCTTTACTTGCTGCCGGTGTAACCGTTTCCCTGATTCTGTGTTGATGTAGGTGTGGTCGAATGGAAGTTGCATGGTTTTATGCACTTCCTTGCCTCACATCCAAATTTGAAATGATACAAACAGGTATCAAAGGTGCGTCGCCTTCTGGGCGGTGAGTTCGACCTATTTCGTCTTCTGTTCTGTGAGGAGGTTCTGTCAGGACGGGAATGTTGGGATGCTTTGAGCTTCACCAAATTTTGGACTTGCAGGGATAAATTTTCCATGCCCTGTAGCAGCTCAGTTAACATGTCTGGCGTGGTTGTTTGTGATGCTGTGTTTGTTGGCGTTGGTGTATTCCTTGGTGTTGCGTCATTTGTTGAGTTGTATGATGTGGCGTAAACGTTCTGGTTTTGGTTATTTTCGTGTATTCTATCAGCTATTTCCGATACTCTCTCCAAGTCTAAATCTTCAGGGAGTGATGCAAGTATCTGTGTTGTATGAGTGTGGAGTTTGTCCGTCCATAGTTTTTTTAAAACTGTCTCGGACATGGTGTTGCTTCCTAACAGAGATTTTATTTTCCTCAAGAGTTGTGAGGGTGTCATATGTCCAAGGGTCAAATTGTAAAATAGATCATGTAACTTTTTCCCATCAGATGTACCCATACGTCTTATAATGGCGTTCTTTAGCGTATCATATGGTTTGTCTTCAGGCATATGGTCTAGCAAATCGACCACTTCTGCCGCCACGTCGGTGGGAAGATTTTCCACGACGTATGCATACTTTGAGGTTTGTGATGTAATTTTTTTAGCGCTAAAAAGTGCATTTAGCTGCGAAAACCATACTGGTATGTTAGTTGGGTTGTAGCTGGGGATGCTGGCTGATATTGCTGCTGTTGTGGGTTCAATGTCGCGGTTTTCCATTTTTACGCGTTGTAATAATTTTTTTGTGCTGTTTTTTAAAATGAGAGCTGTTTTTGTTTTTGTGTTTTTATGTGTGGTTGCGTGCTTTCACCCGTCGGAAGGTCACCAATTTGTGGGGGGAGTATGTAATTTGGTTATTTCAATAGATTGCTCTCTAAATTATTCCCACCACAAATACAACACAAAACTTTACAATCGCGTGAAAGAAATGGAATAGAACACAACGAACATTAAACAACAAACAATTTAATATGCATATAACAGAATATGAAAAACAAAATACATGATGTGTAAATGGCCTTTTGGAAAATAAAGTTTGAAGAAGAGAATAAATTTGTTGAAAGATGTGTGTATGTTCATGTTATCAGAGTCCGTAAATAAGTCGTTCTTACTGACATTAAGTTTATGGCGGGTTTTATGATTGTGGCGACAGCGTGTCTCGTTGGTGAAAGAAAGTTTGTCGGGTTTTCCTTTTGAATATAATTCTCGGCCATTTGAAAAGAGGTCATGAACTTTAGTTGAGGAAGGAAAGGAATTGGTTGGACATAGTATCGGCTACTGGCTTAGTGGCTTGTGTTCGTCTGTGTCTTCGTTTGTGTGTAAGCTTGTGTCTTGTGTGTATGGCTTCCTAACTCTGTGTTATTTATATCCTACAGGTGGATCAAAGAATCGTCCTAAAATCTTGGCGCGTAGACATTTATTGACCAATCAGATTTGTATTTTACTATTTTATTTTCGAGCCTAAATATTTTCTGTTAGTTCACTTCCGATCCTAATTTTCTAGAATGTTCTATTCCATGTTTTTAGCTGATTGGTTGAAAAATATAAAAATGTAATTTAAATGCTAATGCGGGTTTGATCCTAAATTTCTAGAATGTTCTTAAGTATGTTTTTATTGCTTATTTTAAGGCTAGAAGAAATTTGTATCCCATAGCCGTTACCAGAATAAGACCAAAGTAAAAGTACCGTGATAACTATAGTATTATATTTGGTACTACAAAATGTTGTCGTAAACAATGGTATTACATTTGGCGCGGGTATTGATATTAGTAACCGTGAAGGTCATAGTGTTACATTTGCTACTGTTCCAAGCATATTGTTACATCCATATAAAGTTTAGGATATTGAAGTGTGGCAAATATACCAATTTCATTAAGGCAATGAATATGGTTTTGTTGGCTGTATACTCTCCTATTTTTCTGGCTGTGTATCCGAAGATATCGAGTTGTCTGGAGCCATTGGTCACTCACTAGGAAAAACTGAGAGTGAGAGTGACAGCTGTCAAGTTGTCTGGAGCTGTGTCGCGAGCTGGAATAGCGAAGAATGAGAGAGAGAGGGGGTCTCAAACGCGTGAAATATACATAGATTTCTTTGTCACGTGACTGGCTCCAAACACAAGATTTATTTTTGCGCGAGACAAATTCAAAATGGACGGACATAGTTGAAAGCATCAGTACGTGACTGCTCTGTCCAATCAGGTTCCCGAAACTATTTAGTTTATTGACGCCTTACTATTTTTGTTTCGGGAACAAGTGAGTCTTGGATCCTATTTTACTTGAATTTCTCTGCTCCACGTGCTCATCGCGGGCCATTCAAAAATATAGGAGTATAAATCCTATTGGGTCTTACCCCTCAGTAGGGGGTACAGTCATATTCATAGCCCCATCAACCGGATGGATATGTTTTTAAAGAAAGACTGTGGAGTAAATTTTATTGTTAAACAAGTAATTAATTGACAGTGAATAGGTCGAAATAGAAACGCTTTATTTTTGAAAAAAAAGGAAAAAATTATAATGCTTGGTTAGTTAATGGGGAATAACTCACTAATGATGTACCCTCCAGGTTATACCCTCACATATACACATCGAAAGCCTCGTGATAGTTGGTTGGTTGGTTGGTGTTTATTAGTATGTTAACCCCTGTGGGTTATTTAATGCCAAATCCTGCTCTTATTATAAACATGATTTGTAAGCAAATAATTTGTTGGTAACTATTTTAAGAAATGAGATGAAGATTAGGAGAAAAATTTTACTTCACAAGTGTGTGCTTGTAGAGAATAGAAAATTTTTTTAAAAATAAATTGAATTAAAAATGATTATTAAAAATATGCAGAAACTCACAGAGGCCCCAGACAGAAAGAGAGGCGACACATGCGCAAAGAAAAGGAACCGTCCCGACAAAAGAAAGAATCTCGTTCTCTTTCAGCAGTGACCAGCGAAGTGACAACACCCAAATCCTTCTTGCTAGTGGTGGAAGGAGCCATGCGTTCGTCTTTGGCTAACCTTTCCACTAGTTGCAGCCGCCTCTTTTACTAACGACCCAAGACTAAAAACACCGAATAATGAACTCATCAGAATCACAATTAAGACACCATACAAAGGACTTAATGACTACAACTGAAAACACCGGATTTAAACATATCTCCCAAAAGCGTCTAACACGTTGTTAAAGCTTTAAATACCAAATTTGAACATATATACTAAAGAATGACTAACACATTTTAACACCTTGATTGGACGATTCAACTATTTCATTTGTATTCAGAAAGAATTTCCTAACCCATTGAATGGTTGTTGAACCCAGAAATAAAGGCAAAATATAAAAGATATCTTCGACTCCAATCTTTTATTATCTTCTTCTTTCATATAATTCCTTTAGAGCCTTCATATCCAAGAAGTTAAACCAGTAAGATAACGTGGGGTAAAAACAGAATAACCCAGAATGGAGTCAAATTGTAAGCAAAACATAAATTACCTTTGAAACCCTATATGCTTTTTAGATAGTCTTGTCTCGTTAAAGTATCTTATATCTTCTGTATATCTACTAACTCAAGGTTTGCATTTATGTTGTCAGTGTTTTAATATCCTTACTTTCTACACTTGGAGACCTATTTAAGGTTTTAGTTTTATTAGGTTTTGATCCTTGGAGGTTACATTATTTTTGTTTGTTTATTGTATTTTTGATTATATATATATATATATACATGAGTTGAAAGCAAATAGTTTGTAGGCAAATATTTTTGTTTTCAAAGGTATTTTTAGAACTCGAGCCAAGACTTGACAATTTTTTCTTCTCTGGTGCAAACTTTGATATCTTGTTTCATTGTTGTATCTGATATATATATATATATCGTTGTCGACCGACTACTCATAACCCAAACAAAAACAAAACAAACAAACCCCTTTCCTAAAAAATGATGAGTCACTGATGTCGTCAGCCAATAGTATTTAGGAACGATTCGTTAAGGGACTAAATTGCTCCGCACAGAACGTTTTCTTTAAATATTAGATTCAGCCTGTTTTTCTATGGACAGTCCTCAACAAATGGACACAATAGGTAGTATTAAAAAACACATGGTCGAATTTGAATGAAGTTTATCACAATAATACAGTAATAATAAGCAAGGTCATCCAACATAGACCACATAGCGTAGTGGCACAGGGTAGCTATAAAAGCAGCGGTATCAAACCGGGTCAAGTCAGTTTGGCCGGAGGCCAGCTGAGGGTATGGGAGAAGCCAGATTCTCTCCTGGTCGTCTTACGACTTAAGCCTAATCAGCAGCAGCTGCCCATGAGGACTGTTCAAGGCTTCCCCTAAAGCAAACGTCCTGATTCCAGCTGCAGACGACGCAGGAAGATTGCCAGCCTCTCAGCTTAAAAAGTCTTTTCAGGACTACTCAGATCCTTTGGGTTTGTTTTGTTTATGTTAGTTTGTATGTTCTTGTTTAATAAGTCTGATGATTTTATTCTTGATGATAAGGGTTCTCAAGATTAAGATGATGAGGAGTTTAATATTTTGAGTCATTTTTTTAGTGGTTAACATAAACAAGTAAAAAAGAAGGCATTTTAGTCATGTGTAGGTTGTTTTAAACATCTAATTTTTTGGCCAAAAATATGTGTAATGATTGTGTAAAATTGAAATTCAGGCATAATGTAAAAGAAGTGACTCTTGGGTTCAAAATCTAATCACCGAAATTAATTATTTCATCATAAATAGCCGTAAATCAAGGAATGATCTAGAGATTAAATAGGCTTATTCGTGAGTATATAAAAGAAAATACTTTTGACGTAATGTTTTTCTTTATCAATGCGCTTAATTCAACAAAAAATATTAATCGCTTGGATCGAACATTATGGTATGGAAATTTCAGATAGAAAAAATCAGCTAACCGTGTTAGGCTGAGAACTTATTGATTCCTTTTTGTATGAACACACACACACACACATATATATGTGTGTGTGTGTGTGTGTGTGTGTGTGTGTGTGTGCTTGATCTTAAATAACACTTATAAAATCTTCGAAAAAAATTTAGTTATCTCCCTTGTTCAATTACCAGATTAGAATTCTTTTTAAATAAAAGTCATTGATACTTTTACACACACACACACACACACACACACACAGATAGAAAAGTTTTATGAATTTTATATGTAATTCTCTTTGGAGCTTTTAACGATATTTCAAATAAAATAATTTTTCTCATTCTCTTTAATACGCAGAATGTGGAAAAATTATCGGTAAATGGGTTTATTGAATGGAGTGCCAACGTTTTGGGTCATACGGGGCTTATTTTCAATTGTATTTTTTTTTCGGTGAAAATCTGTGTGTGGCAAAGGAGCTTTGATCTGATTGGCTGGAGTCTCTGAAAGTGGATGTTGTTGCTCATGGCGGTACCCGCCGAAATCAACCGTAGTCAGTTGAAAACAAGAGGCCTTAGAATTAGTCAGCTTTTTTTTTTACTCCTCAACTCAAATGGAGCTGAGTAATAAGAATTAAGTCGACTAGAAGGATTTAGTGTTTCATTCAGTATTCCAAAAGGGAATTTGAAGATGGCTTGAGAGCCAAAAAGAAAAGAAAAGAAAGGAGAAGAATTTAAATCTACAAGAAGGATTTTGTATTACATTCTGAATTCCAGAAGGGAATTCAAAGTTAGCACAAGCTAAAAGGAAGATAAAAGAAGAAAGAAACCGAAGAAAATAGGTTTCTACGGCACAAGCTAAAAAGAAGAAAAAAGAAAGAAACCGAAAAAAGCAGGTTTCTACAACATAAATTTATATTTTAGAGTAATTGTTTCTCTAAGAAAAAAAGTAACGAATTCAGTCGATTCTAATTACATCACAAGTCTCAGACACCATTACCTGCTCTATTGAGAGAGAAGATGACCGACAATTGAAAGAAAAAGAAGAAAAAAGAACATTATTAGAGACTTTGTCTCGCAGAAGATAGGACAGAGAGTGGCCTTTCATTAAAAGGAAAGAAAAGAAGGACATTTTTAAGGACTTGGTCTCTAAGAAAAAAAAGAAAAGATACTCGTGTGAATCCTTGTTTAGCTGGAGGGAAGAAGTAGTGACTTATTTTCTTGTTTTGTGAGTGTATCATTCGGTGAAAGATTTTTTATAATTTTCTAAACTTTTTTTTTGTATTTATGAGTTACTTGTCATATTTGTTTTGGGACACATATGCAACTAAGTGGAATGACCTTCATTTTGTCATAATAAACTACTTTGAATTTTAAACACGGATCTCTCTCTCATTTTAGTTTCGTTTATTTTTGCCTTCATATTTTTTTGTATTATTTTATTGTTACTAGTGTCCAATTGTGTTGACTAAATAAAATTGCGATAAAAATGCTTAATGGCAAGTTTGATTCTCGTCCTCCGAGACAGGGATGTCTTCGTCTCCAAGTAAACCTGTGTCGCATTAAACATTACACCATAGAATAGCACACTGTATTCAAAGCCCTAAGTTTACTTACACGCAACTTACAAAAAAACTCTGATCAAATATGCGATTCTATCATAGATTTTCATATCTCGTCGGGACTTCACACACATGTACGTACAATAAGGACATTACCGATACATCTTTATCTAGACCGTTTCTATTCTTTCTATTTAGTTTACTCAGTCAATAAGATATGTTTCTGTTAATTGTACGAATTTTTTCTTATATCTATTGTTGGGAGGAAGCAACCTCTCTTCAATTAATATTCCTCTACGTGAACCTATCGTATCCGTCCCGGCAATTCAAACCTAAAACAATGTCGTGCCCACGGTCACGAGTGAACTTTTTAGTCAGTAACTGTAATATATTGTAGTTGTGGGTGTTAGTATTCATCATTAGGCTTAAGTAGGTTTAAGGACAACATAAGGCATGCATGCTTTAGTTAAGGCATATTTATTCTGAATCGCAGAGTGTGTGTGTGTGTGTGTATGTATTCCTACGCCAAGGGGTTGTAATCTTGCGCGTAGAGAAATAGTCCGTGTTATTACTACAATAACCACATCATATTTGCCCTTGCACGAGTACAATAAATATATCTCTAAGTGAATTTGCATGTCTAATCGGTCATATGACAGAGGTCACATGACAATAGGAGATTACATGATAGCTTCAAAAACCCATTCTCATCTTCTTTTCGCCTGTGATCTTTGAACAGTAGAAACTGTGTCTCTGACCCTACCAGGGAAAGAAAACGCCACATGGCCATCTTACCTGTATCATAAACTGTCGGAACTCCATTTTATAACCCAACCAGAAGTGTTTTCCTCGACTGTCATCGCTCATAGCCGGTTGCAATTTCGGTTTGTTTTTGTTTTTTTAGCAAAAACCAACTGAAATTACAACCGACTCCACACATTCACTTCCGAGACACACGCGAGAAAAAAACTAACAGGTGAATAAAAGTATTTTCCGACCAATCGTCAACTGTTACCTGACTTTCAAGCAAGTCGATTTTTGAGTTGATTTAAGCCAGTATGTCTGTATATAAAAATGCTGATTCGACCCAGCTATCAGAAGGAAATGGCTTCTGGTTGAGGACACCTCAAAGAGATGTCAGAGTATGATTAAGAAGAAGCAGCTGTAGTAACTAGGAAGAGATCCGGAACGATCACTAAGAAGCAGCGGCTATCTCAACGAAAGACGCGACAACCGAATTACATTATGCAGAAGTAGCCAATCCCTGTACATCAATTCATATTGGCCTTTGTGTCACTTCTCATTCCTTTACTGTTAACACAATTTATGACACTCAAAGACAACAACAAACGTATAGGGCCTATCCTCGCTCGTTGATATTGTTGCTCCTGCAACACTCTCCATTATCAAGTGAGCATTTTTCTATCTTGTATCTGCTATACATAATTACTGTTTATGGAATAATAATAATATAATATAAGTATATAATATTCTAACTGTCGTTTATGTATTCTTTCTTTTTAATACGACTTGTAGGTATATTGTGTACATAAAATGCTTAATGTTCTTGTGTGTACAAATGAGTTTATCACATTTTTCCTTCCGTTATCTGCAGTGTTAGTATATCACGGATATACTAATTTTGATAATGGTCCTTGAAAAGCAGGCACTCGATTAAAATATCTTCCTTACTGCTTAGCAGTCCAATACCATAAAAGATACATACCTGACCTTGAGGTTGAAATATACGCTATATATGCCACTCCAAAAGCAACTACCTTCAGGAACTCAGAGAAAAAAACATGTTACGGTCAGTTTTAAATTTCATTTTGATATTTCATTTTCATAAGACATTTCAAGTTATATTTCATTAAACTACTAGTTTATAAATATGTTGCATGGACCCCAGAAAGATATGTTTTTTCAAACAAACTCAGAGACTTCCAGTATTCCTTTGTAGGGTTCAGAAAGAGTATGCGAATCCAACTTTGACCAAAAATTGAAGTACGTGTAAGTTACATAACAATGATAGGTTTATTCTTAAATTCAATATTTTAACACATCTGGTCAAAAAGTTTAGCGAGTAGGAATCTCCGTGGTGTAATGGCTAGCCTACTGAACTGGGGCCTTGAAGTAACCGAGTTCAAACTCCAGTCATTTTTACATTCACTTTCGGATTAACACTTTTGGGAAAGGTAGGATCAACCTTATCCCTCCAGTTATGAGTTAAATAGTACCACCATTAATGTTCTTCAATGGTGGCTTTAGCATGAGATTGTTGTAGGACCGGTATGTGAATGCGTCGATCCCACGAATAGGTTTATGTTGTCGTTTGTTATAGTTGATTGACAGAGAACTGGACAAATAATTGAGGCAAGTGGATAAGTTTAAATTCAGGTATTATTGAGTGAGTCTTATACAAAAGATGTATGGGTGTAGAAAATCGCTGTTGTTGTATCACGTCGGTGTAATCTCAGTTGGGTGTTGAAAGTCTGTATTGTAGAAAGTTTTAGACTCCGCTGCCAATTATTTTGTCACGACAGCGCGTCAAAAAGGTGAGGATAGTGTCTCTGCTTGGTGTAGATATTAGATGTTGTGGTATGGTCATGTTATAGATGTTGCTGGAGACGGTCGATGGTGAGGACGCATTAGTTCCAAAGGCTGTATGATCGATGTCCCGGTTGTGCAATACTTTGGTTTACCGGGTGTGTGTCGATGTGGCCTTGAAGTGTTGGTGCTAGTCTGAGAAGTGAGTCGCTCATGGACTAGATGTTGCAGATATTGGTTGCAGAGGCTGTGAGATCGATGTCCCGGTTTGTTCAATCCTTGGTTTACGGGGAGGGGGATCGATATGACCTCAAGTGTTGATGCTAGTCGGAGCAGTGAGTCGCTCGTGGACTAGGTGATGCAACTAAGCTATAGTATCTGCATCACCTAGTTCACGAGCGACTCCCTGCTCAGGCTCGAGCCGAGACTTGAGCTCTGCTGGACTATGCTGGTCATCAGCTTAGTACAATGTGAGCCTTGCTGGACATGGACCCAAACATGGGTCCAGGCACGATGCCTGATTATAGCTTAAACTGGAACCAGAGGTCCAATGCTATACAATGCTGTCAATGACATCATCGTCCACCCGAAAGGTGGCCCAGCCGAAGCAAGGAGCCATTCGGTCTCGAATCTGTCCTTGATTTTGGACACCGCTTCGAGCCGAAGTTATTTGTCACTTCCTACCATCAAACAGGACTTGACACGACGTCAATGATCCGAAGGTCGATAATAGTGGGAGTTGAGGGAAGGGAGGGTCGGGCTCGAGCTGAGACTTGAGCCCTGCTATACTACGCCGGTCATCGGCTCACTTAGTGCAATGTGAACCAGATGAGCCTGGCTGGACATGGACCCAAACATGTGTCCAGGCAGGGATACCTGATTATAGCTTAAACTGGACCAAGGGTCCTGTGCTATACAATGCTGTCAATAACATCATTGCCCACCCAAAGATGACCCAGCCGAACCTAGGAGCCATTCGGCCTCGAATCTGTCTTTGACTTTGGACACCCCTCCGAGCCGAAGCCCGGCTGCCAGGTTGTATTTGTCGTACGTAGCCCAGACACGCCCGGCAGCGCCAAAAATGCCTCGGGCCCCGCCGGCTTTTCTCTAAAAAGGGGTATTCAGGCAACAGGCGATAGATCTAGCCCCTCCTAGAAGAGTTAGACCCTGGGGGCGGCTCCCAAAAGCTCGAGGATGCCAGTCTTGGCGCACCTCGACTGACTGTCACTGTTGGAATTATTTTATTGTAATGGGAACATCTTCTTGGAAGGGACTTTTATGGTTGTTACCGCCGGAAGGAAATTACGGGATTTTTTGGAATTGACACCGCCTGCTGAGAGAATAGCCCTTTTCGGCTGAAGCCACGGAGCAGAGAAGACGCCATTTTAGTAGTCCTATGAATTTTCCCAGGATGTGTTGGTTTTTAAACCTTGCTGTTCCCTACAGTTAAGAGAAAACAGAGAATAAGGAGTAAATCCCTCAAAGAATTTTGCTGCTGTGCGAAATATGCTGTTGCCTATATCTGTGAATTTGTGCTGCCTTGACTTTAACCACGAGGTGTCCCAGAACTACCCAGCTGTGCTGTATTCTTCCTGGCAAAATATGCTGTTGCTTATATCAGAGAATTTGTGCTGTTTTAACTCAGACCATGAGGTGTACAATTGAAATTGCTGTCCTGTACAAGTGTTAAAAGAATTGCTGAATGAACTCCCGTGCGTTTGCATTACTCGTTGTATTCTTGACGGAAAAGTGAACAGGTTTTCCCAAGAGATGTTTTTTTTTCGCCTAAGAGACTCTTCCAAATCTTTTCATGCTCACACCCCTTTTTGAGTTGTAAGTACCAGCATCTTGTTTGTTGAAGACATACCAGTTTCTTGTAATTCATGAGTAACCCAGTTTGTTTGTTTTTTTGTTTTTTTTCGAAACAATTTTTATCATTGTGACTTGATTCACTTTTCTTGACCGGTCGCTAAAATAGCAATTAATTTTAGCAACTAGTGTTTTTCTTCAAAACGTTGTAATTCCTTTTTATTTTTTATTTTTTCATTTACTTGGTAATATTTCTTACTTGTACGCATGAGACACGTTTGTCTTTTTATTTATTTATTTTTTATTTTATTTTCCAAAGAGCTGTTTTATTTTCCGTGAAAGGATTCTTTTTTTTTTTTTAATAAAAATGCTTTTAGCACTGGAATTAGGACACACCCGACTAGATCCGTGTATTGGTGAACATGGCCGACCGAGTGTGCCCGGTTACCGGGTGACTTTTGATTACGGCCTGCGGTGTTTATGCTATATAATTAAGGTAATGATTTTTTTTTATATAAATCATTTTTCCTTAATTATATTTTATTATTTAGTTTGGTGAGGCTTTGAACTACTCTTATTTCAAGTGCAATAGTCAGATGGTGTAGTCTTATACCCGTGCGGAAAGGATATGACAATCATCTATTATAATAAACCCCCAGACAGAAAATGGGGCTAGACGGCCGTTAGAGTGAATTGAGTGGGTTGATGACGTCATGGCCGGAAGAAAAGTCCTGAGAATTTGAGGATTTTGAAAAGACAACTTAGTTGAGGTCGACCGATGAAGGTAGCGGTTGAGTTTTTCGGATCTGATCAGATTAGATCATATTTTAGGTGTCTCGACCGGCAGAGATGAACTGAGATCTTAAACACTACAAGATGCGCTGTGCTTGGGAGGGGCGGCATAGTATGGTTAGCATTGGCTTTTATGATTTGTGTCTCTCTCCTCATGTCGCCAAGGACTGAAACCAGAAATTAATAAACCCGTTCGTATCCAAAACGACAGAGTTCGCCTATATTTGTATATGTGTTTGCATTACTGTTGTTATTGATATCTTTATGGCTATACAACATTTATATAACGTTGGCCGCTGCTATTCTGCTAGTCGAGTGAAGTGTTTCCGTACACAGGAAGTTCCCTTATCAAACATAAGTAATTATGAAATATTTCATTATACTTTGAAGAGAAGCTTTTAAATATAATATATTTTGTCTCCGAAACGCTTGCAGAATTAACTCCTTTCGAAAAATAGTTTGTGTATTCATAACAGTTCTCTCATGACGTAAGTACAACGTTTTGTTGTCTGACGTTACGGGTTACTCAGCGTTTTTTCTAAACCGGATATTTTAGGTATCGTAGACGAGACGGCTACGATAAAATAATCCAAGAATGTTGATATGCCATTAAACTAATAAAACAAACCGAAAGCTTTAGACATCACAGATCTGATGGTTTTATTTGGTTTGGTTTCTTTGTTTAATGGCATATCAACCTTTTGGGGTTATTTAATGTCAAAGCCATCTTTGAAGAACAGTAGTAGTAGTACTATTTAACCCATAGCTGGGAGGATAAGGGGTTAAATACCTTTCCAAAGGATATTAGTCTAAAAGTGAACCTGATAACGTGACTGTAGTTCGAATTCGCTTACTACGATGTTGCAGTATAGCAGGTTAGCCACTACGACCCTCGGACCTAAAACACAACACTTACATTCTATTCTCATTTGTATCTCAAACATAGCTGTTTAGAAAATGATTAAATAGACATTAATAAAATTTCTAAAAGAATATAATTTTCGTTGGGCTTTTTAACACTATGTCTCATAAAAATTTAGAAGTAATGCTTTTAAGACTACAACGACACCAACTCGTGATAAAATAACGTTGTCACGATAAGGGTGGGGGTCCACATCATTGTAAGCGAGTTCGAATTCTAGTCGCGCTATTACTTTCATTTTCGGATTTATACCCTTGGGAAGGAATGAACCCCCTTATACCTCCACCTATAGGTTAAATGATATCACACAAAAGAAAAATAAGTTTTCATAATATTTTCTGATTAATCAGAAACTGAGTTGCGCGATTCTTAGTGATCTGAATCACCTGTACACTATTTAAAAAGGCTGATTTAACACGATAGTTAGAAAGGATCCTAGCAACAGACAACACGTTTCGCGAACGGCTCAACCGTCCATGACGGTAGATGTGTCAAGCCGATAGCAGCCTTAATTTACACATGTATTTCCCATGTGGTTCTTGGTTCTTTCCAATTACTCCTCTGCTACATGACATACTCCCTGAAGGAACAAATGAACGACATCCCGGAGACCATAAATGAGAATGAAATCTTTCCTTTTTCTTTAATCTCAAACACGTCTCATCTCTATTGTTATATGTTACTTCTCATTCTTTTCAGATTAGCGCGAGTTATGTTAACCTAAAACAACTACATTAAGTTAGGTTAGGTTAGTTGGTTTAATGGCATATCAACTCTTGATGGCTATTTAATGGCATATCAACTCTTCATAGCTATTCAATACCAAATTCTGTTTACACATATATTGATTTTTTAAGAGAATAGTTAACCGGCTTATTGGCCTGGAGGGTAGAGTGTTCGACAATGGTCCGGGAGACCGGGGTTCAATCCCAAGTCGCGTCATACGAAAGACTTAAAAATGGTACTTGATACCTCCTTGCTTAACACTCAGCAATATAAGGTACGTATCGAGTGTAAAGTGGGGCAATCCAGGGAAAGGAGAAGTGTCCTCCCCTATACCTCGGTGTTGTAGCTACTGAAAAAGAAGCCTTCTGGTCGCCCTCGACTACAGTCGTCAACTTTACTTTACTTTTATAGCGGTTTCGGGAAATTTCTTAATTTCCCTAACACTATATTTTTTTAGGCAACACAAATGAATTACGAAACTTTTCTTTAACAACACAACAACGAAAGTTTTTTATTTGCAGCTTTGAATATGGTTTGCTTTTGGTGCTGCAAGACTCGTGGTGTTTAGGCTTGTTAGTGTTGGAGACGAAATGGCTTAGCGGGATGTTGAGATGGCAGCGTGTTGCTGGACGTGTGAGGGATGTGTTTAAAGTCACCGTGTATTTTTGTGTGTCTGGTATTTTTGGGGTGAGTATGCGTTATCTCCATTCATATGGACCAGAAGTGAAAAGGTGACTAGTGTGTCGAGAGCGGAGTTACGCTCGGATCGACATAGCCAATTTTTGGGGTGATGTGAAGTAGTGCCTGTGGAAGGCATGCTGAATGCCTCCAATTCATATTCAACTGGGATTCCTTGTAAGAAATCCATAAATTAGATGGTTCCCTCGTTGAGTGTCCATGTTGCTGTTGCTAGTGTTAAAGTCACAGTGAGATGTCCACACTGGGTGGCTTGTCTATCTAAAAGGCATCGCTAAGCAGGGACGACCAGAGACACGTCTGTTCTGGTCGCCGTCTCAAGCCGAAGAGACTGGATTTGGCCGCTCACCCGTTTTGCTAGCCGGAAATGAAGGTCCGGGCTGAATAGGATAAGTCATCCTGATTGGGTGAAATTGAGTGTTGAATTAAATTGCGCGCCAAATCAAAATACGAGATTTTCCTCTTCTCTACACTTTTAATTGTTAAAGGAGCCAGAGTTCATTTGTTTGCACGCATTTAAATGATTTCAAATATGCTATGTGTTCCTTTTATTTTTTTGTTTGTCGAAATTCTTTTGTCGATTTCATTCCCGATTACAATTTACTACTTCCCACCTCATACAAGCAACAGGTACAAGCGTCTGGCCCAGTCAATGTATCACGGAGTTGTTTGGGTGCTACTTCGATATTTTCAGGTTCTAGGATTCGCTGAGAAAAGTGTCCTTCCTGGAGTGAGGCTGGCAGTAAAAAAAAAAAAAAAAATTAAAAATAAAGTAAAATAGAAAAAACATAAAACAAAAGAACACAGCCCTTGTCCGGAAATTTGGAGCCCACGATTTCGGAGATAAAACTCCTTTCCATGTTGGGAAAAATGTAAATTTAGATCTTTTATCTTTATCATTTCTACTTATTTTATTATCATATTTTTGAATTTCATTCAATTTTTTAAATTTTACTTTTTAAAAAAAATACTATCACACACTTAACTGAAGTGAAACGCAAGTAGCCTCATTCAGGATTTGAATTCGGGTCGTCGATTCCATGTCCTTTGACGATAACTGTTACACTAAGTGCGTATCATTGTCTGATTATGGTATGGGCGTTATGGGCTGCGACCAGAGGGCCACAGCTTGTTGATGGGGCTTTCAGAGATTATGTGAAAAATTATTTATTTTGTAAAGTCACGATCAATTTATAAGCATTCTAAATTATCTCTTTAAAAGAGGCCCATCGTGTTTTTGGTAATTTTTGCATTTAACGTTAACTAATGCAACTGGAGTTTTAAACATTTAAAGAATACACACAGATCAATAATCACACAAGAACAACTAAACAGACTAGTTTTTATGGCAATTGAAAACGATACTCTCAATAACTTACAATCTATGTCTTGGAGAAATTTGTTTCCAAGAAACTTTATGCGCAAAGCAAATGCTTGAATTTTAATTGTGATTAGCCTTGTAAAAATAAATTTGATATTTCTTTAATTTTTTTCTTTTTGAAAATATCACTGGAGGCTTCACAATATCTGGAGTCAAGGAGCCTGAAAAGTCTATGGCAAATGACTAAATTTCAAATAAGTTTGCTAGCTATATGAAAAAGAAAGGATATAGTCTCGTGACATGGATTTGTAGTCTGTGGTGATGCGTTGTATTTTGGTTATTTCAGTGGATATACATCCGTATTTTACGGGTATTGCTCCCAATATTATTTCCTCCACAAATACAACACAAAATTTTACAATCGCGTAAAAGAAATGGAATAGAACACAACGAACATTAAACAACAAACAATTTAATATGCATAAAACAGAATGTGTAAACAAATAAAAAACATGATGTGTAAATGGCCTTTTGGAAAATAAAGTTTGGCAAGAAGAAAATAAATTTGTTTACACGTGTATGTATGTTTAGCTGTTAACGGAGTCCGTAAATAAGTCGTTCTAACTTACATTAAGTTCATATCTTGTTTTATGATTGTGGCGACAGCCTGTCGCGTTGATGAAAGAAAGTTTGTCGGTTTTTTCTTTTGAACGTGATTCATGGCCATCTGTAACTAGGTCATGAACCTTGACTGTGGAAGAAAAGGAATTTGCCGGACAGAGTCTCGGCTATTGCTTTACTGACTTCGTGGCTTAGTGACTAGGTCTTAAGGAATGACTCGCTGACTGTTGTGTTACTTATACCCTACTAGTGGATCAAAGAATCGTCCTAAAATTTTGGCGCATAGACATTTATTGACCAATCAGATTTGTATTTTACTATTTTATTTTAAAGCCTAAATATTTTCTGTTAGTTGACTTCCGATCCTATTTTTCTAGAATGTTCCTATTCTATGTTTTTAGCTGATTGGTTGAAAAATATAAAAATGTAACTTAAATGCTAATGCAGTTTTAATCCTAAATTTCTAGAATGTTCTTAAGTATGTTTTTATTGCTTATTTTAAGACTAGAAAAATGTGTATTCCATAAGTCCCTTGTGAGATAGATTGTGGGTATACTCTGCTATAAATAGAGATCGAAAGATGTCTGTTTCATACAGACATAGTACTGAGCAAAGTACCAGTTCACAAAATTCTTGACAAAATTTCTAAGTGTTTTATTTTTATTTCATTTTAATTCGTAAAAGACCATTAAAGATCCTTAAATAAAAGTGTATTTTTATTATAAAAACTGTGGATGTCTCTTTGTTCAACACATAATGAAAATCGAATAAGATATGTATATGAAATATCATCTAAGTTGTTCTCAATAACAAAAAGAGTTATTCTATGAATGCTAATGTCACTATCTGGCTTGAGATGACTTATGTGCTGTAAATAGCTCTAGAAATATAGAAAAATACCAAATGCAACAAAAATGTAGCAAGGCCGGTAACTCGTGATTATCAGTTGTATACAAAGGGAGATAACGATACCGGATGCGGACCACTGTCAAAATGGCGGAAGACATGGAAGTTGACTCTTGTCGTGAACAGGACAAAGATGGACCGAAACCAGAACGAATGTTCACTCTCAAAAAATGGAACCTGGTTGCCATGTGGAGTTGGGACGTTGAATGTGACACTTGTGCTATTTGTCGAGTTCAAGTGATGGGTAATTTAACCGTTTTTAGTTTGAAACATTTTTCATCTCCGTTACGATTCTACACTTTTTACTAACTACTACTACTACGTTGTAGTTAAAAAAGGATTCGAGTTTTTGTTTGTTTTTTTAACCCTTTGGTTTATAAAACCAACGTCTTCTTTTTCTTGTTTAAACGGATATTAAATAATTTTTTATTATATTCATATTACTTTTGGGACCTGTGTACATTGATTTACTGATAACTAAAGTGTTAGGCTTTTTGGCTGCTTGCCGAATAAATAGTCTAGTAATTATTTGTTATGGTAAACGAGTCATTAAAAAAAGTGAAACGGCTAAAAAACCATAGCAACCCGTAAACATTTAATAATTTTATATATTGAAGATAAATAAGTTAAACTTCTTAGCTGTTTATATTTGAATTTACTCTCTTGTGACAAATCAATCTTTTATTTAAATAAACTTTTATTTTCAAATCTATTGTCTTTTTCATTTTGCTTTTTTCCTCCATTCTAATACTCTACCCTTTGATTTCTTTCTTGTTTTAAAGCATTTGACAGCATTCTTCTTTAGAGGATTATTATAGAGAAGTTGTCAAACTAGTACCTAAAATTCCTAACATTCTGTGGATTTTTAAAAATATCGGTCACGTGTCAAAGCACCCTCATCATAGCCCCCCACTGTTTCGGACTCTTTTTCATGGACAAATATTAGAACACAAAAGTTGATTTTAATCCAAATTATCTTTTTTTTTTTTTTCTCCAGACAAATATTTTTAATTTATTAGTTTTAATGTTTTTTACATATTTATTTATAATTTTTTTAAAACTAATTATTTCAATTTTTGTTCGTCATAAAACATTTATGTGAAAATTAAATTCAAAGCAGAATTATTTCCATTTTAAATCGATAACTCACCAAAGACTAAAATTTTTTTTTCCGAACTTCAAAGATAAAACTGCCAATTTGATTTAAACATTGTCGTCCTTCTTTATTATTATTATTATCATCAGCAACAACAACGACAAAAAACCATCTTCAATCTCTGCTTTATTTCAAAATGGAACTATTTGGGTTTTTTAGTTTTAAAACCTGTCTCTTTCGAGCGATTGATTATTCCTTGTTCATGACTGGATTTTTACCTTATTAATGAAGAAAATGTGTGTGGACTTAAGGAGAAAGCGCATGATTACGACAGCGGTACCAAACTTTTTACTTATCTCCCCTTAATTATTTGACTTTATCCCCCCCCCCCCGGACCCGTATGACGATTAATATGAAAGAATATAAATTTATTTTTTTTTGAACATGTAAACCAAAGGAATACAAGTTTAGTCGACTTTGTTAGTCGTTAAGTTTTAGTTTAGATACGGCACACGGGCCTCAGCTTGATTCCAGTATCTGCTGTTGCTTAGTTGGTCACCTATCTAAGTATTGGAGATACTCATCGCTTTTTAAGTTCGGTGATCTAGAGGAAACTGGTGCTTTCAGCGTGACGTGATGACCATAAGCCAGTATAATCCAAGTTTGATTTTTTAGAATGAATCTGTTTTTTGTTTTATATAATAGACTTCCTTTTCAAAAACACTGTGCCATCTATACTTATCTTTGAAAGAAGCAGTCTTTCTTCAGACCATATGGCATGTTTCTAGGATATTCCAATAAAATAAATTAAAACCCCGCACTTTTTTTAATCGGCTAATTATTGAATTTTAATAAAATTCTTGGTATTTTCGATTATAAAAGATGAGGCCTTTTTTTAAAAGACATTACTTTTTCAAAATTCTAAAGATTTCCAATCTTTAGTTGTCATACGCTACCATTCTCAAATTGCTAATTTGACTCACTTAATGAAAGTGCAGGTGAATTGATTTTTTTTTTTTTTTATTTTAATTTATTTTTTGTCTATTTGTTCATAAGAATGTCTTATTTTTGAGTTTCAAAAAACAGTAAAATAAAACAATCGATATTGCTCTTCTTAGATTTTTTAACTTCATTTGTTTTCATAGCTTCATTTTCTAAGAATGTAGGTGAGAAAAAAATTCAGGTTAAATGTCTTTAAGAGATTTAAAATTTTTATCCATAGATTAAACTTTTCCACTCGCTGAATGTAGCTGGGATTTTGTTAATTAATGTAAGAATAGTGAATAAATAAATTTTACTGGTTAGATTTTTTTAAAAATCACTTTATCTTGTCTTTTATTTTGGTATTTTGATGAAAGATTTTTTTCTGTGGCAATCCATAAGATAAACTAAACTAAGAGATAAACCTTTTTCAAGAATTTAACCAAAAAACCTAATTATTATGCTTTTGATCATCCATACTTTAGAAGAAATGGCATATGGCTAGTAAGCAATAAAATGTACATATTTTTTGTACCTGCCTACATTTTGCTCAACAATTCTCAATCTGATTTGGAGCTCCATTTATTCACACTCATTTAAAATATATAGAGGAGAAATCAACTGATTTTTCACCTGTTCCTATTGTTTATTTATTGTCATGAGTCCAAATAAAAAGGATCAAGAGTTGTGTTAGTAAAAAAGGTTATCATGGTAATCGTGTTTTAATTCTCTACATTTTAAATTAATTTCAACTTGAAATAAGTTAGTTCAAGGAAATACTTTTGCCTTTGTGGTGTCTTTTTAGATTTTAAGATGTTTCACATTTAGTTTAATGATATTGTATCTAAGTAAAAGTAAAGTTAGTGACCTTAGTCAAGGGTGACCCAAAGGCACCTTTTTCTATAGCTACTACACCGAGGTATAGGGGAGGGCACTACTCCTTTTCCTGGATTGCTCCACTTTACTCTTGATCCCCACCTTATAATGTTGAGTGTTAAGCAAGGCGACATCAAGTACTACTTTTTGAGTCTTTGATATGACTCGACCTGGAGATTGAACCTCAGTCTCCCAGACCATTAGTGAACACTCTACTCATCAGACCAATCTAATCTGAACTTAAATATCTTTGTGGCTTGAATTTTTAACCAGCCTTATTGGTGGGGCTTAAAATGTACTGATTGTATCTCCTGCTATAGGGTAAGACTCTCCCCCCACCACCTCAAAGTATGACGCTAAACTGCATCTCATGGTGAGGCTCTACTTCTGGAAATCTAGGAAGTGTGGAATACCCCTTCATTGTCATTACTTAGCTGTCCATTCTGACCTGGAGTGGTTGTAACTGCTAAGGCTCCATTTGTGCATCAAATAAATGTGTTTAAAAATTTTTTGTATTAGATAGGAGTATTTGATGTATAATTGTGTGCAAAAAATGTAAATATAAATGTACACAATTCCCTAACCTCTAAGCATAAAATAACTCCAGATGGGTTAACAGGCTGTTAAAAATCATCCAATCAATCAACTTTTTACAAAAACAAAACACAGTAGGAATAAAACCAAATTGTGTATTGATCTCCACCCTCAGTGGTTCTTTATAGAATCAATTCAAGTTGCTGCTACCCTAAAGTTCAAAGGAATTTAAACAGATTGATCAATTTTATTCATCTTGAGGTTTTTTTTTTTTTGTTTTTTTTTACATAATGTTTTTAATCAAATTTTCTTTTGCTCTGTCAGCTAGGGCTGCAAAATATGCAGACTGCATCTCTGCTGAGGGGTAAGACACCACCACCTCCAACAAAGCCATTCATTGCTGGTCCATAATGCTTGAGGACAGAATCCTGGTGACTGAGCAACCTGTGGTCTGGCAGCCAAAGTGATCATTGTCCTTTACTGGGCTAGATGGGTGATTAAGAGAGACCCAATCCGATCTATTGGCTGGTCATGTCCAGCCCTAGCACCTATATGGTTGTCACTATCATTCTTCAAATTGCTCTTGTGGCAAGCAAATACACCAGCCTAGTTTATCTTGAAGACACTGAAGGTGATGGCTGAACATCAATTGCACCAAGATAGCAATACTTGAAACCATCTTACTATCTGCAAACAAATGAAGTTTAACTCATTTAAAAATAAAATTACTTACCAACTATTCACTCATAAATTGTGTGTGTGTGTATATATATATATATATATATATATATATCTCAAAGGTTGTGATATGACATTAAACCAAATAACCATACTTTCTTTATTCATGGCTTTAAAAAAAAATCATTTTGCATCTTATATATATATATATATATATAGCAACAGTACATTAAAATATACAATTTTATTACCGTGTAGTATTGACTTATTATTGTAATCTATGTTCCATAGTTATCACAGACAATTAAAATTTATCTGAACTTGAACACTGACAAAAGTTAAATGTAATTCTTACAGTGAATGTTGAGTCAAATGATGTAGCAAGTATAAAGATCTGATTGGTTTAATTTCGGTCAGGTTCAGCTTAATTGTTCCAGACAGAAAAATAAATATGGGAATAATCGGGTAACTGAAAATGGCTACTTACACTAAATCTGCAATGAAGATTGTAAAGAAGTGTAAAAACATTAGCTGCTACTACACATCAAGTGTAGAGGAGAGCTTTTGAATTAAAGAAAGGCCTTTAAAGGTGAGATGGTTTAATTCATTTAATGTCATATCAACTCCTGATGGGTTATTTAATGCCAGAATGCCATTCATTTCTAAATGTTATGATTACAATCATAATTATTTTCAATGTTCCATAGCCCTTTTTTAATTTTCTATAATCATTTGTTTGCTATTCCTATCTAATTTGCATAATTTCAAATATTTCTTTATTTCTAATAATCCTTTCTTTTGTTTGCCCAGTCAGCTGGGGCTGTAGAATACACCTCTGCAGAGGGGTAAGACCCTCCAAATGAGTGTCCTGGATATGGCACTAAACAATCTGATGGTGAGGTTCCAGTGATGCTGGAGCTTTGGGGAATGCAGTGTACCGCTTTATTGCCATCGCTCCCAGGTCCACTCTAGCCCGGCGTGGTAGCACCCGATAGGGCCCTATCTATGGGTTAAATAGAACTAACGGCATACTTATCCTAAACTGAATTGTTTGACTAAACTGAATAGCTTGAAATAGAAATGTTTTTAACAATTAAACCGTACTTACATTTAAACTGCGTGCTTATGCTAAACTGAATTATTTGAAATTGAACTGTTTTTGACATTGAAACTGTATTTACACTAAACTGAATTGTTATATATAACTGCTTGAATAGTTTGAAATAGAAATGTTTTTGACAATTAAATTGTGTACTCATGCTAAATTGAATTGTTTAAATGGAACCGATTATTTACATAAAAATGGATTTGGCCTTAAATAACCTACAACGGTTGATATGCCATAAAACCAAACCCAACCCAACCAAACCAAACCTTTCTTTTGTATCTTCAAGTTACTATTCTTAACATGAAACCATTTAACTGTATGCAAAGTATTCAAGTATTCCTATCTCACATTTAAATACTATTTAATAATAATGTTTACCCATAGATATGTGTTGGTTAATTTTTTAGACGCTAACATGAAGGTAATGAATTTGTTAAAATTGGCTGAAATTCCCCATGTCCCCGAGTTATTTACACAATTGATAACTGAAACATTTTTAAAAATCCATGTGTACTATTGCATTTGAATTTACCTTGGTTCGCATACAAGCAAACAATTTCATGTCATTGCACAAACGGTTATTAAACTAAATGTCATAATGGAATTGTTTTCAGGGTCAAACTCTTCAAATTCACCAATAGAATCTGAATTACTGAAGTACAAATTACCTTCTGCAATCTTGTTTTGTTGTTGAAATTGAATTTTCACTCTATTTCTTAATTTAGAAATACACCACACAAAGTTAATGTAACATGCAAGTTATATGCAAACTGGTTCTAGCAACTCTTTTCTATTAATCAGTAAAAACAAAATTTGGTGAAATTTGGAGAGTACTCTATCAAAAGCAAGTTAACTTGGTTCTCATGTCTCAAATATACATCTACAGAACCAAGTACACACAGTTCTTGTGCAGTAAGGGTTATAATTTCAACTATTCCTACCTAATAACTTTCAAACAGATCTATTCAACCTGTAGATGGAATTCTAACTGGTATTAGTGGACCTGGAAGTAATAGCAATGAAGGAGTACTTCACTCTTTCCAGATCTCCCAAACTGGAGCCTAATCATCTGATGCAGTTTAACATCCTATCCAAGACATGAAGAAGATAGAGAGAAGCAAGATCAGTAAGATAGCATATAATATCAAATGATAGGCAAGTTTGGCCAAGAAATTCTTTTGTGACTTCATCTTGCTTCTCTTAGAATTTTCTTCCAGGCTCCAGCTATTATGAGCACTCTGAATTTCTAATTTGTATTAGGACTGTCTTTCTGTCTTACCCTATGTGACAGGCATCTCTTAATACTTAGTGCCCTGGATGTCTGTCATGGGCCAGCTCTTGATTTCATTGCATGTATGTATATCCTAACTTTCTTAAATTATACAAGTAAACTAATTAACATTAGTAATAAAAACTTCAATTCACTGATGGGTTGAATTTGATTTATTGCACCTCAGCCAACTAACAAAATAATTTCTTAGCTCAACAATTTTTTTTTTCTTTTTTCTTAAAATTTCTCAGATAAGAAATTATGTATGTAGGAAAAGTAAAACTGAAGAAAAATGTTTGATGGTTTGTTTATTTGTCAACACATTTTGACTTTTATTTATTTATCTATTTATTTTTTTAATGCAAAAGTGTTTCATCGAAATTTATTTTAGTATGAGAAATAATTATGATGGATAAATTTTGATTCAATTAGAAGCCCTGATGAAGACTTCTGACTGAATCAAAATTTATCTGTCATAATTATTTCTCATATTAAAATAATTTCGATAAAACACTTTTGCATTCAAAAGTTGAAATGCATTGGCAAATAAACAAAACATCAAACATTTTTCTTTGTTTTACCTTTTCTATGTACATTCTGTCAGCTTCAACTCGTTTCTTCTTCATAAGAAATTATCAACATTAGCAGTACTTACCCTTATTACATCCTGCTAATAAGCTACTTGTTATTAGATATAAATAATGTAGAGTTGCTTTACTTAATACTTCGGATAATTTTTTAAATATTTAAAGGACTGTTTATTTATGTACTACTTTTATTATACCTAGTATGGTTTATAGAAGATGACTTAAGGTTTGTTCAGGTATCTCAGATACCCTTGAAAACTCGGTGTTTTTTATTTTTTATTTATTTTAAATATTTAGTTTTATCATGTCAGACTTTCCCATAGCTAGTCTTGTATAATTTCAATATATTTTATGGCAGATTTTGTTACTAGGTGTAATCACTGAAAAAAATGTGGCATGATTTCGATAAGAAAAATTTGTATCTTGTAAAATATTTTTATATTCCAAAGTTTTTCTTAAATGCTATAGATATTTTTTTTACCCTCTGAACTTTTTTTTTTCTTTCAGATGCCTGTTTGCGATGTCAATCTGAAAACAAACAGGATGATTGTGTGGGTAAGTCTCCAGCCAGATTAACATTCCTCTTTATTTGGCTTCTCCAGCTTAGAAACCAAAAACCCTTGTCTGAATATACTTACACAACAGTTATAGGAAATGGAATCAGCTTCCCAAGTTCAAATCTTACATGAGGTTGTTTGCATTTCACTTCACTCTAATGCCCTTGAAGGGGGAGCATAAATCCATTTGTCCTTCCTCTCCCCAGCTCTGCATATCTAGTAGAGAAGACTAGATTCTTTAACTTGGTAAAGCAATCGGTCTAGGAGAAGGAAAACTTTGAATTCAAACCAGTTGTACTCTTCAAAATTAACCTTGTGTCACATTCTACTCATGGTAGAGGGTTGGGTAAATAGATAAATAGCAGCATTGTCAATTTACTTCTATTATAAATGAACCTTTTAATCACTTTCAAATTCTGTATATGAGGTGCTGAAAAGTTCTTGGCCCAACTGAGAAGTTAATGATCTCAATTAATGAAATATACATGCTATTCCACATACTTATTAGTACATTGTTTCTCAAGTTTCATGAAGAAGGGAATAATTTTAAATAACTTTAGACTAATAAGTTTTCAATACTCTTATTTTATTGAAATGATCAACAAGGCAATTTCAGCAACTCCTCTTTGTGGATGGGGAAAACACCAAGGCAATCAGCTCAGAACCTGGCTAGCCATTGAGAAATCAGACTTGAAGCTTATATCCAGCTAACAGTGTATCTATGAAATCATGAAGGACTGGACATCATGACAGCTCATGCTGCTAGTTGTCTAGTTTGGAGTGCTGTGATCAGATGTTGTCAATTCAATGTGTGGAGCCAGCTTAACCCACCCCACATCAGCCATATGCCATCACACATACACATAGTACTCTCTTACACTATTTTCACCAGGCAAATTCCTCTCTATTCAACAAGAATGTTCTCATATGCAACAAGAATCCATTTCATTTAATTTCTGGACAATGGGTACATCCATTATGGATTCATTTGAATATAGAACAATGGCAGCTTAGACTGAACAAGCCAATGACTGAGTGGCACTGTTGAATACAAAGACAGTATGACTAAACAAATTCTTTTCTTCTGGACAGTGATGGTGCATACAACTTGCTACCAGGAATAGTGATCCACAGCCATCTCTCCCTCCTCCACATTTTTATTATATATATGTGTGTGTGTGTGTGTGTGTATGTGGAATTCTGGTCTTGCTTGCAGACATTCCTACAAGCTGTGACTCTTCAATGAATTTTCTATACAAGATATCTTTCAGGATATGACCAGTTCAGTACTGTCATTGCTTTGTGAAATGAGTATACATATGTCATGTTGGCATGTGTCCTTGTTTGACATTCAACATTGTACATCCTAGTGCAAACACCAAAAGTGGATCCTGTTGAAGTGGTGTTCTTGATGCATATACCATAATTAACCATGTATAACATACACCTTTTAACTATGTAGAAACAAATGAGTATTAAATTAGATAGAAATTCTTGATAAATAGTTACTAATACTGAATAGCAATACATGAAATCATTTAACTATATGCAAGCAAATGGTTAATATTAAATAGAATTATTATTATTGTTGGATGACAATATTGAAACTATTTAACTGTGTTTAAAAATGTTACCTACAAAGTATTCACTTAGAAATCATTTACTGGATTTGGCATTAAATAACCCAGAAGGGTTGATAATTCCATAAAATACATCCAAACCCTTGGCTACAAAATTCTAGAAAAACATCTTGTAGCAGCTTAACTTAAACTAGATTTAACAATAGTTTAACTTTTAGTACAGTTTTATATTATCTATGTAATATTTTACAAAAACAAAGATAAGTTCACAATAGAAGACACTAATTAAAAACATTGCCCAATTAGCTGAGGCTGTAGAATACACCAACTGCATCTCTGCAGAGGGGTAAGATTCCCCCCCTCCCCGAGTGTCCAGGATATGACACTAAACAATCTGATGATAAGGTTCCAGTAATGCTGGAGCTTTAGGGAATGCAGAGTACCCCTTCATTGCCATCGCTCCCAGGTCCGCTCTGGTCTGGAGTGGTAGCACCTAATAGGGTCCTATATATGGGTCAAATAGAACTAAACGGCATACTTATGCTAAAATGAATTGTTTGAAATAGAACTGCTTATTTGTATAAAAATAGACTTGGCATTAAATAACCTACAAAGGTTGATATGCCATAAACCCCAAACAAACAATAATTAAAAACACATTCCTGTGGTTATTTCTCTGTAGCAATATAAGTTTTGTTTGTTATCCATTAGTTAGTTTGAACGAACTTTAGATGTAATTTTCGGTCATGCTGTCCTGAACATGGCATTGCCTGTGGCCAGAAAAGAGTTAATATTTAGTTCTCATGTATTATATGCACCCCTAACTTTTAGGCTGAAAAATCTGGAGAATCAGTGCATCTTATTAACATAGTTTGGTTAGCTTGTTTGCCAATTGTTCGAGAGATTGGGGTTCAATCCCAGGTTGAGTCATACCAAAGACTAAAAAAAAAAAGAATAGTACTTGATGCCTCAGGATCATAAGGTAAGAATCAAGTTTAAATGTAGCAATCCTGGGAAAGGAGTAGATCCCTTCCCTACACCTTGAAGTAGCTATTGAAAAGGGAGCCTTTGGGTTGCATGACTCCATCAATTCTCTCCCCAGTTATTGGTAAATAAGGCAGACTGGGTTCTTTATCTTTGGTAAAGCAACCAGTCTAAGAGAAGGAAAACTCTGACTTCAAATCAGCTTTATTCCACTACTGAAAGCTATGAATGCCTGACAATTGTAATTGCTGCAAATTCAGCTTCCAATTAAAGATGAAGAAAGGTGGTGCTCCCAGTAGAAAACTTTTACATTACTCAGCCACCAAATAAAGGACATGTTTTTGTCAATATAAATTTTATTTTTATTTTTTTTCCCCCCTTCCTAACTTTGTGCTGTTCTTGAGAACGGCATGAATCATATTCTCTTCCCACTTCCCATCTATGGGTAAATAGTTGAGTAGATTGGGTTCTTTAGTCTTAGTTTTCCTTCTTAACTGGTTGCCTATGCTGAAAAAATTGACTTCATATTGCATCCTCCCACAAGCAGAATGCCATATGAAGTCAATTTTTGTTGGAAGAGGTTCCAGTATCTATATTATGGTTTTAACTAGTAATTCTATTTGTGCAATATACTTTTGAAAACAGATACTCACTGAATAAAACAGTGACCAGGGTCCTAATCTTGAATGAGGCTGGTTGTTTCACTTGGGGCTAATGCCATTGGGAAAGGTATGAATCCATCTGATCTTCCCTTTCATCTATAGGTAAATAGTAGGCTAGACTAGGTTCTTTAGCCTTGGTTAGCAAAGGAAAACTGAATTCAAACCAGCTTTACTCCACTTAAAAAGTGACCTTGTCAAATCCTGCTTGTGTTGGAAGGTTTGGGTAAATACATTCCATAATTCTAAGCAGAATTTGTGCATAACATTTTTATCTGAGGCTAAAGTAATGCCAAGAATAATACCATTTTCCCTCTCTTCTAGTACAAATATTGCTATATTGACTAAAACTGAATTTGTGAAATAAGTAAAAACCTCTTAATAACACTAGCAATAGAATTTTTCTTTGTGTATGTTTACACTTTTTAATTCAATCTTATTTTATTAACAAAAGTTATGAAAAATGGCAGTCTTTTGTGTAACTTTGGTTAGCCTTCCAGTTATTCAAATAAATATTTGCTCATATACTCAGGTGAGCCAAAAGTCTTGCAATATTTTGTTAACATGTCATAATTCACCTGCTCCAGATACTTTTGCCAAGGTCATGAAAGTGACCAAACTACACCTGGTATTCTCAGGCTGCTACTCGCTAGATTTGTCTCTAAGGCTTGCAGCACTGGTTCAAAACTTGCCTGAGTGAAATTTCTTGAACCAGCTAGTTGGTTTACTATGATTAACTGCATCTTCACCTTTTGGATAATTATTTTTGGTTTCTCTGGCATTACGGCCCAGTTCAAACTACTAAAGCATAGGTGTGAAACAATGCCTAATGTGATGGTACACCAACCTGCCCCAGTTTGAACTATTTTGGTCACATGATATATGCTGTAGACCTAGCATGTACCAAAGTATTAGAAAACTTTTGACTTCAGTTAATATTTATGCATTTTGACTAAGAAAAACTTTCAATCATGAAGGATGTTAAAGATATATTTGATTTTCATGTTAAGAACTTCTAAACTGCTCTTAGAATTTACAAAATTTCACAGAACTTAAAGGTTATTAGTACTTTTTTTTAATTGTGGATCACTTAGCATATTAATGATGGGGCAGGGAATCAAACAATTTCATCACAAATTAGTTTTTTTTTTTTTTTTTCTTTTTTCTTTCAGTGGTTTGGGGTGAGTGCAACCACTCGTTTCACAACTGTTGTATGTCATTGTGGGTGAAACAGAACAATCGCTGCCCCCTCTGTCAGCAGGAGTGGGTGGTTCAACGCATTGGCAAGTGACATCATCTGAACAGCTGCAGCAAACTTTTCAGACCTGTACTCTCACTCTCTCTTTTCTCTCTCAGACACACCTACTACAAATACACATTACACAGGATGGAACCACAAAGCTTCACGATTGGCTTTGTTCCTTTACCTTGCAGCAGATTACAGGAAAAGCGATCAACAGTGATGCCGCCAGACAAGAGCATGACAACACCTGCCGATATGAGGGCTGCTGTACCTAAGTTCATTGCTTCCCGACCCCCCCTGGACAACTTGTACTTTATGTATTAAACATTAATTTTTGGATTGCTAAGAGAACTTGTACATTTCTAATTTATTTATTTTTTTTTTTTGTACTGTTGAGATCTATGCCCAAGAGAGAGAAAGAGAGAAAAAATTTAATTCAAGGAACTGAAAGTGGGGTGAATTTTTCCTTTCTCTTCAAACATTTAAGACGGATAAAAGTGGGGGTGAAGAAAAAAAATAGTAATGTCGTGAAGTGGAAAACTGCAATTGGAAAAAATAAAAAGTTACGTCCTCTGTTGTGTTCTTGTAGACTTTTTTCTTGGACAGTGGAATCTTATATTAGTGAAATCCTTTTTGCTTTGGTTTTTTTTTTTTTTTTTTCCATTTTCTTTAAATAAGGAGGAAAAAAAAACAGGTTTTATTTCTTTGCTTGGTTTATTCAATTTTGGCTTTTACAATATTTCAGAAACTTGTAATAAAAAAAAAAAAAAAAAATTGTATATAATAAATCTGATGTATAAAAAAATACAGAAGGGAAGGGAATATTTAAATTAGGAGAAAAAAAAAATCCTCACCCATACAACTTTAGGCATTATCCTATAGCACAGATCTGATTATTCCAGCCATTAATTGAACAAATATGGTTACAATTATCACTTGGACAGCTGTATTGGTGGGGATTGTAGAAATATACTGACCAGATCTGGCTCAGTGTTTACTTTTTATTTATTTTTTAAGAGCTTCCCCCTCACCTGCTGTAGACTAGTTTTAACCCTTCCCTTTAAGTTATGAAGACTTCAAAATAGTATTAAGACAAGTTCATTAATCAAAAAAAAAAAAAAAAAAAAAAGCTGGTTTGGTCACTCAACTCAATATTGCTGCAATAGGATAAGACTTTAGCATTAGCTTTATAGCATTGGGTAATTTTTAGTAAGGCACGGATCTAGAGCAGAACCTTGCTCCAATGCATTGGGTTAGGATATTATCACAGTCTTCAAATTATTTGTATTTTTCAAAACTTTTTTCCAAAGGCAGGTTATTTTACTTTTAGACCAAGAGCCAACTCTACATCCTTCTTTGGGGTAATTTATAGCTTTTAATGAACTGACTAGTAAGCAGATACAAGATCTTGAAGACATTTTCAATTCAAGCCAACTCTTGATTAAATAAACCTTATTTGAGCCATGCCATCCACCACTTAAAATATATTTTAATAACTTTTATGCATTGGGGAGCTTGAGGTTTAACATGAATATTTTTGTACAGTACAAAAATCTGACCAGGCCTCATCCCTCCTTGCTTTCCAGAAGGAAGAAAAATCTTAATCTGTTCACCCAGCTTTTAGTCTTTTTTTTTTTTTCTATTTATCTTACGAAACTAAAACAAGAAATTTCATGAGCTTTTTGGAATATTGACTTTGCTCACTGAGATTTAAAGTCTTTCAATAAAAGTATTGCACTCCAAGTTTCTAGACTTCAGCACGAAACAACTTGTTTATTCCTTTGAAAAGTTCTTTTGAGGAAAGGCCAATCTATTTTCCTCTTAAACTAATTTCCAAGAACTATTTTAAATTGTTCTTGGTAGCCTACCGAAAAAGAAACAAACTAAAAACCACTTTAGTTTACCAAGGACAATTAATTAAACAGCATTTTTTTTTTTGCTCAGCATTTAGCAACTTTTAATTGCCAACCCACAAATGCTGTTTATTTAATTCTTTTAAATATTTAATCCAAACCCTTCAAAATGTGGTACAGTGTGTGAGTGTATGGGGGGTATTTTCTTTAATTCATCTACTTATTCTGTAGAAGTAAAAATTCAACTTGTAGCTTTTTTTTTTAAAGGGAAAAAAAAAAAAAAAAAAAAAAATGGCTGGCCTTAAAATATTTAGTTAAGGTGAGAGGGAAATTCTTTTAAAGAGAAACCAGTAAATGCAGAAAAGAAAAGGAAAAAAAAATTTGGTGCATAGAAGAACAATAACAGTACAAAGCTATTTAGTCATGAAAAAAAATTCATTTTATTCATTCATGGGCTTTTTTTTTTTTCTTCCTTTCTATCCCTCCCTCTTCAAGTAATATAGACAAGTTTTATTTTCCCCTCCCCCTTTCAAACTACAGGAAAGAAAGTGCATCCTTGATGAGGGGGTTGAAATTTAATACAATTTAACATATTTACAAATGCTACAAGCCACCAATGTCCCAAATCAATGGCGCTGGTAATCAGATCTTACAGATGCTGAAGTAGTTCATCAGGAGAGAGAAATAAGGAGAAAGGTTAGGCCACTTGCAAAAGAGTTACAGCAGCAAATTGCTTATTTTATTTTCAACAAATTTTTATTTTTATTTTTTATTTCCGGCTGACATTGGCAAAATCCAAGTTGGGGGGGGGGATTTCAATGAAATTTACTTATACTTGGATTGATCTAAAAAGTAGATAACAAAAAAATAAAGGAATCATAAATAAAATGATTTGGAGGTAAATATAAACTTTAAAAAGGGGTAAAAAGTAAAAGATACCCCTCATTTGAAGTGGGACTGGGAGAGGGGGGGTCAAAGAAAGACCAAGTAGCAAGCAGGTATAATGAAATCCCTTATATACAAAATTAAAATCTTGTTTAAAAAAAAAAAAAAAGTAGGGAGTGTTATAATAAAGACTTAATGCCACATTTTGTGCATTTCTAAAAAAAAAAAAAAAAAAAAACAAAAAAAAAACTGAATTTTAGCTTAAAATTGCTTTAACAAGAGAGAAAAGTGGCATGGGTAAAATGCCTGTTGACAGAAAATGAGAAATATCCAATTTATCATTTTTGCCAATGTCTACCTAATCAAGTGGGGGGTGGGTTTCATGATATAGTTTTGGGAAGAGAGGGTGGGAGGGCAATGAAAAGCATGTTACCACATGATCATTTGTAGAGCTTGGAATGCCTGGTAGGCCATTTAAAAAAAAAAAAAAAAAAAAAAAAAAAGCATCTTTAAAGTTTATGGAGTGGGTGGGGGTAACTTCCTGAATGGTTTAAAATCATCAAGCAGGCAGACATCCTACTACCATGTTTTACACATTTGCTCGGAGAGCACTTGCACAAGACAACCCCCTCTGGATTGGATCAGCATGTAAGAAAGTGCATTATTTTTTGGGTTGGTTTTATTGGTTGAGGTTTTTTTTCTCTTTATTATATATTTATTATATACAATCACATTGGATGGCATAAAACATTGGAAACTGGCTTGTAGCTGCTGGTGGCCAAATAAGTGCCGATGTGGGAGAAGGCCTTTTCATGCAAGGTAAGTGTACATTTTTCTGGAGGAGAAATAAAATAAAGACATTAAGAATACAAAAAACAATTTTTTATTTCTATTGGAAAAAGTTTTACATTACACACTATCTCCCTCAGACAATTTTTAATGATTAAACTAATTTCTATGCAATAATTCATATATAAGCTGACTTTGCTGATCCAGATGTGGAACAAACTTATCATTTAAACAGCCATTCTATTTTTTGATTCTGTGAGGGTAGAATCTGACTTAAGGTTAGTATAATGTGCTCTCCACCTTCTTAAACACATGGAAAGTGTATGCATGCAAAGACCAAATTGGAACTTGACTAAGGATTTGCAGTTCCCCATCCCAACCTTTTAAAAACTTGAGAAAAACCTACCATGGAAATTTACAATGAACACATGCAATGATTTTCTAGTTCTGGACATGAATAATTGCAATCCAAACATCAATTCTATAATTGCTTTTTAAGTAAAAAGGATTTTTGAACAAAATTTTCCCTCTTTATCACTGGTCATAGTATATTCAGAGAATTGCAATAGCAGAATTGTTGGTAAATAGGTATCATGATAAAAAAATTCTTAAGATGGTAGCAATCTAAAGAATTAGTGCCACAGCTAAGTTTTTCTATGTGAGCCGAAAATCCCACAGAAAAATATTATCAATGGCATGAACATTCTACCCTTACATTTTTTAAAAATTGATTTAGGAGTTTAACACCAATAATTTACAAATTCATTCTTACCGAATTAAATAATTTAAGCAAATAAATACTGACCTGTCTTCTGGAGTTCTAGCCAGGTATTCTCGTTCTATCAATCCTTCAATTCTTTTCTTAATTACCACAGGACTTGGTAAGAATCTAGCTTTCAGTTGTTCAGTTACCTTTGGAGACAAATTTTGAAAGATTAAGATCAATGTATAGAAAATGAAAGACTTGGTCATCTAAGCTTCAAATAATACAAGTTTAATAATCTAAACATTTATGTTATGAGTAAGAAATAGAATAATTGAATTTTAACCAAGTTCATAAATATTGCTACTAAAATTTATTTGATTATAGAAGACACAATTTACCAATCCCCAACCAAATTTTAATCCTAAATCATGAAAGTATTGCATGTATAAATATCTAGGTAGGTTAACATACCACTATCAAGATTATACAACATACTCAAGTTCTTTAGAGCAGTTAATCTATTAGAGCAACTTTCATTCCCTAAAAACACTTCAATTAACAGTTATAATAACTTTCTCTAACATAACCAGCAGAGAACTGTCAATTAAGCATGCACAAGCATTTTATGTCCACATTTTCAAATGATAAAAAAATTCTTTACACACCTCAGTAACCAACACATTATGCTGTAACTTCTTCCTGGCTTTCATAATTCTTACAATGGCAGCTTCTATTGTACAGGGTAGTCAAGGACAAAAAATACACAAGGAATGTCCAAAAATAGACATTAATTGACTAGAATCAAAACATTGTGAAAACTGCATCTGAAAACTAAAGTTATGCAATACAAATAGCCAAATACGCTTGTGATAAGTATCAAGACTCATGTCAGCATGACAACAACCACCATAAAATAGTGAACAAACATAAAAATCTAAAAGATTTTCACATGGCAAGGACACAAATCCAGTAGAAGCCCACTGTTGCAGTGTATGAATATCATTCTATAGACTAGAAATATTTTTGCTGGTATGTATATAATTTTATTTCCCCCATCTATTAATTATAACGAATGGACAACCTAGATTTCGTCAAAAATAGCAATTTTGATAGAATGGTGCATTGGCCACATTAGTAAACACTTGTGGTGATAGTCTTGAAGAGAGTAGAAAACAGTAGATGGAGAAGCCAGTTAAACAATTATCTAATTTATTTCTTTTATGAGATCCAGAAGAGAGGTACAATCCAAGATGCCTATTAAGAAGCTATATTTACTGGGTCCTTCATGACTCAACCCTAAATAAGAGAATCAGGAACTTTATCTTAGTTCCCAACTTTATCAAAATAAGAGGGTTTTTTTCCTTTGCTATCAGCCCAGCTCGTTTTTCAACAAGGTCTTAAACCTCATTGCTCATGGTCCCTCTTGTTTTTAGAGATATCACCCACCTCATCAGCTTCCCACACTTTCTTCTCATTGTTAAACTAACATTAAGATCACACCTGTACATGTGGTTATCTATTGGGGAAACTCACCATGTTACAAAAAGGACTGCAAAAGGATAAATATTACTAGCCTGGAAATATTTGTTCTATAATACCAAAAGGGTTAAAATTACTAACACTGGCTTCTGAAAGTAGTAATCGAGCCAATTCTATAAAAGGCAGGGGGCTCAACAAATAACAAGCGTACTAATGTATTGTTATATAATTTGTTAGCATCCTTTAAAAACCAGTTAATCAATAAAACAAACCACTTCACTTTGTAAATTAAAAATTCCATCTCTCATGAGAGAAAAAAAAAACCCAGAAAACAATGCACCACACGCTTAATTGTATTAAAACATTTCAGAAAGGAATAAAAAAGATTTTTTTAAAAATAGCCATAGTAAAAGGCCATGATAAAAAAAGTTAATGCATTGGCATTTAAACAGAACATTTTTCACAAAGATTTCAAACAAATTTGTTATTTTTGAAATATTGATTTTCAACTCAAAGTAGTCTTTGTTGTTTCCAACATGAGAATATTGCACCACACACACACACACACACAAAAAAAAAAATAAATAAATAAATAAATAAATAAATAAAAGAGCGCCGTGTACACAAGTCTACAGTATATTGTTCAGTTGTGCTTTCACTAGAGAAACAAGTCTAAGCATTTTGTGTCACTATAAAAAATTAAGAAAAAGAAGCAGAAAGTACCTCACAAAATCAATTACCGACACCGACGACATAGCAATTCTGGCAAATACACCCAACCAAGCCAAAACACTACTGCATAGTTTGGAACAAGCCACCGCAGGCATTGGCCTTCATGTCAATGCACACAAAACAGAATACATCAAACAGGCGACACTTCCACACTAGATGGAAGCCCTCTGAAACTAGTAGACAAGTTCAACTACCAAGGAAGACATTGACACGTGGCTAATGAAGGCATGGATAGCTATCAATCATATGGAAGTCAGACCTGACCAACAAAACCTGACCAATCCAAGCATTGGTCGTATCAATACTGCTATATGGATGCACTACTTGGGTGCTAACAAAACGGCTGGAGAAAAAGTTAGACGGCAATTACACAAGAATGCTGCGAGCAATATTGAACAAGTTCTGGAGGCAACACCCAACAAAGCACCAACTATACGGCCACCTACCTCCCATCATGAAAACTATCCAACTTAGACAAACCAGACATGCAGGACACTGCTGGAGAAGCAGGGACAAGCTCATAAGTGATGTACTCCTATGAACCCCCACATACAGCCGAGCAAAAGCTGGATGGCTAGCTCGAACATACATACAGCAGCTCTGTGAGGATACGGGATGTAGCCCCTGAAGACCTGCCAGAAGCGATGAACGATAGGGAGAAATGGCGAGAGAGGGTCAGGGATATCCATGCTGGCAGCACGACATGATAAAGAAAATGTATCACTTAATGGCCATACTGAAACAACAGCATTAAATAGATCCAGGTAAAAAGGATATTCATGTTTTCTGTCTTCATCTACTTTACTGCGGGTTTCTTTTCTTTCAGGTTCAGCCTCACCTTTGTTTCCAGCCACTACAAAAAAGATTTGTTAATTTTAATCCTGAAATATTTTCTTTGTTATTAATTATTTAATCGATTCTAAATCTAGAGAGCAAACAAGCAATTGGTAATGCAATGCTTATGAATCAAAACATTTAAGAATTTTCATTGAATTTTTGGGAAGAAAAGAATTTTAACTAAAAAAGTTATATCATACAAGTAAATTTTTTCTTCAAGTGAACTTCAGTGAAACACTAAAGCTTAAGAATCTAATGAGATTAACTTTCAAAAGTTATTTCAATAATTTCAAATCTTATACAAATTTAAGAGGAAATTTAAAATAGTATTTCATAGAACCAATATACTAAATTTATAAACAAACCAAGTTTTGAATTTAAAAAATAAATTTAAAGGGAAAAAAAAAAAAAAAAAAGATACAAGAATTTGCTTATGAGACAGAAATAATATTAAATTTTGTTAATGAAATTGAAAAAAAAATAAATAAATAAATCTTACCAGTTTGAATTTTGACCCTAAATAGTTTAGAGGTAAACTGGTCATTCACTGTAAATACATGATCTGGTTCTGAAGGAAGAGTAAAAAAGAAGTTCAAACATTCAGAGAAGTAAAACAAAATTTCTCAAATGAGGGTTTTTTGAATTACTTCAAGGGCATCAAATTTTCAAAAACAAAATCAAAAATATTCTAATATATTTTCTAATTATAAGATTCTAATATAAAAGTTAGGAAACAACTATATACCTTACTTGGAAGGGGAAAAATAAAGAGACTAATTTTACCAACAGTTCTAAATTTAACAATAAATGCTGATTACTGTAACTTGCAAGAGAGAAAAAATTTATATATATTTATATATATATATATATATATATATATATATATATATATATATATATATATATATATATGAAAGACTCTTGGATAATTTGTGAAATTCCAACCAAAACTAATTTTTTTTAAATCAGATTAGTTTGACGAAAATAAAACTTGCAATTTAAAAATATTCATATGGATATGCAATAAGTATTGTTATTTTTTTAAATAATCAATGGGAAAACTGGTCCTATCTCCCAATAATTTGTTATTAAATGGAAAATTATACTAGCCCTAAAATCATGTCTGCAAAAGATTTCAAAAATTTAAACAAAAAAAAAAAATGAGCAAAACTGCTAGTATATCCTATCTTGCTTAAAAAAAAAATAAAATATTCAAGTAGAAAGAAGACTGGGACAAGGTTTTAAATTTAAACTGCAATTTTCAGCTGAAAAATTATTTCTCAGATAAGGAGCAAAGGCAAATACTAACCGATTTCTTTTGTTTTGGGATCTTTATGAAGTACTCGCTGTGCTATCTTACCAACTGCCAGAGACTGAATGGCTCGGAGAAGATCTTTTTCTGGGATATCTGTTTCACTCTTAATTTCCTAAGGAGAAAAAAAAAAAAAAAAATTATTTTTACAAGTTGCAAATTCTGGAGAGCCACAGTGACTAAGAATTAACAAATGGGTTGTTCATCTGATATTGAACCCTTTTGCAAGCAAACAATTTTTTTTAATCCTTGTAAAAAAAATTTCAGAAAATTAGCATAAAAAAAACAAACAAAAAAAAAAAAAAACCACCTTTAAGAAAACAATTTTATCAGCAATTATGTTATCATAGAACAATAGTTGTGATGTGGTATGCTACCAAGAAAGGGAAAGAGAGGTCAATTCCCCTACCCTACAGTGTTTGAATCAACAGGCCCCAAGACTGACTGTTAAAAGGAGATATGGGCAAAAGTCAATTCCTCGCACTATGACCTGCAGCCTGTTGAACAAAGTAACGAATCCAGGTCACTCAGGCATCCTGACCTGATTAGAATAGTGGGGGAAGGAAAAAGCCAAATGATTGGCCAGTAGACTGTTAAGGCCAAAATGCCATCTTTTTTATTAGAGGAAATTTGGAAAAGAAAGTTTAGTTCTGGACAGACATTAGTGAGAGAGACACCAATTTAGCCAACTCCAAGAAAGTCTCCCATAAAAAGAGTAGAACAGAATCTTTGGATAGAAGTCAGCAGAAAGGCGCTGATTCAGCCGATTCTGGGGATGTCACTCGCCCGTAAAAGAAAGGAACCTGAAAATTAAGCCTTGTCAAAAATAAGTAGAACTTAAACTGTTTTTCCTTCTACCCTTCCTAAATATTGGAATTATACGTATTCAAAAAAGAAAGAGAGAAACTGAAAGGATTCTGTTTTATCAATAGCAAATTAGTGAATGAACTTTTTACATACTTCAGTCCAGCAACTTAGGCATTTTCTCAAGTAAAAGAAAAAAGAAAGAAAAAAAGGAGAAAGAAAAGTACTGTTGAAAGACATTTATGCTTGATGCTTCCAGTTGGCTTAATATAGTCAGTATTTTAAGAAAAGAGAAAAGAAAAGAAAAAGGAACCGTTTCTTAAATCTTATTTGTTTGGTCGTCGCCTATTAAAACTTATATCTTAAATGCACCCTTGTGTTGAAATCTTTTGGTTGTGTTATTTATCTATCTATCAAGTCGCCTTCTTTTGCACATATCTGTTTCAGCTTCGTATTGCTTTCATTAATTCTCGCTAAATGTCTTATTCACAGTAAAACATTACAAGGGAATTTTGGAAATCTGACTACAGTTAATATTTTCTAACCTTGAAGTCCATGTTTTCCATTATCTGAGCGGGTAGGAAAATGAAGGACTTGGTGGGTATGTGAAAGTGAGTTGGAAACCCCCTTGCCAGCGCCGGAGATCAGTCTAGCCCCAAATTAACCCCCACATTATTTGCCAGTTTACCATATGCTCGAAATAGGAGTCTTGACTATGACTTATTTTTGCAGGGGGTCAAGTGCCAGACTGCCCCCGACGTCACATGCGCATGAAGAACTCTCGTCCTGGGATAATTATTTATGCAGCATCACAACAGTGCTTATAATTATATTTTTCAAAACTTTTACACAATCCTATACCAGTAGGGCTCCAAGCAATGTTCCTTTATATTAACTGTAATGGTCAATTAGCAGTCTATAGGGAAGTGCTTTACATTGACCTACCTCTATTTTTAACCCATGTACTGTTAGCAACAAAAATGTTACTTTGCCTGCAAAAGGGTTAGGGCCAAGTCTATAGACCCATAAAATCTTTATAATAATGAAATTTTATCAAGTGGGAAATTTCAAAAGGATAACCTAAGACTTATAAAGTCAAGCATTTTTAAAAATATTAATTCAATATCAGATGCTAGCAAAACCGAGACCTCATGCAAGATTATGAAGAGTGAATTTATAGAATGTGGACATATGCAGGTATGAAAAAAGATCCACAAAACAATTTGTATAATTTCAAGCTTATATTGATGTTTTCTAACAATTATAAGAACAAAGATTTTTAAAAATTCAATAATTCAAACATTAAGAGCAAAAAGTTAAAGAAATTCTAATAACCAACTTACTTCATAGGTCATTTTCCCATGAGTATTGAACAACATCAAGACACACATCTGAAATGTGGACACTTGAATAATGTGTTTCCGTGGGCCTTTTGATGAACTGGCACTAGCACCATCTCCATTTTCTTCTTTGCGAGGACCATAAAAACAAGCATGCAAGTCTGCAGAGCCAAGTTGAGGTTGTAACGTCAGCTGTCTGCCACTATGCTTTGCAAGATAAAATCTGTGCAAGAAAAAGGGGAATCAAATTAAATTTAGAATAGTACATAAAGTACAAAATATGAGTTTTTTTTTTAATGCGTGCATGTGTGTGTGTGCATTTATTGTTTTTATATATTTTACAATGTTAATAAGTATTAAATGATAAGTTTACAAATAAGAACAAATGATCTTTATATTCTACACTACCTCCTAAAAGTTTCAAAAGCTGATCTGGGCGCATGAGGGATATTACATCTGGGTGGTGCTGATTGTGTAGGCCAGAAGCCTGTGGTAAGAACTCTAACAAAAAGGTCAACACCTGATAAGCTGGCCTGCAAAGAAAAATTTGTACAATAAGAAATTGCAATATTGGAATAAGTATATAATGAAAAGCAAATTAAGCAATAATGGTAAAAATCCCCAAAAAGGTCAGAACCAATAAAAAAAATTTCACTAAATTTTACTTCTCTACAAAATATTAGAAGTCATTATAAACAATCTAACAAGTACTTTTAGTTTGCCTACAACTATCTTTCAACATCACAATTTTGCTGTTATTGATTTGGTTTCTTTTAATGGCATATCAACCTTCATGGGTTGTCAAATGTCAAAGCTATCCTTGTAGAAGAGCAGCAATGGTACTATTTAGCCTATAGCTGGGTAGATAATAGGGTTTGTATATTTCCCAAGGGTATTAGCTTGAAAGTGAATGCATAGCACAACTGGAGTTTAAACTTAAATCAATTCAGTATGTTAGCCACTATGCTAAGAGCACTCCCTCTTTGCCGCTATTGATTTTTAATGGCATATCAACCTGTCTAGGGTTATTTTATGCCTAGAGGTTCAGGAATCCCATTTACTTTTTTTTTGAGTAGATGCTTAGATTTTTTGCACTCAGTCTTATCAAATGTGAATAATTTTTAAACAGATCTATTTGCCCTATAGATGGTACCTTAACAGTTAATACCACTCCAGGTTGGAGTGGACCTAGGAGTAGTGGGAATGATAGGGCAGTCTACACTCCCCAGATATCCAAAACTAGAGCCTCACCATCAGATATAGTTTAATATCATGCTTATTACACTGCTGCTATTCAATGGCTGAAGAAAAATGTCTGGTTTCATGAGTAACAATAAGAACTAATCTAACATTAAACTTGTTGAACAATGCATCTACAGTATTTCTGCCAATATCCAAAGTTCATATTTACATCCTCTTGGAATTTTTTATCTTCTTGAATAATGCACTGCATGGAGGTACTTTTTGTAGTCTTCCAGGAAATTGAATATTTTTTTCATAAAAAAATACTGTAATAGATGGTAATTTATAGATGCAAAATAACAGCCAATTAAAGCTATAACAATTTTCACCTGATCAGCCTAGAAACTTATGGCTTAGCATTATAAAGGGAGGGGGGAGTCAAAATGCTTATTTTCTTCCCAATCAATGTTAAAATAAAAATTTTGACATTTTTGAAAGCTTGTGCTGCCATGATAGCTGTCACAATACAATGCAAAGTATTTCTTAATGCCATCTAATGACAAAGGCAAACTACCAAATGTTTCCAAAAATTTGTAGCTCAAGTGTTATAACTTTTAGTTTGAAAACTTATTTGAGTGAGAAAAAGTTTGAATGCAAAACTTACAAGTTTGGATTCAAGCTGTCCCGATTTTAACAGTATGTCAACCTGTCTAGGGTTATTTTATTCCTAGAGGTTAGGGAATTGCATTCATTGTACACATTTGTGTAGTTGTTTCTTATGGGGTTTTTTGTACATGGTCCTTCTGAGTAACCAGATATCAACGACTAATAGACCAAAATGTATAAGTTGTTTGAATCCATTGAAATTAAATGTTATTAAAATAAGAGAAGTCCTACTTACACCAGATTGTTGCAAGAAATTTTTGAATTCATCCATAGTACTGTTTGATACTGTCATGTCTTTGAACATTCCTTCCAGTTTGGAGGTGAATTGGCAACCACATTCAGTCTGAAAAAGGAAAAAATCTTAAAAAGTGAAGATTAATTTCAAAAAGGTTTATCACATTAATGGGGCCTTGATAATGAACATACAAGTTGTCATGTCAAATATAAGAGTGAAACTTGATTACAAAAAATAGAATAATTATCTATAAACAAAAACATTAAGTAAATGATTCTGCAACTATTTTGGTTTATCCTATCTTTAAAAAATGAGTACTTCATGATAATCCTATAGTTGAATTTTTATTTGTCTATGAAAAGTACTATATCAAACTTACCAAATCAGCACACTGTTAATTGCTAGTGGATGTCCCACCTTTAAATGGCCAAACTTCAGCAGTCAAGACCAAATACCAAAACTTCCCTCAAGTTCAGGTTTCTGGTCCCAAAATGCAATGGTTGGCTTTAGAAATACTATCCAAAGACAAGGTTATAAACATTTTTTTTCATCATTATGTTGTACATATTTCTATGATTAAACAGTAATAAAGCTAGCTCATTAGCTGTATATCAACATCCATAAGAAAAATAAAATATGTATAACTAACAATAAGAACCTTCAAATTTGTAAAAAGAGGAAGTCTTTATCTAAAACCAATAAAAAGCAGAAGAAAATGGAAGTGGGGTGACATATTTGAAGATTCTGGACAAAACACTGAGCAGCTCTCGATAATGTTGAGAAAAAAAAAAAAAAAAAAGAAACAAAAACAATTTTTTTTAAAAGGATTTTTATATTGATATAACTGAGGGAAAACTGACTAGATTAATTTTCTGACACAAAGTTGATAGTAAAGAGGTTAAGAAAACAATTCAAATCTTGAATGACAAAAAGATTTTCAATTTGATTTAGGAGCATTCATTTTGAGGAGGAGGAATCTTAAAAACTAAAGATATGGAATGACAATACAATAATCCATATTTAGAAAAATTTTAGATAGTGTAAAGAAAAAAATTTATGATACATGAAATGTTAAGTGAGTAAATTCAAAAAGATCTAAAACATTAAAACTATCAAATTAGATGAATGCAAGAGAAATTTACCTACCTAAAAGAAAAAATGTAGAATTATGTGTAATTGGGAATGAGTTTTGATTTCTGTCAACTCATTTTTTGTCTTCATAATACATTTCACTCAACTAGTTTTTTTTCTTCTTGTAGAAACTAATTGATATTGCAAAATAGATAAAGATTAATATCTTTTAGTCATAGCAGTAATTCTAATACAACTAAGTTTTCTCTCTTAAATGAGTTAAGCATATACATTTCAGTTTAAATATTTTTGATTCATACAAACTAAGGAACTTCAAATCTTAACTTTATCTAAAGTTTTTTAAAGCCTAAAAGAAAGATTTTTATTAATGAAATCAAAACAGTAAATGGTGTGTAACAGTGAAAATACTAGCTAGAATAAAAAGATGATAATTAAAAAATTAAACTGTTTAATAAATACACTATCATGTAATTGTTCTCATGCTACATTACCAGTTCACTGGTTAAAATTACTGCAATTTACTGATCTTACAATGGCAACAAAGCTATTTCAAAAACAGTTTTGTCAAGCTTTCAGAAAAGTTTAAAATAAATAAAATAATTAAAAAAATAAATAATAAAGAACTTTAAAGAATATTCATAAAATATAAAACTGACTCCGGCTTAATTATTTCATTTGACTTTATTATTTTGATTTCCTGTGCATCTTAAGCTTCAACAACCGCTTTGCAAAGACATCATTTGCCTATAAATGAAATATTTCAGCAATGAATATAAATTCAAGATGTATTTATAATTGAATTCAATGCTAAAATAACTGGTATAAGTAGTAATATTTGAAAACAAAATATATTTAAATTATAAATGCACATTTCAAAACTAAATTTATGGTTCAAGTTATAAGATTCATGTAATTGTTCTTATACAATGTTATTAGTTAACATCTAGTATTATCCTCCATAATTCTTCTAGTATTACTTATTCTCAATAAAATACAGTAGACTGGGCTCTCTAGCCTTGGTAAAGCAACTAGTCTAGAAAGAATGACCGAATTCAAAACCTAACTGTTGTTCAGAGAATCTGTTGCACATTGGTATACCATTCTTGTAATCACTTCATCCAATAAGTGTAGGTGGTTCTATACAAGCCTTCTCCACTATAAACATTGTATAGTTCATTTGCTAAGCTTCAGCTTAGTTTTATGGTCATCACTGATGCTGATGAATGAACATGTTTATTATTGAACACAAATGGTTAGTATCAAATTAGGGAGAATTACACACTTAGCTCAATCTGCTTGTTGCAAGTTATTTGTACAAACACACCAAATGATTTTATATATGTAGCAAGTATTGAATTCTCAATTAATAATTTGCAAGATCAACATATTTTATTGTGGTTGTTGGTTCTACCATGAAAAGTAAATTTACTATTAATGATTTGCAAAACTTGTACTCTATTTTTCAAAGGAAGCAGTATTCATACTCTTATGAATTAAATTTTGAAATGACACTATTTTAGGCTTTTTTAAGAATGTGATAATCACTTAACATTAGCCTTCAGAAAGAAGTCAGTCTGAATCATAAATGGTTAACTATTTCATGAGTAAAGGAAAATTTACCATTATTTTTTAAAGATTGGCCAAGTCGGTAGAGTGTTTGATAACGGCCTGAGAGACCAGGGTTCAATCCCAGGCCAAGTCAGGAAAAAAAAAAAAAGTACCCCCGTGCTTAACACTCATTACTATAAGGTACAAAAAGGTATAAAAGTAAAGTGGAACAATCCAGGGAAAGGAGTAGCGCCCTTCACTAAACCTCTGTGTAGTAGCTATAGAAAAGGAAGCCTTCAGATCACCCTTGACTACAGTCGCCAACTTTACTTTTATAAGGAATAACTAAAAATACTTAGAAAATATATTAAATATAAAAAGTTCTTTTACCAGAACTATGCATTAAAAAACTTTGTGAAATAATGCTTAAACTATGCGTTTTAAATGTAAAGACACGCTTACTCTACTATAAAGCCAAATTGATGTTTAGACTTTCCACATGTCAGCGAACAAGGCAGAATGTTTTTGAATGTCTTCTATCGAATAATTTAAAAATTCGTAAAGAAAGCCCTAACAGTAGTTTAGAAGAAAAAGAAAAAGCCTAAAACACCTAATGCTACCACAGCCCCCCCCCCCCAGAGAAAGGGAAAAAGAAAGAAAAAAAAATGAATCCCCACCCCGTAGACCGCCTCCCAAAGCTACTTTAAATTTCAGTAGTAAATAAAAGTCAAAACGAGGAAGAAGCATTTGAACTCAGGAGCCAACTGGAAGTAATATATCAATATTGGTCAGTATGTCTTTAAGTCCTATCAATTTAAAATGGTGAATTTTACAAAATGTTACGCTGTATTTTGTTTGTGAAATAATGCTTAAACTATGCGTTTTAAATGTAAAGACACGCTTACTCTACTATAAAGCCAAATTGATGTTTAGACTTTCCACATGTCAGCGAACAAGGCAGAATGTTTTTGAATGTCTTCTATCGAATAATTTAAAAATTCGTAAAGAAAGCTCTAACAGTAGTTTAGAAGAAAAAGAAAAAGCCTAAGACACCTAATGCTACCACAGTCCCCCCCAAAAAAATAATCCTTTAAGCTCTATAATTCCTGAAGCCTGCTAGGTTACCAACTGTAGTTAAAAAAAAAAAAAAAAAAAAAATGGAAAACCTAGGAAAAGTCCCAATACAGCAAAAAAAAAAAAAAAAAAAAAAAAAAAAGTCAGTACCATTGAAAGTCATACGAAAGTACCTTAATGTTGGACTTTAAGTTAAAACTTAAAACCAAAATTACCCCCCCACTTTTTTTTTTGCGTACACATGGGAAGCAGCATGATGTACATAAAGGTATTTGAATAAACCCATGTACGACCAAACTCAATACCTAAACGGGTCCTGGACGTGAGTTTGACGACTTTACCCTCAGGATCGCTAGTTCGATCGGGGAACTACTGCTGCTCTTCTGTAAGAGTGGCTTCTATAGAAGAGAATAAAACAGCCATTGAAAGATAACCATGACCCACACTCAAACCACTTACACAAACCGCATCGCTCTTCGCGCGGGTTAAAAAAGGGGGGGGGCGTCCTGCTGAGGTTGGAGCCCTGGCCTCGGTGTTCGAAAAATCAGCTACAGAGCTCAAACAATCAAAACTACTAAAATGCAAGCAAACACTACAAATAGCCACATTCAACGTAAGAACCTTAAATAGAATAGGACAACTCCCAGAGCTAATCGCATCGGCCGAAGAACATAAGATAGACATAATATGCATACAAGAACACAGATACACGCACACAGAAAATATCAAATATCACGAAACTGGCAATGGCTGGTCGCTCGCCACAGTATCCGCATGGAAAAACTCTGTCAACGCCGCAGTAGGAGGGGTAGGATTACTTATAGGACCTAGAGCATTAAAAATGCTTAATAGCGTTGAGAAAATACAACCTAGAATGATGGCAGCTACATTTAACGGAAACCCCAGAGCAACAATCATCTCATGCTACAGCCCCACCAATGTTAGTGAAGAAACTGAACTAGTCACCTTCTACGATGAGTTATCCTCATTAGTGCGTAGCATCCCGAAACACAACATGTTAGTCATTGGCGGAGACATGAATGCCCAAATCGGGAAAAACGGAAACAACAAATACAGCCTCCACAACACGTCAAATAGGAATGGGCAACATCTAACAGATTTCATGATAGAAAATAGATTAGCATGCCTCAATACAAACTACCAAAAAAGAGAGGGCAAACTATGGACATACACGTACGCAAACAATACTAAAGCTCAGATAGACTACGTCCTTATAAACAAGAAATGGAAAAATAGTGCATTGAATTGCGAGGCATACTCCTCTTTTGAGGGTGTGTCCCCCGATCACCGAATAGTCACGGCGAAAATACGATTAAGCCTACAAAAAAACGCCAAACGAACAGCGACCACCAAACACTATGACTGGGCCCTATTAAACAACAAAGATATAAGAGATAAATACGTATTAGAATTAAGAAACAGATTCGAAACACTACAAGAAAAGACGGAAAAAAGTACACCAAACGACGAATATGAAAATTTCGTCAATGCACACCTCGAGGCAGCAGCAAAACACATTCCAACAAAAATTAAAACTAAATATAGAGTCCCATGGGAAACTTTAGCGGTGAGAGAAAAACGTGCACTAGTGAAAACAGCCTCCAAAAACTATCGAAAAAACCCAACAAACACAAATGCCTTAAAACTAAAAACTGCACAATATCAATTAGCAGGCATATATATAAAGGAACAGACAGAATACATTCAAAATCAGATAGATAGGATTAGAGACTCGGTGGAAGATAGACAATCTAGAATAGCCTGGCAAACAATAAACAAAGTGAGCAGAAGAAAGAACACAGTCAAAGCAAAACTTAAAGCAGCAAACCAACAAGAAAGAATAAAACTGTGGAAACAGCACTTCGAAAACTTACTTGGAAACCCACCAAAAATAACGCATGAACCAATCACCAGAATAATTAGCAAACAATTAGACATTAAACTAGGACCGTTCACACAAGAAGAACTCGACTCAGTTCTCAGAAAAATTAAAAATAGGAAAGCTGCAGGGCTGGACGAAATTCCCCCGGAAGTATGGAAGACCAGACAATTCGACGACATACTGCTCCGACTCTGCAACGCAGTATACAATCAAAATCCAATAGATAGATGGATGAAGGGATGCATACTCCCCTTCCCTAAAAAGGGGGACCTCGGATTAGCCAAAAACTACCGAGGCATAACACTTACATCTATAGCTGCCAAAATCTACAATGCCCTACTACGAAACCGAATAGAACCCAAAATCGACAACATACTTAGAAAAAACCAAAATGGCTTCCAAAGAAATAGATCCACGACCTCACAAATATTAACCATCCGCAGAATCCTTGAAGGTGTACGGGCAAAGAACCTACAAGCGACATTAATGTGTCGACTTTACCAAGGCTTTCGACTCCATTCACAGAGGAAAGATGGAACAAATCCTACTAGCGTACGGCATACCTAAAGAAACCATAGCGGCAATAATGATTCTCTATAGAAACACTAAAGTAAAAATACGATCACCGGATGGAGACACAGAATACTTTGACATTGTAGCAGGAGTACTACAAGGGGACACGCTGGCCCCGTACCTCTCTATCATTTGTCTAGACTACGTACTTAGAACATCGATTGACAAAATCAAAGAGAATGGCTTTGAACTGATGAAGAAAAGAAGCAGAAGATACCCCGCAACAACAATTACCGACGCCGACTACGCCGATCCGATGACATAGCGATACTGGCAAATACACCTGACCAAGCCGAAACACTTCTGCATAGTTTGGAACGAGCAGCAGCAAGCATAGGCCTCTATGTTAATGCACACAAAACGGAATACATGTGCTATAACCAAACGGGGGACATCTCCACTCTAGAAGGAACCCCACTTAAACTAGTAGACAAATTCACGTACCTAGGAAGCAGCGTCGAATCAACCGAAAAGGACATCGAAACGAGGCTAACGAAAGCATGGACAGCTATCAATAGGCTATTGATTATATGGAAATCAGACCTAACCGATAAAATGAAACGCAGTTTCTTCCAGGCAGCGGTCACATCGATACTGCTATATGGATGCACTACATGGACGCTAACAAAACGGCTGGAGAAGAAACTAGATGGCAATTACACAAGAATGCTGCGTGCAATCCTGAACAAGTCCTGGCAGCAACACCCCACAAGACACCAACTGTACGGCCACCTGCCCCCTATCACGAAAACTATTCAAGTTAGACGAACCAGACATGCAGGACACTGCTGGAGAAGCAGAGATGAACTCATAAGAGATGTACTCTTATGGATCCCCACACATGGCCGCGCAAAAGCAGGGCGACCAGCTCGAACGTACATTCAGCAGCTATGTGAGGATACAGGGTGTTGTCCTGAAGACCTACCTAGGGCGATGAACGATAGGGAGGAGTGGCGAGAGAGGGTCAGGGATATCCGTGCTACCAGCACGATATGATGATGATGATGAATTAGTTCAAATATCTAATAACAGACTTGGTCATTTGAAAATATGTCTTTTCTATTTTTACTTCTCTTTCTATCACTTATAAATAAAGTTTGCAACCACAGTCGAAGGCGATCCGAGGGCTCCCTTTTCAATAACTACTACACTGAGGCGTAGGGGAGGGCACTACTCCTTTCCCTGGATTGCTCCACTTTACTCATGATCCGTACTTTATAATGCAGAGTGTTAAAGCAAGGCGGCCTCAAGTACCACTTTTTTTTTTTTAGTCTTTGGTACTATTTACCAACCCCTCCGCTCGGGCAGGATATGACACAAGGTCAGTTTTTAAGCGGAGTTTAACAGGTTTGAATTCAGAGTTTTCCTTCTAGACTAGTTGCCTAACCAAGGCTGAAGAACCTAGTCTGTCCTACTATTTACCCATAGCTGGAGGGAGAATAATTGGATTCATACCTTTCCCAAGGGTATTAGTGCAATGTGAAATGCAATCAGTATCGTCCAGGATTTGAACTCGTATCGCCGTGTTCATTTCCTACGGCGATAACGACTACACCACGGGCACTTTTTAGTCTTTGGTATGACTACCTGAGATTGAACCCCAGTCTTCCGGACCATTGGCGAACACTATTCATTAGACCAATGGTCTGGTTATCACTTATAGTAAACTTTAAATGTTATAACTATAATACAATTTGATGCAAGAAATTAAAGAAATAAAAATTTCCAAGTTCAGTGGTTGTTAAATTATAAAAGATACTTGATAATTGGGAAAAAAAAAAAAAAATACATTATAGGAAACCTTACCTTCAATTTGGAGATCATGTTCTTTTCTGAATCATCAGAGACACTTTTGTTGAGCAGCAGTCGTTTAGCTAAATGCTGTTTGTAATATCTCTCAAACACATCTTTTTCTTGTAGGAAACGGAATAGAACCATACTTTTATCAAGTACATTTTCTATTTCCTGTTCTGACATCTTTAAAAGAAAGTATGAAATTATTAAGTTTACAAAAACATTTTATAAACAAAAGAATCTATTTGACTATAGACTCCAACATAGGATCAGAAAATTTAAATAGCTTACAATAATATCACAATCTAAAGTTTTAGAAAAAAGATTTAGTAAAGAAACATTTCAAATTCTAAAAAGGAAGATAGAGTTGTCTCCTCAGTATCCACTGTGAATTATTCCCGTCACCCTATATATCCTGTTGATGGGTGCAGCGGAAGGTGTACTTTGTCCTTAGGTATGGCATTGTAGCAGTAGACAGCCTCCTGGATGGGACAATGCAATCTGGCCACAATTCCCTTCACCATGCAGTGACATTGCTCTTGCTATACCATTCCTGGCAGGAATGTATGCACAAAGAAATCATAGGTTAATTCCCCACTTATCCATGAAAGCTCTGAACTCAGCTGCAAAAGACTGTGTCAGTCCATAAGCTCGTGTGGTGGGCCATGATTGAAGAACACCAGCTGATGAATCATGCTTGCCAAGTTTTGTTGCGCCAACTGCTTACAAATTGAGAAATGCAACGGGCCAGTCTATGAGCATTAAAAAAAAAAAAAAAAAAAAAAAAAAAAAAAAAAAAGGCGGGCAGCATAGTGTGTGATATCCATTCATAACCTCTGCCAGTTCCTATTCACCCCTTGCTTTACCTTTTCCCAGCAAATTAGAACTAGGTCCATGAACTGGCATTCTTTGTATGTCCATAGGTACGACTTAACAGCTGCTTTTGTTGTCACTGGGCAAACTCTCCTGATGAAGTAGGTGATGTGCTATACTCCTGGGTGTCTACTGTTTTTGTGGATAGACATGATTTGGCCTGGGTCCGTTATCCTCTTTCATTGCCTTGAACCACCACTATGGCATTCTCATCAGTCAGGCGGCTATATTCTGAATTGATGGAACCAACATCACATCTACAGTCAGCTCATACTCCTTTATGAGCTCCTCGAGTGTGTTCAGCCACCTCCTGGTGAGCATCTCACTCGATGCCTTGATACGCACTTGGACTCTTCCAGTTAGAGTGTCCAATACCATGATACATTCACACAGAATGTCTTTACATGTAGCACCTTGATTCTACTGGAGAACCAAATTGATACCTTTCAACATGGCATCCAGTTTGACTGTTGATATGTTGGACGTTGTTTTCTGATTGCAGCCAAGAAGCATCCCCCAGCACTGTCCCGTGTATCTTCAAAGATACTCCAGTTGCTATAAAATTTTTTTTTAAAAAAACCAACACATTCAACCCCCAGCCATCCACACACCAATCCCTACAGGTTAGATCATCCTGCTGCATAGAATCCATGGTCTCAAACATATGCTGGAGGAGAGTGTCTGTCTCACCATCCCAGCCCTTCATGATCAAACTTTCTCCTCTTGAGTATTTCATAAGCCACACAAAGCCCACTACACACTGAAAGGTGCCCGACAAGCCTCCCACACAATAACACTGCCCATCACATTCTATCATGACTGCCAATCTCAGCACTCGTGCACCATCATCAAATAATTCTTGGCCCTTGCACTCCAGCTCAAACTGAACCAAGTGTTCTTTGATGAGAGTCGCATGGCCCACAGCTTCTTCCTTTGACAGCACTGTACTGATAATGGGCTTCGTGATAAGGGGAGCTATATTCAAGCCAACCCCCAAATGTGTCAGACAGCATGTCTTCCCATTAATCTTCATGGTCTGGAATGGTGATAGCATCAACACAGACATGCATATCGAGGTACAGATAGGTTAGAACCTTTTTGCTACCATTTACGCAGTTTAGCTGCAGACATCAACATTAGCCGTGAACACCTCAACATGATAGTTGAGCTCTCAGTAGTCCATCACTGGATGTACTTTTGTTTTGTTCTGCTGTAGTAGGGCCATCAAGGGAATTAACCCTCTGACCCCAGTTTTTCTTCCAGGTATTACACAAGCCAGTCATTGTTCATCCACATACAGAGGTCCCACTCAGTCCTTTCAGATCTTTGCTGCTACTGGATATTCCAATACCCCATTGTGCAGTCCCCGACCACTTCTATGCTGCAGCTCAGATAGTTGAAGGTGGCAGTGAATTGATGGAAACAGCTGCACACTTAGTGACTCTCCCATCACCAATCTGTACTGATCCTGTTGGCCCAACAACAATGCCACCCAAAGCTTTATTGCATTGATCATCAGCAGATCAAACCCCAGTGGTTTGCCATGCACCACCAGCACATTAATCTTGGCAGAATCACCTTTGTCTGGATATGGTGACTATTGACACCACAACACAGACAGGTCATGACAACCACTCTTGCTTTCTTTCAAGACAGGCACCAATCTGCACCCACAATTGACCACAAGTAAACCATATCAATGCCGAACACCACATCCCACCAGTGTAGATGTTTGCCACAGGGAGCGTTGCATTTACATCTTGGTAGGGAAGAAGGCTAGCACTGATGCCTTGTTCTCTGGCTCATTTTCCGAATAGTCCCCGACCCAGTGCCTAACCTCGCCACATCAGTAGCAATGTGTTCCATGCTTTCAACAGTCAGTTGCTGTGCGACCTTTGCTGCTGCACCTGTAGCAGATCACATTGGTACTGGGGCACTTAGTGACAGCCATGATGCTATTGCAGGGTGAGCATACAACTGTTAACTATACCCTGGCTTTGGTACCCAATCATCATCAGCACTCTTGCTCTCAGTTACCCCAGGATCAGGGTTTCAATGTTTGACACCTGTAGAAGTCTAATGAAGATGGTATCAGTGACCCACGTGACAAAAGTCAGTTTAATGAGCCTTTCCTACAGAGCACCTTCAAACCTGGCCAATCCAACTAACTGACAGATTCTGTTCACATAGACGTCCACATGTTTGCCAGTCCACCTGACCATAGTCAGCTAACTGTACACATCATTCATGAACACCTTTAACCAGGCTTCAATCTAATCTATGTCCTTTCAGTCATCTTCCTCCAACTCCAAGAACGTTCATATTTTTTACCGTTGGCATCTTGCATGCAAGATACACTTGCTCTAAACTCCGAGGTAAGTCACTTCTCTTGCTACAACTTAATACAATGTAAATGCTATGTACTTAGTTGTTATACAGTAGGTATAAAACAAAAATTATGCCATTAAAAAAAATTGGAGAAATCTTTGGTTGTATACACTATGTACAACTGTAAAGATGTCAAAAATTATAAATTTGAGAAAAATTCAAAGAGTAGGCAAAAACACAAAACCAAAAGGAAATGTAATGGAAATAAATAAACAGGTGGATGGCAAGAGATTGAAATTCTGTAAATGATGAGAAGCTACAAGAGCAAATTCAAGTTTTGTTTTTTTAAGATTTTAAAAAAATATTTGAGTTCAATTTAGTTAAATCTAGATAGAAAACAATTGGAAATTAAGTGCTAACTAATTCCTTTCTTTGGAAACACAATTTTACATTGAATTGCTAATTATTATAGGGAGGTGTATTTAAAAAAGGATCAAGACAAATGAACAATGAATGAAATGTTAGCTTTTTTTTTCAAAATAGTCCTCTTGCCATTTATTTAAGCAAGTTTTCCATTAGTCAAAGCACTTTAAACTTATTTTGATATGGTTTGTAGATGTACCATCATATTTCTTTTAATATCTTCCACAATCCAATGTTCTGCCAATAACTGATCAAAACAGCACTGAAAATCAGCACAGACAAGTCTAGAAAGCAATCTCGACGTCTATACATTAACACTATTATATTAGTTGCTCTGCTGTGTATGCCTTCATAAATATACTAGATTCAGTCATACTTTGTACAAATTTTAATATTTTAAGAATTTTATATGCATTATATTTACACCTTAAATTATCTCACTTCATATTTTCTAACATTAATGAAAATAAAAGGTTAGTTACTATTTAAAATAACTAAGATTTACCAACAAAAATACTAAAAATGTAAACTTACTCCTTTCACGCCTTTCTTCAATTTATCATCTATAAAAAGCGAGAGATATTCTGGAGATCGTGTATTCAAGTTGATAAAGTATTCAAAATCGCCAGATATAACTTGTTTGAATTGCTTATCATCATTGAAAGACTCGTGAAGGAAGTGATCAAACCTGTCCTTAAGGTCCAATAAACTCTGAAAAATACCAAGCCACATCACAATGTTAACTATGGAGAAACAATTCATACATTGTGTTTTGTATAAAAGATACAAAACAGTAAAGAATGTAAACTTTAAAAATATGCACAATTTTTCATTTTATGCATATGCAAACAAAATACTAAAAAACATTTTACTCATTCTAAAATGCACACAGAGAACAACATTTAAAACACTACTAATTATGGTTATTCATGATCCTAGATAAAAGAAACCTTGATTTAGATGGTTATATTTTTCAATCAGCAAATTTTTAATTAGCTTCAAAAAACTTGTGCATTTTTTTCAAACAAATTGTTATAGGCTTTACAGAGGGAATGAATGCATTTAAAAAAAAAAAAAAAAAAAAAAAAAAAAAAATCAAACTTTATTACAACAATTGAGATTTCATTTAAAATTCTCAAAAACTTCAAATTTTGTAATTTACATAAAATGTAATTTGTGAGCTGAGGTGTAAGTATATTTTTAATAGGAACAAATTTCTTTCCTATAAAGAAAAGCTGTGCAGATGCCATAGATGTTCAAAGCTACATGTCAATCATTGAATTCTAATTAGTTTTAAGTATATATATGTGTGTGTGAAGATTTAGCAAAAATAATGACCAGAGTAAACAATAAAATACCTGACAATTTTTTCTACCTTTTCACTTGTCACACAAAGGGCTTGAATTAACAAGTCCTAACAAGAAGCTTGAAAATCTAAAATTATTGAATTAAGTAAAAATTAAAAATTCTGCTATTGAAAAAAGAAAAATTTGACATCTAGGAAAAAATTGATAATTCAAAGAATTTTCGAGAGTGGTTGTACAGTATGAAGAAAATTAATAAAGGGTTAGGCTTATCCAGCAATTTACACAATTTTACAGCAACGGCAGATTTTCTGAGTTTAATAGAATGAATACAATCACGATGGATATAGAATACGAAAGTCACAACACCTATTGCAAATTATTCATGTAAAACAGAAAAATGCATAAGTAATATATAATAGAGAAGTTATAAATTCATTTGAACAAGGTTTCCAAATTTACCTGAATGTAAGAGATAGCATTTTTTCCATCTTCCCCTTCTTCAGAAACAAGTGCTTTTCCTTGTTCTCTCAAATAGGCACTACTACAATCACACATGGTTTTCAGCCCTTCTGGCACTCTTATAAATAGTTTGTACATACAAGCCAGATCTAGAAAAATTGAAAACAGCAATTTAGACATTCAAATTAAAAACTTAGTATTCAAGTTGGTTGGTTTTTATGGCATATCAACATTTGCGGGTTATTTAAAACCAAATCCATTTTAATGTAATTAGTCAGTTCTCCTTCAAACAATTCAGTTTAGTATGAGTACACAGTTTGTCAAAAACATTTCTATTTCAAAGTATTCAGTTTAGTCAAACAGTTCTAATTCAGCTAATTCAATTTAGTATCAGTGCAGATTTTGTTTACACAGTTAAATGTCAAAACAGCTCTATATATAACAATTCAGTTTAGTCTAAGTAGAATTTCAGTGTCAAAAACAGCTCCCTTTCAAACAATTTGGTTTAGCATAAGCTCATAATTTAAATGTAAATACAATTTGTCAAAAACATTTATATTTCAAGCTATTTAGTTAAGTCAAACAGTTCCATTTCAAACAATTCAGTTTAGCATAAATATGCAATTCTATTTAACCCATAAATAGGGCCCTATCAAGTACTACCATTATGGGCCAGAATGGACTGGGGAGCAATGGCAATGAAGGGGTGCTCCACATTCCCCAAAGCTCCAGCATTACTGGAACCTCCATCAGATTGTTTAGTGTCATATCTAGGACACTCACTGGGGGCAGGAGTCTTACCTCTCTGCAGAGGTGCATTCAGTGTATTCTACAGCCCCAGCCAACTGGGCAATTAGTATTTAAACACAATAAGTTATGATAAAGCAATTCAAAGAAATATATAACAGCACTGAACTTTTTCTCCTCTCTCACACTTAAAAAAAGTGGGGAGTCATCAAAGGAGGATTTTATTTGAGTTAGTAGCTAAAGTTAAATGTTTCAGTTTTAGACCAACTTCAGGGCATACGAGTTATTAAATGAAGCAAAAAAGATGAAAGTTTTAAAAACATTCTATTCCACTTCATTTAATAACTCCTACACCCCAATGAAGGTCTAAAAACTGAATTATTTAAATGTTGACAAATAATTCAATTAATAAAATTGTCTGAAGACCCATGTTTTACTTTTTTTCATCCATACATTTTCAGATTTATTTCCAGTTTTTCCCAGATATACATAAATCTACACAAGTATTCAATGCTAATTTTAATGGAATAAAGAACATTTAGAACTTACATTGACTTGATAAAAAAAAAAGTACTGATATAAAAATTCTTATATCTGGGGGGAAAAAAAAAAATAAAAAAAATGAAAAATAAAAGTAAACCTGCTATTGAATATTTTCACAGGAAAAAAAAAAAAAATGTTAAGTTTTATAAAACATTTTTGCACATCAAACATCCTTAAATAAATACAATTTTTAACAAACAGTTAAGAATCCAACAAGTATGAAATTATTGAAAATTTCAATGCTTTTAACATGCATTTTACAGAGGAAAAAAAAAACATGCCATACAAAAAAAATAAAATAAAAAAAAATAAAAAAATAAAATACAGAAATGCTTAGCATCGATAATTGCACTGTTTGAACAAGTTAATATGCTATTAGCCAACTAAATTTGATTCTTTTCAGTTGACTTGCTAAATAGAATGTAATTTTTTTTTTGATATTCACAAATTAACTTACCATCAGTTTTATTATTTTTTAACATGTGAACCACACCAGAATTCTCCATCTGAAATTCAAAATTATGTCAATAAATTTCAAAAATCCCCACATTTATTCTTGAATTTAAATTCACGGTGAAAACATTACAAGAATCTTGTGTAAAGATTAGAAATATAAATTTTTAAGCCAGCCTATTTATATGAATCAAACTTGAAATTTCAAAGTGATAGTTTCCTTATAATCATCTGATAATTAAAATCATACAGATATTGTCAATTACATAAAACTGACACACACACACGACATCTTTTGAGAGGAGGATTGACAAAAATAGAGCTCAATGAAGTCCATAAGTGAAATATTTTTACATCACAGAATGAATGCAACCAATCACATGGCTTAAATTTACTAATGGCTTTATACAAATAACACTAATATCAACATGGATGAAACCTTGATATTCAAATTTGATTTTTTTTTAATCCCAAATGACTACATGAAATTTAAAAAGCTGCAATTTTTTACTAAAATTTCAAATAAACTTACCTCCACAATAGTTTTCATGTGTTTTCTAATAAGTTCTTCTTCTAGTACCTACAGAGAAAAAAAAAATAGTAATATTTATAAGTGTTAAAATATTTAATTCATGCAGGCTTGGACATGGTAAAAAAAAAAAAAAAAAAAAAAAGGACAAAAACAAAAGAATTTAATTTTGGGGGAAGAACAGAAAAAAATTAAAAAGGAAAAAAGTGATCTTTATAACCAAAGTAATGTTTTAAAAAAAAGTTTCAGCAAAATTTTATTTTCAAAACAGTTTAAAAATTTTCAGACACACACTCACAAAAAGTTCAAGAAAATATGTTCAGGCAGAAATTTTCTTAAATTTCAAGATTAAGTATTCAGCTAACTTTATTTCAGAGTTTTTCACCATATTTTTCTTTCTAAATATCAAGTCATTTTTGATGAGCTTCTATATTGGCACATTTTATTAAAACTTTCATGCAATTTTTATGTCAATTTGAAAATGTCTAAAGTATGCTAAAATAAATACTTTATAAATTTAGCATTTTTTTTATACTTTTTCTTTTATAATTTTAAAAATTTTAATATAGTAACTGCAACTTCTTTACAGAAAAAGGCAATCTCGTCAATCTCACAAAAAGTGCCCATGAAAACATGTGGATCATCAGGTCACTTTCATCACCCGTGTAAGCCTTGGCACAAGTGACAAACAAAAGACCTATCTTTGCCATTGATATCAACCTCATGTATTCTCATATAGCTTATCAGATCTGCAAACCTCCACACATTGACAGGAATTATCTGTAAGCTACTGAGGAATGATTTGTGTAAAACAAGCCTGCAATCATTTGCGGTCATGAGATCTCATGATTAGCAAGTCCCGCATGGGACAAACAGACCCTATTGAAGATGATACAAACATGTTCACAAGCTGTCTAGGACCAAGGTCAAGTCCCATTTTCAAAATGATTATTTAAGATGGAGTGTTCAGTTCTCCATACTTCAAATGTTTTACAGCCATCAGATCACTTTTTCCCAAACTGATTTTTATCATCTGCTTGCAATCTTCAACATCCACATTAAGTGCCCTCAGGTTGTTTTTAATAGCATCTTTAGAAACATTCCTTAGGTTTATCTCTTAGAGGTTTACCACATAACTCTTCATAAAACTGCTTAAGTAACCTAACATCTCCCATTCTTGTAAGGGGCTTAGCCTAAGGCATTTGATAGCACATGAAGAGCATCTTAATACTGGATGTATTGGCTCAATGAAAAACAATGGCAACTAGTATTAAAGGCTACCATTTGATGTTTAGGATCCTTCCAAGGTTCTGATGTGACAATATGTAGTCACAAGTTTCAGAAGAATATAAACAGGCTGATCATACAGTGAGAGAGTGCAACAGAAATAACCCCCAACTGTCACTTGTGTAGTGCAAGAGAACTTAGGCAAGTGACAATGGTAGCTCCATCTAGCAAATGCCTATGTTTTTTTTTCTTCCAGAGAATCACTTACAATCATGGCTATAGCAGTTTGAACATTTTGCTATTTGCTACACAGTGTTTTGTACTCATTTTATGTAATGTTGGAATAGAATAGCATCATTCCACCATAACACAAAATCAGCACGAAAAGCTGTGTGCCAATTAGAGATTCACCAAGTCTTAAATGTTTCAACAGTAAATGCATGGAGTGCACCAGTTCTAGCCATGATCATAACTGAAGTATCTGCAGGGGAGGTGAATGATAAGATATTAGCTAAATGGAGCTACCATTACCATTTGCCCAAGTTCACTTGCACTACACAGGTGATAGTTTAAAATGTGGGAAGTATTTCTTCCACACCCTGTATATATTTTGCAAAGAAGAGACAAAAGATACTATACTGAGATCCCTATCTGAAGGATGGAGCACCACACTAATCCCAAGCAGTGTATACAGATGCTAGTTAGAAGTGATGATCCATACATAAATAAACCTATCATATAAAGAACTATGTTAGTCATCAAATATATAAAATGAAAGCAGATTCCATATTTACAAGTATTTAATACAGCCAGCTATTTCTACTGTTGAAATAGAAAGATTTTCCAAGCTGTCTTAACAGTTTAGCAATAAAACCTTATACAAGAATGTACGTACACTAATGACAATGCTCAACGGGCTCTAATTCATCACTTATCAGTTGAGGCGCCCATGTGTAAGGTGCATTTATTTATTTTATTACAATTCTTAAAAAAATTGACAAGAAAGAGTACCACTGGAGATTTGCTTACAATTTTTTAATGTCTTCCTCAAAGTACAGTTTCTTTAAATTCCATAAATACAGGTATCTTTCATAAATTACATAAATGTAAGAGGAAATGTACAATCATTGACTACCTCAAAAAGATTTATATTGTCAAATCAATTTTTTCCCCTATTATCTAAAATCAAGGGGAAAAAAAATGTACTTATTTAGAATATTTGGATTATTGACCTCATCTTTATTGTTATACCCAGTATATTTCGGCCAATATGTCCTTAGGCCTTCTTCAGGTGTTTCATGTCTGGAATCCACACATATGTTGAATATAACAAAGATGGGGTCAACAGTCCAAATCGTCTAAGTAATAACAATTATCAAGTTTCACCTCAGAAATTTAAACGAATAATCAAGGGGAAGTTTAACAGATGAAAAAAAAAAAAAAAAAAAAAAAAAATTAATCTTGAAATGAAAGATTTAAATTTGCATAACTCCAAAAAAGTTTTCCTTTTTAGTTTTATTTTGTCGAGATTAATTTTGAGATTTGTGCTCTTTATTTTTGCAGTTCATATTAAATTTTTTTTTAACATGTTTTGGATCGTTTTTAATAGATGTAAGCATGAATACAATTTGCCTATGTTAAAAACTTTCAGAATACTTCATGAATAAATTTGAAATTAGAGGTTAAAAAAAAAAAAAAAAAAAAAAAAAAAAAAAAAAATGAAAAATGGAATTATCACACATCTTGATATTTAAAATTTGACAATTTTCAAAAATTTAGTTATTTTCCTCATTATGTATGCATGTACAAACATGTTAGATTGAGAACAAAATAAATTGCAATTGTGATACAAAGAAAATAAAACCAAGATGTTGTCAAAACAATTCTTACTTTAACTATAGGTTCTTCAGTTGATTTATCTAAATAATGTGTTGCTCTTTCTGCTTCCTCATTGATTCGAGCTTCAACTTTTTTAATGTAGACAGAAGCACTGTTTTCAGCCAAGAATTTCTGGCTCTCAAGCTGAAACAAAAAAATAAAGAAAATCAAAGCAAAGAAAAAATATACAAATTAAAAAAATAAAAATATAAAATATAAATTATATATATATATATATATATATATATATATATATCTCTCTCTCTCTCTCTCAGGGGCGGAGACGGGACAAGTGCTACTCATGCCCGGCACAACCAATAACTCTGTCAATGTTATTCAAAATGGATTAAAAACCATCCATTAATTTCAAGCAAACATACTTAGTCTGATCTCAATTAAATTACGTATCTATTCAAGTTTCGATAACTAAGTAGCCAAAAGTTCATAAATATATCTGGGAATAATACAACGATGCTGTTTTGAACGGATGGTCTTTGTCCGGCCACCGTCAGATTCATTGAACATCCCATAAAATTGGCTATAATTTTGAACGTGCAATCCGTGCCAGGCACTAGACCCTTATGATAACAGTAATGTTAGAGAAATACACTTTTGGCTGTAGCCAATAGCAAGAGCAACCCAAACACCGTGCTCAAAAATCTTAGCACAGACTGCTGATGTCTTGGAAAGAGGGAGAGGGACCGAGAGAGTGAGGGGATAGCAGATTAGAGCCGTCGCCGACGTCATCATCATTGTGATGGTAAATGTTGGTTAAACGGCGTGTTTTAATTCGTTTTTTCACTAACAGATGTCTATTTCTTTAATGAATGTTGCATATATTACATTCTGTAACTAAAATTTGTTTATTTGAATACATTTTCAACAAATAATCTTTATTTTAAGCGAAATTGAAACTACTAGCTGTGTCTGTGTTTATTGTCATCACTTTATTCTAAAAAACATTTTTCTCGTCATAGTAATGAACATCTCTTTTCTTCTATACTTTTGAAAGGAAAAAAAATTATCTTATCTACTGTATTAACAAGACTACAAATTATATAGTATCTTGATTGTTTACAAAAAAAAAAAAAAAAAAAAAAACACCATGCAAGGTACGTTTGTCAATCTGTGCTATACAATGGAGAATCATGCAATAGCAACTATGATGACTTACTTTGGGTCCACGGACCACGGGTTGGGAACTCAAGTTGACAGGGGGGGGGGACACGAGTAGCAAAAATAGGCTAGAGTCGCCACATTATATATATATATATATATATATATATATATATATATATATATATATATATATATAAAAAAAAGTGATTTTTATATATTACATTTTTCTATAAGATATAAATTATGACAATTTAATAAGATCATAGAACAAATTAGAATTCTAAATTAAGAAAATATCAAAAACAAAAATATTCATTCTTTTATAAACTATATTTCTGGTGCAACTGTACTTACTACTAAAGAATTTTGAATTTAGTTTAGTATAATTAGTTATACAAAACAATTATGATTGCTTCAAATTTAAAATCAGAAAAAAATAAAATAAATCAGTACATTAAAAATTAGCCATTTATAAACTTTCATTTGTTAACAATTCAATGATTAATTGATTTTAATGGCATGTCACAACCAGTCTGTTATGTAGGCGAAAATATTCAACTGGACACGTTGAAGTAAATATTTAATCATGACACTTGGTGATACTTAGGTGGTTGCGAGGGTTTTATGGTATATCAACCTTTGTAGCATATTTAATGCCAAAACCATTTTTATACAAATAATTGGTTCTATTTCAAACAATTCAGTTTAGCATAAGTACAGTTTGATTGTCAAAAACAATTTCAAGCTATTCAGTTTAGTCAAACAGTTCTACAAACAGTTCTAGTCAAACAGTACTGTTTCAACCAACCAATTCAGTTTAGCATAAAAACAGTTTTACTTAAAAAAATTCAGTTTAGTATAAGAACGCTGTTTAGTATAGATTTTGTTTACACAAAATTAAATGTCAAAACAGTTACATTTTTAAAAATTCAGTTTAACTTAAGTACAGTTTCAATGTCAAAAACAATTCCATTTTAAACAATTCAGTTTAGCAAGAGTACGCTGTTTAAATGTAAGTAAACAGTTAAATTGTCAAAAACATTTTTATTTCAAGTTATTGAGTTTAGACAAACAGTCGGAATTCAAACAATTCAGTTTAGCATAAATACAGTTTTAATGTCAAAAACAGTTTTACTTCAAACAATTCGGTTTAGTATAAGAACGCAGTTTAGTACTATTTAACCCATAGATTAGGCTCTATCAGGTGCCACCACTCCGAGCCAGAGTGGACCTGGAAGCAATGGCTATGAAGGGGTGCTCCACATTCCCCAAAGCTCCAGCATTACTGGAACCTCACCATCAGATTGTTTAGTGTCATATCAAGGACACTAGTTGGAGGGGGGAGGGTCCTTACTCCTCTGCAGAGCAACAGTTGGTGTATTCTACAGCCCCAGACAACTGGGCAAGACACTTAGTAATACTATGGAATCCAAGAAGATATACCAAGAGAAGTATTCAGTGACATGCTTTTTACACCATCAAGTGATGGGTAAATACCACCTAGAGGTTAACACTCCAGTCGTGGGATATGCCTTGGGGCAGACATTTAGCTTCTCACAGTATTGGGGAGGATGGGAAAATAAATAGGTAATAAATTTATGGAAGTAACAAATGTCTTTCTTATGACCAAGTGATAGAAAGTAATTGTGTTTAATCATTATTTTAATTAGTGGATTCAGCCATATGCTTTTATATCATTGGGACATGGGTAGTGCTTAGAGGCAAACAACTGGTAAATGAATCTCAGAAGGTGGATAAGGCCTGACAAATGTTTTGTTTGTTTTTTTTTACCTCTGAGCAATAGAAAGTAATTGTGTTTCTTCTGTTTTAATTAGTAGATTCAGCTATATGCTTTTACACTGTAAGGTGATGGGTAATTAAACAGGTAATAAAATTTACAAAAGTAGCTCACAATCAATTAGTGGTTTCTTAAGAACTGAGGGTGGCTGTTGTATGACCTAGTAGGAGACTTAACTGGAAGAGGCATTTTTCCTGTCTGAGTATGTTGTGCTTTTCAGTTAGTAAGTGAAGTAGTCAGAAGATTTCAGCCAGTCAATCATTCTCTTAACCAAGTTGCAAGTAATCAGTTCAGAGTAAACAAAACTACTTGAAGGAATCCTAGTGTCACTCATGTCCTAAGAGTGTTAATATCAAGGTGTGACCCACAGTGAATAAAAGGATCTTACACAGTTAAAATGATTTTTCATTTCTTTTATTGCTATCCCAACAATTCAGTCACTTTCTTCATATTTCTTAAAAACTACAAGTGCCTTTACTGTTTCAACCAACCAAAATCCATTTTGTTTAAGAAAAGAGAGGAAGGGACTCGGTAACTGTTTAAGGATCTTTAATAGTATAGGATTCACAACTTTATAATACTACCCTCAACAAAATTATGCTGAATATACTTATTGTAAAAAAAAATCAAAAACATGTTCCATTTTTAAACCCCTACCCCAAACTATTTCAATCCCCAAGATTGAAAGTTTATCGATGTTATACATTTAAAATAAGGTGGGTGGGATAGACATGTAATTTTATTTAGCATTTTAAACTCCTGCTTATCAAAGTATTTCATCATTCATTAATACAGTGTTATATTTCTTTTAAAACAAATCTGACAACTTGTTAAGCTTAATATTAACTAAAAATAATTCTATTTCAGTCATGCTAATTTGGAAAAAAAAATAAATAAATAAATAAAATAAAATAAATAAATAAATAATAATAAATAAATAAATAAATAAATAAATAAATAAGTCAACTCAAATAACTATATAAATGTTGAAGAGGACTGATATTTGCTGAGGTGGATTATTTTTTTTTTTTTTTTTTTTTTTTAACACACATTTAAAAACAAATTAACATTAGATTTTTAAATACTAACAGATTTTGCCCATAATTTCTCAAAAATGTTATCAGTACTTACTTTATAAAATTCTGCTGACTGGTCAAGGAAGGGTCTTTCAAAATCTTCTTCATAAACAGATCTAGCATCAATTCCTAAGACCATTAACATCTGACAGGCATTTTTAACAGCACCTCTGAAATAAATTCATGACAACATTTTACTTAAAGTTTAAAAAAGTAAAAAATTGAAATTTTAGATTTACCTTTAAAAACTTTTGCAGCACTTTATAATTTGTAATATTAACAAATACATGCTACTTAATTTTTTCTCAAATAAACTGCTATAACAAAATAGCATTGAAGTTTTCAACAAGCTAATGACCAATTTCTTTCACAGCTTAAAATATTTAAGTTAATTTTAGATATGAATTTGACTTTAATCCCGTCAAGAAAATAGGTTTTTTGAGAAGTACTTGTAATCTTTGTTTCCAGATCACAGAATCCATAATTTCACATAACACTAACATTATTCAAATGTTTTAGTGTTAATATCTTCACTTTATACAAACTTTTAAGTCGTGATTATAGCTTTTGTTTGATGTTCTCTGGTAGTAAACCAAAATTTTACTATTCAGCAAGTCTGCATTAATGTCAAGGACAAGTGTCTCAAAACTCAAATTTAACCACTGAAAATACAAGTTTCTTTGATTACTTTTTCATGCAACAACCACTGTCCTTTTAATAAGATGTAAATTCAGGACTTTACTTCATTTTATATTAGTTGCTCTTGATGCCAACATTTTGACTAAGATTCTAGACAAAATCTATTTAACAGTTTAACATCAATGGCAAAAGCCACAACATACAGGTATCCACAGAATGAAGCATCCAATTTAATGATATATCAACTGTTATTGAATTACAAGTAATAAAACATTTTACATTAATAAACAGAAACACTTTCTTAGATTGTAATATGTAAGTAATAAATAGTTCATTATACAGGATAATTTTAGTATATAACACCAGTTACAGTTAAGAATCCACTTGAATTTGGGTGTTTGCTGCAAAAAAATTACACAAGACCACTAAAAATCAGCAATTTCATTCTTTCATTTTAATAAGATATAAAACATTTGAGGAAAAAAAAAAAAAAAAAAACACAACAAACTACTTATAAGGTTATTGGCTATTAACTATTACTGTAGCATTGCTCTAAAATGTGTAAAAGCAATTTTCAAAAAGTCATTTTAATTTTAAACCATGTTCATTTATTTCTAAAAGCACAATATCTGTAGAATGTAAACATTCAGTCTACTAAACTTCTAACAACTAAATTCAGTTCACAAATATCACCAATAAGGAAAACTACTTCCAACATTAAAAGCAAGGATAAAGATTCATTAAAAGTGGATAGAGAATGCTATTATCAATTGATAAATGATAAGATACGGAGAAAATTTACTAACCTATCAACAATTTCTCCTTTTCGTTCTTTGGACACCATTTCTAATAATGTGGTTCTTAAATGTTCTCTAATGATTGGATGTCGGACAACTTGGTCTCTGAATATCATCAATCCTAAATTGTATACATTATCCACATTATTTTGTTGTACATATACTCTGTCCTGTAAAATAGAAAAAATACAATTGAGATTAAAACAATACTGTAAATAAATATCCATATCACAAAGCTTTTTGATTAACTGAGCTAATTAATGTAATTACTAGGCAATAAAAAAAATAAAGAAATTCTGCAAATAATTCAAATGATAGTCATAGCCACTATCACTGAAGGTAGTCTCAGATTTTTTTTTTTTTTTTAACAAGAGCAGCTCAAGATGACATTTCCACATTCCATAGTTTAATTTTCCAAACAAATGAAATAAGCAATATCTATCACTGAACTAGCAGTCTTATTTGAGAAACTGCAATAGTCCACAAGGAAATAATCTGGCTATTGAACCTAGAGTTCATATTATAAAAAGTACAGTAGGTAATCAAAATGGATTAATTCTTTCAAAAATTCTTTTAAAAAGTTATTTAAGGATAAGAATTGAGATTTTTAAGTTTAAAAAATTAAATCTTTTAGCCTTTATAAAAAATTTCAATGAATATTTGTTTTTACAAACCAAAACGTCTACAATTTAACAAATAACAGTAAAGTTTCCAAAGAAATCAACACCTTTCAATTCAACCCCAGCTGGATTTTTTCTTGGAAAAGATTTGTTTCCTAAATTATATTTACTGGCATTTTACAGAGATTCTTTAAGCAACAAGCATTCACATAAAAAAAAAGGAATTTTTATTATCATTATTTACAGAAAGAAAACTTTATTTAACATTCAGTTATTGATGCAAATTTCAATAATTGAATTTTTGTAGATTTTTTTATGCCAGTACGAGATGGCACAGTGCTATTGATAGTTGAAAAGGTCTGGTATAGTGCCACCGGACAAGCCATAGGTAATTCACAGAGACAACTTTAAATAGAGTCCATTATCCTGCTGCTTTTAGGAACAGCCCATTAAGTTTGGTTGGTTGGGTTTTATAACATATCAACCTTTGTAAGTTATTTAACACCAAATCCATTTTTATGCATAATTCAGTTCTATTTCAAACAATTCAGTTTAGCACGAGTACAGTTTAACGGCCAAAAACATTTCTATTTCAAGCTATTCAGATTATTCAAACAGTTCTAATTCAACCAATTCAGTTTAGTATAAGTATAGATTTTGCTTATACACAGTTAAATGTCAAAACAGTTCTATATTAAACAATTCAGTTTAGCGTAAGTACAGTTTCAATGTCAAAACCAGTTCCATGTCAAATAATTCAGTTTAGTGTAAGTACACGGTTCAATTGTCAAAAACATTTTTATTTCAAGCTATTCAGTTTAGTCAAACAGTTCTAATTCAAACAATTAAGTTTAGCATAAGTATGCAGTTTAGTTCTATTTAACCCATAGATAGGTCCCTATCAGGTGCTACCATCCCAGGCCAGAGCAGACCAAGAAGCAATGGCAATGAAGTGGTGCTCCACATTCCCCAAAGTCCCAGCATCACTGGAACCTCATCAGATTGTTTAGTGTCATTATCAAGACACTTTTTTTTGGGGGGGGGGTAATCTAGCCCCTATGCATAAAAGCACTGTGTATTCTACAGCCTCAGCCAACTGGGCAATACACAGAGTTAATGTCAAAACAGTTTTATTTCAGATAATTCAGTTTAGGTCAAAACAGTTCTATTTTAAGCAATTCAGTTTAGCATAAGTATGCAGTTTAAATGTCAAAACAGTTCTATTTTAAACAATTCAATTTAGCATAAACATGCAGTTTAAATGCTAAAAACTAAACTCAAACCACAGTTTAGTTCTATTTAACCCATAGATAGGACCCTTGTCAGGTGCTACCACTCCAAGCCAGAGTGAACCTGGGAGCGATGGCAATAAAGGGGTACTCTGCATTCTCCAAAGCTCCAGCATTACTGGAACCTCACCATCAGATTGTTTAGTGTCATATCCAGGACGCCCGTTAAAAGGTCTTACCCCTCTGCAGTGAAGCAGTCAGTGTATTCTACAGCCCCAGCCAATTTGGCAACATTAAGTTTGGAAGGGGAAATAACTATTAGTTTCAATAGTTAACAATTTAATTCTTTCATTTTTCAGTCATCTCTCCATTAATCAGTCTATCATCTCTTAATTAGGGAGTTAGCAATTTGATCATTAGACTTAAGCCATGTTATTGAACAGATTTCTCCGATATCTAACATTTTGTTGATACTTGCTATTTCTATACCTTTTCCAGTTCAAAATGGGAATAGTTCACTTTAAAATGGAAAACTATTATAAGTATAAATATAAAAAATATTCTATAAATTATTTTAGCAATAAAATTGTTAACATTTTATAATATAAAAAAAAATTCAAGTCATTTATTAGAACACAACATCTAATGCTACAGCTGCAGGAATTTTAGATTGAATTCCAGCTATGAAACGATTGCATACTTCTGGTGTAACCCTTCCCAATTCTTCCTCAATTAATCAAGTCAAAGCTCTTGCCCTTTGTTCAGTAATTGACAAGCCATCTCTTCTCTTCATTGCAAGAATACTCACAATTTTAGCAACCAATTCCTGCTTGACGTAAGCTTTGATTAAAGACCATACTTGTTCAATCAGATTAAACATTGGACTGTATGTTCCCAACCTAAGCACTTCACATCCTAGAAATTCTTCTTCACTGAAAACTTCTTCAATGTTTGAGTGACATGGGACATTGTCAACAACCATCACAATTGGACCACCATATTGTCTCTTTGCAGCTTTTTTATATTTATACTTATAATAATTTTTCCATTTTGAAGTGAATTATTCCCATTTTGAACTGCACTATTCCCATTTTGAACTGCACTACTCCCATTTTGAACTGAACTACTCCCATTTTGAACTGAACTACTCCCATTTTGAACTGGAAAAGGTATAGTCTCAATCTCATATCTGCAACAAGTTTAGTTGATTGCTTCAACCTAATCTACAAAACATTTTATTTCGTTGTAATATTACAACGGAGGCACAAGGCCTTGAGGTTTTGGGGGAGTGGAAGGGAGCGGTCATGTTTTTCTATACATTCTAAGGGGACCTAGCTAGCCGCATTCACCGACCCATTCAACAGTACAATATATAACCATTCATCTATCGTCATCCGCGCAGCAGTTACCAAAATACCACATTTACTCTATGAAGAAAACCTACTTAAAACCTGAAAGTGGTGCATGATTTTATTTACAATATATGGTTTATTTACAATGGATATGATGGGAATGGGAGAAAAAACCAAAAAAATATATATACATGAAAAAACAAGGAAAAAATTCCCCGTTTGGTTGCCCTCCCATCCCCCCCGTCTATGAAATTGGAGGCCGACTGTTTTCCAGGCCGAAAGAACCGGAAACAAGCCGGACCTACCCTAGGTGGAACAGGAATCCTACATTTTATAGGAATGATCTTGTGGTGATCATTATTTAACAACTCACCTAAGAGCATAGAGAAACTGAATGTATTGTCAATCCCTTCTAATTGAGCTAAGGTCTCACTGGCTAATATACTTTACTACTCTATTTTGCAGAATTGCCATAACATTGGATTCATCTTCTAGTTATCTTAGTTGATTATAAAATGTTTTCCTTGGCTGCCACCATCATGCAAATTTCCAAATGATACATGTATAAAAATGTCCCAAACTTTGAAACTTCAAAAGAAACATGGTCAGATTTTCCTTTCTTGATAATCTTATTCAACCACTTCAAATATTCAACTGTACTTTTTTATCTAATTTCACTTCTGTTGTGTTGTTAATGTAATCCTTCTGTGTTAATATGATACACATCTCTTCTTGACTCAAATTCAATACAATATATTTGAATAAACTTGTTGCTTCTTTTCATACTTCAAATATACTTCCAATTCTTGATATGTCCTTTTTGGAAATCACTGCTTCCTGCCCATAAGAAATCATCAACATGCATGGTAAGTATTCCATACAGACCTTCCTTATCAAACCATTAAAATATTAATGGATCAATTTTAGATACCTGTCCTTTTAGCCAGGATATAGTTGTTTTTTACTTTCTGATACCCTTGTGAAGATGCATCTGTTAAATCAGGCATTTCCTTAATTTCCAAATCTTTTTAGTAGATGCCTCTGGTGGTGGTCTAATGTAGACATTCCATTCAAATTCTTCACCTTGCAAGAATGCAGTCTTTATGTCAATAGTACCAATGAACCAATCATGTTTTGTAATAACTGAGAATACTGCTCTCTCAGAGATGACTTGTCGATTGTTAGTGAATATTTTGATATTTCTTCAAGACAATCTTCCTCAAATCCTTTTGCTACCAACCTAAATTTCAACTTTATCTTATCACCATTTTTCACTGTATTTACCCATAGAGATAATAGCACAGTAAAATAATACTAACCATGTACATAAGGATGTCCCTAATCATCACCATTGATGTTTGATGGTCATTCCATGCAACATTCAATGTCTGCAGAAAATGGTTGTTAAGGGCCCGGAGAACATCTTCTCGAACCTAAACCAAAAAAAAAAATCTCAGTATATAAGCAAGATAGGAAAGGTATTTTTGTTTTTAATTCATAAAAGTAAAAACTATAACATTCTAACAACAAAAGCAAGCTGTCATAGGATTGAAATATTAAATATTCTTCCAATTAACTACTGAAATATGGATATCAAAGTTTACAGAATAATGGCACTTAAAGTTGTCCAATTTGAGAAAAATCATAAAATAAAAAGACGTCTGAAATTTAAAGAAAGATACATTTTTAGCTGGTTAAACCATAAATTGAGAAAACCTTTGAAAATAAAAAGGAAACTTAATTTTAAAGAAAATTAAGCCAAAACAAAACAGAAAAAAAAAAAAAAAGAAAAAAAAAAGAAAAAAAAAGAAAAGAGAAATTTAGAAAGAATAATTTTCATCTTAAAAAAATAAATAAAACTTTAAAAAATAAATTTTTTAATAAACAGCATCACTACACTTAGTATTTTACTAAAATATAGTTTATTTCAGTATGCACTATAATTGCATATGAATTTAACAAAAAGTTTGTCTACAACTTTTAGAGAGGGGGGAAAAAAAAAAAAAAAAAAAAAAAAAAAAAAAAAAAAAGAGTGGAGAACAGTTCAATGCACCTACACACAAGTTTACTACAGTAACAGCTGGTAAAAATCTCACAAAATAAAACTTGAGTGATTGCAAAGGCAAAGTAAAAAAAAAAAAAAAAAAAAAAAATCAGTAAAAGTGAACCAAAAGAAAAAAAAACTTTAAAACATACTCTAAGAAATGGTTGAAAGCAATAAGTGATAATTCAAAATATATTCAAATAGGTACCTATATACATTTGTTTAGACATATAGGGAAAGAGGAAAAAAAAAACAAAAAAAAACGGGAACTAAATGTCTTTGAACCTTTTTTCTAGTTTTAAATAAAACGGAAAAATAATTATATACAGCTGTAAAATTTTTTTAAAATTAAATGGGCACCTGCGAAATCTGATTCAAAGAAAATTAATGTATATTAACTGTATTGCAAAAAAACAACTAAAAAACAAACTTTTACTTGAAATACAATAAAAATATTTTTAACGTTGGGGGGGTGAAGGGGGTCCTATCAACACAAGTCAAAAGGTCAAGTCTTCATTACATTAAATCTCCCCACCTTCCACTTTGAATCAAATAGGTAGCACTTGACAACCTGTCGTCAGTTATTTAAAGTATGGAAGAAATAAGTGACAATTTTAGAAACCTGTTTTCTTTGTGAATATGTCAACTAACAAGCTAGCAATAGTTTTTGTTTTGTTTTTTTAATAGAAATTAGTCTATTTTCTAAAATGAAAGAAATAAAAAAAACTTTATTTAGGCAGGAATGTTTTCTATTTAAAAAAAAAGAAAAAAAATTTATACTTTTACTTGTTTTTATTTTTTATTTTTTTCTCCATCAACCAGATGGATGTCAAAATATTGCATGGTACCCAATGACGTTTTTATTCATAGCATCTTTATAATTTGATTTGTTTATGGAGCTTATTACCTATAGACACCATAGCAAGGCAAATCTCGAAACCTGGCAATGTGACCTCCCTTAACCTTAAGTATTCTAAAGGCAAGCAGGGAAAATTCACAGACAAATGTATTTTCTTACTGGAATAGATACTTTTGAATGAAAGTGTAAAATACAAGGGGATTTATCCAGATTTCTGTAATTGCCTTCCATAGATCTTCAATGCAAAACATCTGTACAATTCAAAAAATTTCAATATTCAATTAAATATCCTCTTCTGGAAAGGAACTAGTTAAATTGCACATGAATTGAAAGTTTTGTTATAAAATTCCAGAAATTCCTAAAACTAATCTGAGACTTGTGGGGGAAAATTTTAAACCATTCATGGATTTTAATAAATCTTAAAATTTTCTCAAGTTTTTTTTTTTTTTTTTTTTTTAAAACAACTATGTCCCCATAGTATATTGTATTAAAACAAACAAAAAACTTTCAAAAATAAAATATTATGTTAGTTTTATCATACTTTATATTGTACAATTAAGAGGAATTTTCTATCCCAAAAGTTAAATAAAATCAATTTAAATTTTTCAGATGATTAACTTTACCAGACAATTTTTTTGATTGCATAAATTTAGATAAGAGAATGTGCAGGACCACCCCAAAATATTTTCAGTTTTTAAAAATTAGTCTGCAAAAAGCAAATTTCTTTATTAATAAATAAGCCCTGAAAATTTCATTAAAATGTAATTAATTTTAGGGAGATTTTTAAAGATGTTTTTTAGCCTAAAAATTTTCTATGCAAACAGTTACACCATTTTCTCATAAAAAGTTGGTATGTGCCAAATTATCACAACATTCCAGTCTTATTTCCAAAAACTATATCACAACAGATAGTTCAGATAAGATTTAGTTTATCTTAAAAATAAACTAGTAAAAACATTTTAAAAATACATTAGAAAATTTATTCAATCAAAAAAAAAAAAAAAAAAAAAAAAAAAAAAAGTCAATTAGCGCCAAGAAATTTTATTTCAAAAGAAATGATAGTTAAATTCTTGCATTAATTTTAGTCTCAATGCTTATAAAACAAAAAAAAAAAACAAAAAAAAAAAACACAAGCACAAGAAATCAGTCAATAGGCAGAATGCAATTAAGTTTATCAAGTGATTTAACTTTATTAATATTTTTTGGAATATGATGGCAGGTTTTTAATTAAGCATCTGGTTGGCGGCTGATGAGGCTAGGGTATCGCACGTGCTTCCACACGTATGATGGAAAAAAAAAAAAAAAAAAAAAAAAAAAAAATTTGCACGATTTCAAGCTGGCCTATATATTTAAGTGCATTAATTAGGCTATTTGAAGATATATTAAACAATGATGTTCCAAGAATAATTGTACAGTTTCAGCTTCCCATATGTGTCCAGTTTTCATGTAAATCAGTTCTGCTATTTTTACATTGAAAGTGATAAATCTAAAATTTGCCAAATTAAAATAATTTCAGAATGTTGCCCATGTACATGTACTTTTTTTCCCCCAAAAAAAATGTTTTCCATAAAAAAAAAAAAAAAAGTACTCATTCATCGAACCTTTTTCTTATTCACAGATGATTTTAAATGGTTTTTTATAAAAACAGTCTGCAGAGAGAAAACATTGATTTTCAAGATCATTTTCCATAACCTTCAAAATCATTAAATGACGGTTTTTAAAATCTTTTTCCTGATTTTCTGAACAAAGAACAAAACAAAGAAAAAAAAAAAAATTAATATTGTCAGAAAGCGCACATATCCATTATATCTTGAACTCACAAGTATAAAATAAAAGCTTTTCATATTTACCTAAAAATATGTAGTTAATGAAATTGAAATGTTTACTGAATGCTATTTCTAAAGAAGATTTTAAAGCAATTTCATGTTTAATAACCTAATACATATTTACACAAATCTAAAAATACCTCAATAATTAAAAAAGTTTTATGTAAAACAGATCCTTAAAATTAAAAATACAAAAAATTAAGTTACTCATAATCCAAGTTACCTACAAATATAAACCACTCAAAAATTTCAATATCAAAATGTAAACCAGTAAAAATAAACTAATTAAAAGCCAAACTCCCAAAATAATTGAAATGCTCCATTATTTAATCTAAGCTTTTAATAACACCATTTTCTTAGACAAACTGATTTTTTCTTAATGAATAGAGGCATTCATGGTATAAAGTTTTTGTCACTGGGAGTTCATTCAGCTACCAGAGTTCAATTCCTAAACAAACCTATTTGCATTTCATATAACATATCTTTGGAAAAAGGTATGAATCCAACTGTTCTCCCTCCAATAGGACAGACTGGGTTGTTTAATCTTGGTATGGCAACTGGTCTAGAAGGAAAACTGAATTCCAACCAGAATTAGAAAGGGGCGAGTTCTACTAGGCTATTCCAGCTCAAGATATGCTACTTGAGTAATACTATTTACCAACCCCTCCACTCGGGCAGGATATGACACAAGGTCAGTTTTTAAGCGGAGTTTAACAGGTTTGAATTTAGAGTTTTCCTTCTTCTAGACTAGTTGCCTAACCAAGGCTGAAGAACCTAGTCTGTCCTACTATTTACCCATAGCTGGAGGGAGAATAATTGGATTCATACCTTCCCCAAAGGTATTAGTGCTATGTAAAATGCAATCAGTCTCGTCCAGGATTTGAACTCGTGTCACCGTGTCCATTTCCTACGACGATAACGACTACACCACGGGCACCTCCTACTACTTGAGTAATACCTTCATAACTATATCCAGTTACGGAATAAGTCTGTCATAAGAAAATGTTGAAGATATTAAGTTTAATTACAAATATCAGAATTGAAGATAAGTGAAACTCTGGAAATTGTTGGGATAATTAAACAGTTGCAGAAGTTTTTTCTAGAAGTGTTTTTTTCATGAAATTAGCCTCTTAGAAGAAAAAGACTACTTCAAATAGGTAACCAATTCCAAATCATTTGAAGGTTCCTGTACAGTACAAATAAAAGGTGATGATTTTAGTACATGATTAAGAGAAATATGATACACAGCAAAGTCTTCAGAATTTGAAAACCCCAAATTTACATCAAGCCTCATATATTAAATATTCTAAGCCTCATCACAACTGAAATAATTTATCCTATTGAGGAAATTCTTATCAAATAATGTTTTAATAACATTTTAAACATTTAACATATCAAGAAACTAAATACAAGTTTTTTCCTCTTCAAACATTTTGAAAGTATGAATTACAGAAATATAAATTTCATCATACTTGGATATATTACAATTTATTGAATAACTTAAATTTGGTGAACAAAAAAATGTAAAATATTGAATATTCTGAATTTCTGAGAGGAATTAATATACACCAAATTGTCCTGATCTTAGATGATTTAGTTGTTTCAGCCATTGTACCCTATGACCTTTTTCATGAACCTGTCATAGTCATTAAGTTTTGGAATTTTAAAACCAAATCTTTAAGTCTTTCTGTAGGAAAAGACTGCCAGGGAATCTCTTATCAGTTTGCATAATGTCACTTCTGCTCATTCTACTGAACTAGAGTATATGAATTTTATTGTTTGACCTGGTAAACTGCATACACTCAACCAACATATTGTCCCATATGAAAATCAAGTGACAAATTTCAGAGCATTAAACCAAAGTGTTCTTTACTGACCAAAGGTTCTTAAATATGATGTCCAATTTTATACTAGGTCTATAGAGAAAGTTATCAGATTTTAGCACATGCACCAGTTCTTTTATTCACCTTATTCTACAAGGTTAGTAAATTTATTATTCCAAGTTTGTCCTGTTGGTGGTTGGTGGCCACCCCACCTTTTCCTTCACACAGGATCAGCCATATCTCATCTCAAGGTTTCTCTATGACTACAACTTTGATATAAAAATAAGGTAATATATACAAAAATTCAAAATGTCCTATTAAGCCTATATACAATTTACAAACCATCAGTCACAAACAAACATTTGTTTATTCATTCTAATTAGTAAAATATAAATCTACACATCACTTATTTTTACACCCAATCTCACATGAAGGGAAAATTCTAAAGTTACTATTAAAAAGTTATTTTAAAAAAGATCTAAAGTTCTAGAAATGATTATAAAATTTCTTTAAAAATATTATGTTCAGCTTCTTTACAAGCTATCTAACATGCTGCAAAATTTTTTGTGACATAATCACAATCTATTTCCTCTTGATAACCTATTAATCTGAAAATTTATAAGATTATCTTCATTTGTAAATGTTATTCAGAAAACAATGCAAATAAGATCTCTAACAACCTATTTGTTGCAATGAATTTGAATAGTAATAGTATTTGGGATCTTAAAGGGTCATAACCAAAAGCCTTTCAAGTTTTATTTCAAAAGGAACTTACCTTACTAATAAGGTGTTCATTGACTACTTCACGTAGACCAGTGTAAAGTTTTTCCCCATGTTTATGAAGGACCATGGTATATGCATTTCGGTAGAGTTCTTCAAAACTCAAACCGCTGTTGTTCTTTTTCTGTATCTCTTGGATTGCATTACGTAGTAATGTCCAAATACTGTTGACATACTTCTCATCCATGGTCATCTGTAAGAAATAGTTGCAAGTCATTTAAAATATTTCAATTGTAACACTTATAAAATGCAATCAAATCATTTTTAGACATTTTAAACACTTATAAACATTAAAAAGACTAATCAAGCTTTAGAAAAATCTACAAAAACAAATTAGTCTAAGTTAAAAATGCGGTAAGGGTAACCAAAGCCAAACTTTTTTTTTAGATCTTATTTTCCAATGCAGGTATAATTGGGAATTAGAAAGTTTTGTTTCTTTTTTTTGTTTAATGGCATATAAACCTTTGTGGGTTATTTAATGCTAAAACCATCCTTGAAGGACAGTAGTGGTACTATTTAACCTATAGCTGGAGGGATAAGGAGGCTCATCATACCTTTCCCAAAAATATTAGTCCAAAAAATAAACAATACTGTGACTAGTAGTTTGAACTCACAATTTTACACTCCAGAAAATTAACTAATAAATAATGGAAACTCACCCAAAAGTTTTGGTAAACAAGCCATGTCTGATTAGTTTAACAAAACTTTTCTCATTTGCAATGATACATGCATTGGAAAATAAGGTCTAAAAACGTTGGCTTCCAGTTACACTTACTGCACTTAACCTGAACTAAATGTAATATTCCAGCCAAATCCAATCAATGGATCATCAATTTGAATACTTAATACTAAAAGGATAGTGTAAAATTTTAGTAAATGATATTATAAAAAGGTATATAATTATTTAATTTCTTTACTTCAAAAAGTTAATCATTAAGTAAAAGGAAATTTGATAAAATAAAAGTTTAATTTCCTTTGTTGAACAAAACATTCACTTAATATCATTCATCTCAATTGTATTCAAATTGACAAAATGTCATTTAGTATTTTCAAAAATAAAACTAAAAACAAAAATGTTGCAAACAGATTACTATTCAGAATATCAGATGTTTAAAATTAGGTGGATTTACTGAATTTTAATTTTCTTTTTTAAAGCTTAATATATATTTAAAAATAAAGAAAAATTAACATGCTATTTTAACCTAAGCCTGCAAAATCATGTAAATAAAAAGATTTAAGTTTATTTAGCCCTTTTTTTTTTTTTTAAATATAGAAAAATACAATAGGAATTTTAAAATCAAGAAAAAAAAAAAAAAAAAAAAATTACAAAGTAACTTTGCTAAAATGGTGTATACATGCACACACAATACCAAGTTATAGAGACAAAACACACAAATTATATTCCAAAGTACTTAAAAAATGTTTTATGTGAGTAAAATTGTTTAAATTTTGGTTATAGAATCATCAACACTATGAATCTCTAAAGAGAGCTGATTATCTCAAAAATATTTATTAAAGACAAAACAAAAATTTTCAAATATGCACAGTATCCACTTAATTTTTGATTGAAACAAGGTTAAAAATTTAAGTTTTCAGTGAATCGAAGAGACTTATTCAAAACAAAACAAAAAATTTCAGGATTTGTTAAAAAAATCCTGAAACATCAGATTTTAAAAAGGCAAATTGGGTTTCTTTTCATTTTAGTCATATTTTATGAAGATATAAGCAATGTTAACTGTGTCTTGATAACTGGTTCAAGTATACAAACCCTCGACCTCAAAAACTTACCCTTTATTTGATATAAAACTAAATTAGACAAAAGTAAATAAAATTTATCAAACAATTTAGAATACACTAAATTTTTATCAACTGATTAAGATAGAGTCAAATAGTAAACCAGGTTGTAAACTAGTGAATATTTGGTAATATCCTACAAGTCTGACATCAATTTATGATACATAAAACATGTTATAATACAATCACATTTGTAAAGGCTAAAAAATTTGAGTGTAAATTAAATATCCATGTACTTTTGTATTTTCAACAATCTACTTCAATTGCATCATCATAGATAAATATATAGCATAAATAGTGAATCCTAACTAGAAAAGAAAGAGGGAGGAGAAAAAAAAAAACATCCTTAAATTTTGATATCATTTAGAATGTTTAAAATAAGCAATAAATATCACCAGTGATTTTTTTGTATACATATGCACACACACACAAGTAGTTTTCATACAAACAAAAGAAAAAAAAAAGGCTAATCATGAAAGAGCAGTGACCAGTCAGACAGTTGATAAGGACAACACTGATTCATCACTATTATCTTAACAATGCTAAGAAATGTTACAGGTTCAAAAATTTACAAAAAAAAAAAAATTAAATTAAGTTGCTTTGTACTCAATTCTTTTTATCACTTTTATTAATAATAATGAAAAATATTTTTTCAAAGTTCAATTCATTAAAAGAATTCCCATTTAAAAAAAAAAAAAAAAAAAAAAAAAAAAAGTTAAAATTAATTTTTTTTTTTTACTTGTAGGAAAATCTTAGTATTTCACTAACAAATTCAAAAATTCAATACTTTCATCATGTTTATTAATGTTAATTTAAAAAGATTCAAGATTTATTTTTCTTTAGACTTTTAAAATACAATTAAAAATAAAATTTACATCACTAGAAACTTAGAACAGAGAATTCAAAGATATTTGATTAAAACAGATTTATTCTTAGACAATTAAAAACTGGGATATATGACATAGAAAAAAAAAGTTAAATATCTTCTGGTCATTTTTTTTCAAAGGAAAAATAGGAAATTTTTTTAAAGACTAATTTGTAATTAATATGATAAATGACTACAAATGGAATAGCTATATATAAAATGCAAAATTAATAATTTAGTTTGCAAAATTTGAAGCCTCTAACTTGATCAATCAGATTAAAAGTTCTTTAAGAGAAAACATGAATGAACCAGTTGAAATTTTAATCACCCCCTCACCTTAGTTAGGTGACCTCCACAACTTTTATTATAACCACCACCACAACTACTAATAGTGCTGATACTAGTATCACAAGTGCAGCAAGGTCGGCTAAGGCACTAATAGCACGAGTCACTTAGCCAACGAACCAACCAGCAAGTTGCTGCTCACCACAAACAATTCACAGATTGCTACCAGAAATGGATATTTAAAACTGGAAAGCTGCCAACAATTTGGTCATACTAGCTTTTTCCCTGCCACCATCACTACTGCTACCATTGTCTGAAAAAATTTTCTTCAAACTCAACTAAAGCATTATTTAGTAACAAAATCCTGTTAAGAAACAAGTTCAACTGCTATCTCAGTATGAAAACCAAGCACCAAGAGAATCAAAAAAGTAAAAAAGTTCTGTTGACATATTGCTAATTTTGTGATTTTCCAACATTTACATTAAGCAAATATATCTTACTTGGCTACTAACTTTACATATCACTAGATATCTTAATACAGAAAAATTTAAGTAAAATTATTTGAACACACAAAAATTGTCTCAATAGGAAAGGAAGAAAAATTGTACATGTTAGAAAGTAAGTTAAAAAAAAAAAAAAAAAAAAAAAAAAAAAAAAAAAAAAAAAGAAAAAAAAAGGGGGGGTATATTTGGTGATATACCAACGTTATTTCTTTTTTTATCTAAATTAATATAAAATAAATTTTAACTAAATTACATATCTTGTTTTATAGTTTACATGTATTAAAGTAAGTATATATAAGTAAGTATATCAACTTCTTCAACTCATCAAATTTGCAGTTTAAGGATAATAAAATACTTCCTTCAAAATTAATATTGCTACATGATAATTCCCTATGTTCAATACACAGCACTTTAATCATTTTTAATTAACAAAGTTTACTTAACAGCCAACCAAAAATGAATGAAATAAAAAATGTTGAAACATCTAAGATACATCAGACACAAAAAATATTAAAGAAAAAAAAAAAAAAAATCACAAGAGAAATTTTTATAGTTAATAGTAAAATGTCTGATTTAATTGCAACAAAAGTATACTTCCCATTCCCCAAAGCTCCAGGACTAAAGCCTCTCCATCAGATGGTTTAATGTTATATCCAAGACTTGTGTGGGAGAGGGAATCTTACTACATTGCAGAGATGCAGTGTATTCCAGTGTCCAGTTGATCAGGATACTATTTAATGTTACATCAAAACATTTCAACTGATTAGATAAGTTATTCAGTTAATTTTAGAATTACCAAAATACTTTTACTAAAATAATTGATCATCATCCCATAAAAGTTAACTTGCAACTTATTTCTAAAGTTTACCTAATACATTATTTTATTAAAAGCAAGCTTTTTTTTATAGACAATATAACAATAATTCAAAGTTTTATAAGCCTGATTTAATTTTCCAATTAGTCAAAATGCAACTTAAAAAAATAAAATCTGTCCACATCACTGATAAATTCTCTGTATAAGCTATCTTAGCAAGATGTCAACTTTGGAGAAAAACAAAAACAAACAATGTATCAAAAATGTCCAACTCGAACTATAATGGAAAAGCACCTTTTCAAAAAACAAAAAAAAAAACTAATAATTAAAGATTACAAGATCAATTTTTGAATAATCATTGTTTAAAACCCTAGATTTCAGTAACTTCATGAGAAAAATCTTTCAATAGGTTAATGATATATTACTAATATCTATCCAAGACTTTCAGAAAGGAACAAAATCTGTAGAGTAACATGTCAACTCATGTGTAATTTAAGTTAGAAAGATGAAAGGGAAGAAGGGTTCTATGAAAAAGATGTGCTTCATCAAAAATAGAAAAATACTTTAGAAAACAATCTTCATGAAGTAAGGAAAAAAAATTTACACAATACCATTAAAATTAAAAAAAAACTGAACAAAAGCCAGAAGGAAAAAATGTTTAAACAAGTATTTGATATGAGCATTAATAAATGTAGAAAATATGAAATTGCTGATTTGTGTTCATTCCCAAATGTTAGCAGATTGAACGCATAGTTTATTACTAGCAATGACAAACCAAAACATCAGTACAAGAAAAAAAAAAAAAAAATTTTAAAGTCTTTTCTAGTTCTGTTTTTTGAAAGATTCATACATAAAGCAATTAGAAAGCATATGCTGACGAGCAATTGAGTATAAATGCAGAAAAGAAATATTTAAGTCAATTCTAAAAGTCACAAGTTGGTGTTTATAAATATTTAATCTAGGGAGGTCAGATATGTCTATTTTAAGCTTCTCAAAAAATTATGAAAAGAGAACTATCTTACAAAGAGACAGACAATAACATTAACGTATATGAAAATAAAAATGAAATCAATAAAGACTTTCAGATTTTAGGAAAATTAAATTCATCTCTCAAATTCATGAAAATATATTAGTTTGTATGATCAATGCTGTCCTGACACCAGCAAAATTTTTTGTTCTCAAATGCCTAAATTATGTAAGGGGTAACTAAATTGAACACAGAATAAAGATACATTTAACTACCTTAAAAGTGATGTAATACCACATTTTAAAACTTGTTTCTGACCTTATTCAAATCATTTTTTTTAATGTTTAGAATGTCAACCACAAATTCATTTTTTTCCTGTTAAAAAGGATGTATCAATAGTAGATTTCAAATTAGGTTAAAAAATTACACAAATTTTAATATAAAAATCATTTACTTTAATATGAAATATCAAAATAGTTTTATACATCAGCTTAATATTCAGGTTTTAAAATTAGCAGCATTTTAAACAGATTATATATGGTTTATTTGTTATAAATGTAAGAATTATGTCAAAGTACAAGTGCTTGAGAAGGAGAGAGAGTTATAAAATTTTTTTTTTTTAATAAGCATTAATCAATCATATAGTTTGAAACAAAACATCCATAACTGACCAATACCAGATCATTTTTCCTGTTTGAAAATAAAAACAGTTATAGAAAAGAGAATTACAGCAATAGCACAGTAGAATAAAACCAGATAAGACATCACAGGTAAGTTCAGGTAACACTAAAATTTAGCATTTCAAACTAATATTTCCTGAATTAATTTTACAAAGATATAAAAAAAATAAATAAATAAATTAAAAAAAAAAAAAAAAAAACAAAGTATTTACTTAAAGTTATATTCATAAAGAATAATCAAATTAAGACCAATAGTATGTGTCAGTTATTGTCTGATATACATTTTATTACTAAAGGGTCAAATTTAAATTTATGAATTTTCAAAAGCCAATGTGACCATGTTTTATATTAAACATTCATATTAACACTAATATTCAATTACCTCAAAGCTTTAAAATTAACATAAATGTTATAAAAATTCAAGTAACTACAACTTAAAGAAACTATTTTAGCTCCAGACTTTCAATATACTGGTGCTAATGAAATCCCGTAAAAGAGAGAAGCTTTTCAGGAGACAGATGGGGTAAACACAATTCAGGGCAAGATTAAATAAATCAGATTACTTAAGATAAATTCAATCCTTAAGCTCAGTATTAATCTTAATACTATCAAACCTTTTTTATTAAAATAATATAACCATTATATTAGAGAGAAGATAAATTCAAGCCTATATCAAAACTAATAAAATAGATCAAAAAACAAATGAGAAGCCTTGTAATAAATTTTGGGACATTGTAAGATACTAACAAATCTTACAGCCCTAGTTTAAAGTATAAGTTACTTATTTTGCTTTTAACATGGACTATTGAATAAATTTTCAATAAAAAGTAACTATGAAAAGTTTATATAGTAATTAAGAATTGTGCACCATAAAGTAAATATTTTTCAAATGACCTTCAAAATTTTTTTTATTTGAGAAGATATTCAACATTTCAGCAAAATGTAAGATTCCATAAGCTCAAATGTAATTTCTTTACAACATTATCAAAAATAACAATTATATATTCATATTTCCGTTCTAAATTTTCTTCTTTCATATTCAGGTAGAATTATCAAACTCACTTTTTTTTATAGTAATCTTATTTAAAACTGACAGATTTTAAAGTAAAATTTTTCAAAATAAGTGCAGTAACAAAAATTTATTACCCCTTTTTCGTCAGGTACTTAATAAATTTCTAAATTAGCCTAATTTTTATCCAAAAGATTGAAATCTTAATCGATAGTTTGTAATTTCTATAGACAGCCAAATGGGTTTAGTAAAGAGATATCAAATTTGGGAAAGGTTTCAATAAAAAAATTTTGTTCTTCATGAAACATCAGCAAGAGCAATGCTGCTGCAGGATGTAACAAAAATAAATAGATAAATAAAAATAATTAGTATCATACCTGGCAAAAAATTATAGAATCACCTTGTAATTTGCATTTTTAAAACAAATACCAGTATTAGTCTATGCAAATTAATCTGTCATTAAAAAATGGTTTTTATAGACCTTAATGACTTACTGGACATGGCTAATTTTAATCCAATATGGTACCAAACAAGAGAGCTGACAATTGAAACAATGAATCAGATGGTAAGAAAAGATGTTGGTGGCTTCTATCAGCTTAGTCTAAAATTTGGTGCAAGTATAAACAAAATGAAAAGGTTAAAACCCTTTTCTTTTAGACCACAAAAAGCATTTAATGTCAGGAGAAAAACTTCAAAGCAATATGCCATGAAAATAATAAATAGGCAGAAACAAGAGTTAATGCTTGTAATAGAACTATAATAAAATAAATGATTGAAATGGGATTTACACACGATAGTCCAACAAAAACCAGCAGTAAGACTCTAGCAGAAGAAAAAAAATTACAATGGGCAATTATAATGTAGCTGAGTGGATGAAAGCGTTATTTCAGTGATAAATCATGAATCTGCATTGACCAAAGAGATATTACAAGGTTTTTCTTTCTTTTTGATGCCATTCCAATAAAATGAAAAAAAAAAAAAAAAAAAAAATTCCAACTCATTCATGATATCAGGATGCATGTCAGGTACAAAACCTGGGGAAGATGGCAATAAGTACCTCAACAATCGATGAACAGATGTACAGTAAATTTTGGACAATAGAAAATAGGTTTGGTGGTGATGAAATAATTTAAGATAATATCTTGCCACATGCCTAAGATTGTTAGAGCATTTTTTCAAGAAAGGTATATCAACATTAGGACAGCTAGTAGCTCTGATTTCAATCTGACTGAAAATGTATTGTGAATATATATATATATGAGAGAGAGAGAGGGGGGATATACAAGGATCTTTCCTGCAGAGCTGATCTGCCATTAAAAAAAAAAAAAAAAAAAAAAAAAAAAGTGGAAATCAGCTTCATAATGAATAATTGTTTCATTATTCAAATCCATTCCTCAGGAAATTCAAGTTGAAGGAAATGCAAAAAAATATGAATTAGAATTTTTTTGTTTAATGATTCCATATTTTTTCTGTTTCATTTGAACCCCCCCAAAGCAATCTAATTAGTTAAAATAATTACATTTAATTTCTTTGGATTAGTTTGGAGGCATATCAACCATTGTAGGTTATTTAATGCCAAATCCTTTATATATATATATATATATATATATATATATGTATATATATATATATATATATATATATATATATATATATATATATATATATATATATACACACACACACAAATATGATTTCTAAACATTTTGTAGATAACATTTTAAATGAACCTGAGCTCTTTTTGGCACACAGTTAAATTGTTTCACTTATTTCTACCTAATACTAACAATTCAATCAACATCAATCATTTGTTTACACAGTTTAATGATCAAACAGTTCTATTTCAAGTTATTCTGTTTAGTATAAGTCATTTGTTTGCACACAGTTTAAATATCAAAAAGTCTCTTTCGATCCATAGATAGGAACCTATCAGGCACTACCACTCCCAGGCCAGAATGGACCTGGGAGCAATGACAATGAAGGGGTGCTTCACATTCTCCAAAGCTCCAGCTTTACTGGAGCCTTACCATCAGATTGTTTACGCTCATCCAGGACACTTGTTGGGAGAGTCTTACTCCTCTGTAGAGATGCAATCAGGATATTCTACAGTCCCAGACAACAGGACCATAATTTGTTTGGAGGCATGTTTCATGAATTTTCAGATATTAGACAATTTGTTTCATCCAGGACTTATTTGTTTAGGGGGCAAACTGGATTCTCTAAATATGGTGATTCTATAATTTTTGCCAGAGTTGTATCTTCTGTTATGTGAATTTATCTTTTATAACAATAGCTACCATTTGAAACAATTCACTGGAGATTTATTGAGAACTAAAATAGTATAACTAATTGTGACCTCCTACCCAGCATAGGTCTTTTTTTTTTATAAGTTTCTTATAAATATTTAAGACAAATTAAACAATATTTTTTAATTCATTGTTTCTAGTTATCTAAGAGCCAAATTTCAAGGAAAACTATTCCTATACATGTGAATAAGCAATATTAACTTCATATACATGTTTTAAAAAGAAAAAACTTCCATAATAAAAACTTAAGAGTGCAGCTAGTTTTTTTCTTGAAATCACCTTTATAGATTCAGAAAATAGGAAGGCCTGCAAAAATATATCTAAGCAAAAAATACAAGAATCTTGTAAAGGAAGCTGATCAGGTTCTCCAAGTATACCAGATAAAAAATTACATATGTCTTTGTACCTCTGTAAAATCATTACAAAATGAATGTTATGTTTTTTGATTAGAAAGAAAAAAATAATTGGATTTAAGAAAAGCCTTTTTAACTAATTTTAATGATAAAAATGTGTAGGCAAAGTTGTGGAGGACAAGATGGTATTAAGAGTAAAATATATATTAGAGATCATTTTAACTAAGATACCTACTGCCATAATAATACATGACAGATTTAGAATGAGAAAGAAAAGTTGCTATATCTTTATTTTACCTTATTATATAGGTTTTTAAATTGCAAGTTTTGTAAATTGGCAGACTTTTATTTAATTGATAATTAAGTCCTTATAGCAACCTTTAAATATATAGTTTATGTATTTTAATACTATGTCAACAAAAGCAGGCAAATTAGTAAACATGATCCAGGGTCACTCAAATTTTATTCCAATCTGATTTTTTTTTCTCTAATAGAAAATATTAGTTTCAAAACATAATTTAAGAGCAATTTTCCAATCAGGACAAAATAAACAACTGTTCAGCTGTGTTGAATTAATTTAGATTTTACAGAAGAAAAACAACTTTAATTATTAAGTCAAGATTAAATTATTAAGAATGCACACACAAACTTATAATCAGTTTTGTTCGAACACTATTTTCATTATATTCTCTATTTCACTAATTATTCTAAAAATAAATAAAATAAAAAATTTACCAACCATCTATTTGATAATTGTGTCAAAAGTCTATTGGTGATAACAATATTCTTTAGCTGTCATAGCAGTAAAGAAAGAAAGAAAGAAAAAAAAAAAAAAAAAAGATCTGTTGACAAGATGTAAACAATGCATAACAGGCATGAAATGTATGCATGAAAGACTCAAATATAAAAATTTGAGCAAATACTTTCTGCTTTATAAATAGCTGTTTAAATTGTTTTGCAACACTAAATACAATATTTTAAGACCTATCCACATCTTCAGAAATTTAAATCATAGTATTATAGAAAAAATAACTACACAAATCTTGTTTCAAATATATATTCCTTTAATATACACGATTAAAACTGCCTAAAACACACAAAAAAAGATTTCACAAAATGGCCATGATTTATAACTCCAAAAAAAGAAAAACTCCTAGTGTTTCCATTCCTCCAAATCATAAATGAAAATAATTAGGAAAACAATTTTCCTTAACCTTTTTGGTGCATAAAGTCACTCAAATATACTAAATGCTAGAGAAATGCAACTTTAGTTCACATAACTTAAATCTTGTGCAATCTTATTCATACCCACTACCCTGAAAATGCATGTTAGATATACCCTTCCCATAAAAGAAAAATAAAGTAAACTTAATTACTTTTAAAACTTTAGTAAAAAACAGTCATTTTTAAAGTAATAAAAAATTCTCTAATAAACACACTTGTGTGATATACCCTCCAAAATGCCAATAGTATTTTGTAGTAGTGTGATTATAAAACTGATATTTTTTTTTTTTTTTTTTTTTTTTTTTTAAATTGCAAGTTTTATTAAATGGACAAAGAGCATTTGGTAACAAATTTACAGGCTGTAATGCAGCCAGTAAATTTGTTACCAAATGCACTGCACCAAAAGGGTTAAATTTATCTAACATTCAAAAAGATTCTTGATAGAACTATATTTTATGCATGTTATTTTAAATCTTTCTTAGCATTATCTATCAATACAACAAATTTGCAAATTGAAAATATTTAGAAATATCTTGTGTCTGCTTTGTTTTTATGCAAGATTCAAATCTTACCAAGACCTATCAAAAATTATCTGCCTGATAGTCAAGACTTTACTCTCCAAAAGAAATGTGTGCTTAGACATCAGAAGATACAGGTCACTGAATAATTCTAAAAGAAACAATACAAGTGTCAACAAATAATTCATAATGAAATATTTCCACTTATCAAAAACCTTTTTTTCATTAAACTGCCACATTTTTTAAACTGATTTTTCTAGGATCTGAAAGAATGGTTAGTTTTTTTTTTTTGTTTTTTTTTACTATCTTTAAGAGCAAAAAACACAACTAACCATTCTTTCCACTTACAACAGATCCAAGTTCATGGGTATACATTCTGATTGAAAAATGACAAAGATTCATCTGGATCAGATAAATACCAGTGAATATTTGATAAAATTTGTACAACTAGCACTCAAAATAGTTTAATGGAAATTAAACTTTGAATACAAATTTTAGTCTTAATTTTAGAAAAAATGTTTTGTTTAAACTAATATTTTTTTTTTAAATAAATATGCTTGAACATTTAAATTTTGTTTTCTGACATCTTTTATAATTGTGTTCATTGAAAATAAACGGGAGCATGTGTTTCAATTCAATACAAAGTAAAATACAAAGAATTTCATGTTTATGTTTGATATTCAGAATTAAGTTTAACCGTGATTTCATTTCAATAACTAATATAAAATTTAAATAAGTAACCAAAACCAAATTTTAGTCTCACTATCTTGCAATTGATCCAAATTTTAAGACAAGATAGCATGAAATGAAGTACATTGATATTTTAAATTATCTTAAAATATAAACATTATCAGCAGATAATGAAGATAAGGTACATCATAGCAACTAGCTTAACATTTTTTATATTCAACAATAATGTTGCAAAAGTTTATAATTTTTTTTCTATCAGATGATTGAAACATTTGTTGGTCAGGTCACAATATGATCATATTTAGGAAAGAGTAAAATAAACATTTCTTACCAAGAAAAACACGAATTTTATGAACTTTTAAATGCAAAAAATACTATTAATGTAGTCCTAAAAGAAAGACTGCAAATACAAAAATAAAAGGTATAAATATAAATATCTTAAGGGGGGGGGGAATACCAATCAAAAATCTAATTAAAATAAGAGATTGAGTCTTACTACAAAAAACATTTGAGTTTTGAACTACATACATAAAATATAAGCAAAAACGGACAGCTCCGAAAAAAAAGATTTCATCCAGATTTGTTTTTATAATTAGATTATCTTTAAAAATAAATTTCAATTAAATATAAGAACGTGATAGTGAGATATTTACCACTGTTTAAACAAGAATCCCAAAGTTGGTTTATAATTTACAGAGATTAATATTTCACACGGTCTCATGTTTTTATGCATTTAAATATTTACAACTCATATCAATATCTACCTTTATAATGAAATATGATACACATTTTAGACATAAAAACCAAGCAAATATAAAATAAATTGAATCAATCAATCAGGAAAATGATTATAAACAGCACTAAAATATATTTCATAAGCTGGAGTTTGTAAACAAACATTAATACGAACTAATAGGTGAAATAAAGATAACTTTAGACTATTCAAAATTTTAGAAAATAGAGTTTTTATTTGTATCATTTCATACTCTTTAAGCCTTTTTCTAAATAAATTTATAATATGAACGCAGGATTAAATCGTCAAATTCTTTTTAATCGGGGGGGGGTCATACATGGGGGTGTTGGACACCCACGTGGTTAACGCGCTAGATGAGATCATTGTTAAAGAGATCAATTCTCACGAGGTACTCTAAAACTTCTGGCCTTATGCCACAACTAACCTAAGCAAGCAAATAACTAGACAGAGGAGATGTTAATAATATTATTTTATTCTAATGACAACTCTTAACTTTTCAAGGATTGTTTCGTATAAAGATTAAAATTCTGATTCTAGACAATATTACTGAATTTACTATCAGGTTATATATATATATATATATATATATATATATATATATATATATATATATATATATATATATAAACTCACTTTAAAAAAGTTTTGAAAAAGCCTCTTAAAATTTTGTAGAGATCACACGCACAAAAAGGGGAAATACTATTCAATAACCTACTTTTAGTTGTTATTTTTACTTATGAAACAAATATAAATCGCTGAAAATTTTAAAACTAAATCAATTATCAGAAAAAAAGATTTCAACACCATATTCCAAGTTTTTATTTTATTTTAATAACCTAAGTTTTCTCAAACACTTTTAATGGAAAAGTATTCATTATTACATCAACCATTTTTATTTAGCAAATTTAGCCACTCTAAAATAATTTTCTTTAAGACAGAATAAATAAGTGACAGAAAGAAATTTTAAGTCTTGCGTCAATTCGAAAAACGATTTAAAGAAAAGAGAAAAAAAGAAAAGGGTAATTTTAAAAAGAAAAAAATCGACATTGCTCTGGAGTCGAAATAAAAACGTTGTTAAACGAGGGTACTTAATTATATTTTCCCCAATATATACTAACACGCTTTTAAAATAGGTTTTTATTTTATTTTTTGACATTTTATATAGAATATTTCGGTTATTCCTGCAATTCTAATAATAAAAGCAACAGTGACAGTGGTAGTAGCAGGCATTGTTTTTGTATGTAACAAAAACAGTCTAAACGGATAATTTTTTTAAAAGAAATTGAATAAAAAAAACAAAACAAAAAACAACAAATGAATATCCCAAAAGCAAAACAAAAACGGTAAAACAATTTAAAACAAACAACTGAACTTCAGAAATGTCTGTTAGAGAGTAGATATTAAAAAGAACCTTTAAAACTAAAAATGCTATAACAACACTAAATCTCTTCGCTTCCGCCCGCCATGTTGAATGGCTTTACTCTTATTCTATTCGAAACCGTAAATTTTTTCCCTGCATTTCTCCCGCACTTTCACCTTTGATTTATACACAATTGACAATTTCAACACGGTCAGTAATTCCGGGAACCAATCCACTAATCATCCCTTCAATCACTTTTATTAAATATAAGCCCACAATGACGTGTAAGCCTTCGTTTTTAAAACAGAAAACGAGATAGATATAGTTTTTAAAGAGATATACTCACAGGGAAGGCCCTAATGCGCATTTTCGTGTCTCTCTTCTGTGTTCGCAAGCCGCCACTCATCCTGAAAATTCTCTCCAAAAGGTTGCCACCAGCCAAAAAAAATATCAACTATTTTATAAATATATTTAGAGATTTATGTATATATATATATATAAAATTCCAAGTTATATATACATATATACACACTTATATATATGTGTTTCAGACCTCAGACAAAGTATTGTTAAATGTGGGGGGAAAGCGTGTTGTACTTACTCTAAAATGTACATTATAGACTAGTGTCTGTGTGTACAAGCAGACAAAATCTCAATAATAAGGAGATGAATCTTTCCTATATGTATATTTATAGATAAGATAAATATGGTGTCTTATTTGTTGTAATAAGAAAGTATTTTTTCTACAGAACAGGGCGTATTTTCTTTTTTTTTTTTTTTTTTTTTTAGAGAAAAAAAAAAAAAAAAAAAAGGAAGGAAGACTTCAGATTTTCATTATTATTAGTCTTAAATTATTTCACGGGAGGGAAGATGAACTGCTGTTTTTACTTGACAGATTTTCCTTTTTTTAAAAAAAAGTTCATATATTTCAGTTAACAGCCTGAAAAAGAAAATTAATTTAATAAATTTAAGGTGGAAGTGGGAATTATATTGGATAATTCTAAAAGGAGATGCAATTATTTTTTCCTTAGTTACTTTTCTTTCTCGTCAAGCTTAAAGAGAAGGGAGGCTATAATATTATAAATCTTTTTATGCAATTTTTCTCCTCCCCTTGTTTTCTTTCCTTGTAAAGGCGATCTTTAATATTTTTTCCTCTCTCCTTTCTTTCCAATTCCTCCTTTCTGATATTATTTTTCTGTCCTTTCTCTTAGAGTTATTATAACTTATTCTTATCCTTCCCACAGGCGAATCAAGTCTTGTTCCATCGAGCTGAGTTTCTGCTTCATGGTGACCTCGCCATCATTTTTGTGTTCTACTCGTTTTGTCGACAACGATCGTCGTCTTTACACCCCGTTCCGTGACAGCGTCGGTTTCCGCCAACACAAAATAGTCCCTCCAACAAATATCGATGCCTTCATTTATACTTTGTGGGAAAAAATTCATAACAATGAAAAGTTCAATTTTTTCAATAAATCTATTCTATCTGTGAGCTAAAATTTACAATTTAAGCTTTGTATCGTCAACAACTTGCACGATCTCGTTTTTCGAGATTGGTGCCATCACGGCAAATGTACTCTGACGCCTAGCAGTTAAAGGTCAATGCCCAACAAGTCCAGCTGTTTTGTTCTTCATAATTTTATTTTAGGTTAAAAAGATGAGTGAGAGCCATTTGAAAAAAAATATTTAATTTATATTTTTCGATATTTACAAATGTAATGTTACTTAACCTGAAAAAAAGAAGTTTTTTTAGATTTGCCTGTAATACGCAACAAAAAAATAAATCCTCAGATTAAAGTTAGCCACTAAAAAAGTTATTTTAAAAGTTCAAGTTGTATCTGCGGTATTTTCTTTGTTCTTGTTGGCTTTACAAGAATTTTTTTTTAAGTTTCGTGGCACATGTACACGTAAGTAGATTGGGGTAGTTGTATATGTGACAAAATAAACGAAACAAAATGTAGAGCCCAGAGGTCAAGTTTGCTAAGTTCTTCGTGGGTTGATTTTTTATATATATATATATATATATATATTAGTATCATTTTTTTGTCATAAATCCACTGACTTTAAGGGACACAAATCTTTTCGAGACCCTGACCCTAAAAATTTACCATGCAATTATAACTTCTACAAAAGTCACGCACGCAGACATAAAAACACGGATGCCTGATACAATTATGGGCAAAACAGGTGTAAAAATAAATAAATAAATTACTTTAACTAGTAGTACTAACTACAGTACACACAGTAAGTCTAATGCTGAATTTAGAAAGTGTACATTTTATTTACAGCGATGTTTTTTAAAAAAGCATTAGCTTCTGCTTCTCTCTTGTTTACAGTTAGTTATATTATCATTAGGAATGGTTTTTAACAAACAAACTAATATTGAATTATACTTGTTTGTACGGCATTAGCTTTTCAGTAGTACTTCAAAGAAAAGAATAATAGACACGTAGGTTTAGACACAGCTGATGTGATAAAAGTGTGCACATTTTAGTATATGTCAAAACTCAAATTGACATGTGGGATAACTACATCGAACTAAGCAGCTTAAATTCAAACAACTATTACATGGATCTTAGTGTGAAAAAAGGGGATCTAAATACATAAGCCCTCCTTGTACACGTAAGGAGTTTAAATATCTTCCTAGTACTTTTGAAGAACACACATTAAATAAATACGAAACCAAACCTACTACTTTGAAATTTGTGATTTAAAATGGAAATAAATCACTGATGACTTAAAATATAATATTAGAATATTCATTATCTTTGATATTTAATGGGGTATCTGAAAAATTCTTGAGAAGGAAAAAAATCATTGTTTTCTTCACCTTTTTGTTTTTTACTATGTTCCAAAAAAGTTCAATCTTTTTTAGAAATTATATTAGATATTTGATAAACATGCAAGGCGGGATTGATTTTTGAAAAATATGTTTATTTAGAACCTCACGATACTTTCTTGCTTGCTTGTCGATTTTTTATTGTTTACATTCATGTTAATTTCATCCTTAATTTAAAACTGATAAAAATTTATTTTAGAGGCAAACATAGAAAACAATGATATAAATGTCTTTGTAGATGTTTTGTTACCTATTTGACTATTTTGAACTTAAGATATCTGTAATGATACATACAGACTTTAAAGTTTCTTATAGGAACATCAGATTTTTTGCTCTTTTCAAAAACAAAAATTCATATATTTTCCATCAAATGTAGAACAAGGAGACTTGTACAGTGTAGATTTAATCTTCTCATGAATTTCATTTAGAGAGTTTTTTTTAATAACCTAGTACAAAGTAAAATCATTTAACTAAAAATGAATTGATTGCAAATTCCTTGGTTTGAATACTGCCGATATAAAGAACAAGCTAAGAACAATTTTAGCCCATTCTTAATCTGGCTCAGACAAATTGCATCACATTCCTGTATGGACTTACCCATACAACAGGTAGGATGTGACACAAGGTCAAATTTCAAGTAGAATAAAGCTGGTTTGAAATCTAGAGTTTTCTTTCTAGACTGGTTGCTTAACCAAGGCTAAAGAACCCAGCCACCCTACTATTTACCCATCACTATGTGGGAAGAACAGTTACATTCATGCCTTTTCCAAGCGCATTAGTGTGAAGTGAAATGCCAACAGCCTCATCCAGGAGTTGGACTTGGGTCACCAGATCACCAAAGTTAAGTAGTGACAAGCCTGCTCAGTACTTAGAGGAGTGAACAACAGGTACTGTAAGCAGTATAAAGCTTATGTACTTGCCTAAAAAATTTTAGTATGTATTTACCCAACCCTCATTCATTGTGTATACAATAAACTTATTTACAAATCCTCTTTCAGCATACATTTTTTCCCTAGGCATTATGTGGACTTCTGTTATACCAATGGCTCTCATAGATTAGATGGTAAAGCAGTTGGTACTAAGACCAAGCTACCTCAAGGTAAAAAGGAGGTAATTTTAAGTCTCACTGAGAGTGTATTCTTTATTCTTGTATCTGATTCACACTGTTGATCTCTGTATATAGAACTGATGACTCAAGTGAGTTTAGTTTCTTTGTTTTAATGGCATATCAACCATCATGAGTTATTTAATACCAAAGCCATCCTTATAGAACAGTTGTGGTACTATTTAACCCACAATTGGGGGAGGATTAGAAGGTTCATACCTTTCCTAATGTTATTAGTTCAAAAGTGAATGTAATTGCGTGAATGCAGTTTAAACTTGCTTACTTCAAGGCCATTGTCCCGCACTTTAGCCATTATTCTAGGGGGACTCCCTCCTCAAGTGAATTGCAATTAAAAGCAACTAGAAGTAATAGGATGAAGGATAATACAAGTCAAAATAATTAATAATAATACTATCTGTCCCTTTTATAATCAAATAGATTTTTGTACACGTCTGCCTTTTCTTTGTTTCTTCACATCTTTCCACTTACATGTATGTTCAAACTGTTAAGTATAAATTGTTATTTCCAAGAGAAGAGTTATGTCCTTGTACAGATACAAAAATAATTATCTCCCTAAGGTTGTTTATATATATTTCCCTAACTCTCTGTATGAGCAGGGTATGACACAAGGTCAATTTTTAATTCCTCAGTCAACTAGGGCTGTAGAATACAATGACTGCATTTCTGCTGAGGAGTAAGACCCCTCCCGTGACTGTCCTGGATATGACACTAAACAATCTGATGGCAAGGCTCCAGTTATGCTAGAGCTTTGAGGAATGCAGAGTTCCCCTTCATTGCCATCGCTCCCAGGTTCACTCTGGCACAGAGTGGTAGCACCCAATAAAGTTCAATCTATGAGTCAAATTGAACTAAACAGTGTACTTATGCTAAACTGAATTGCTTGAAATAAAACTGTTTTGACATTTAAACTGCATACTTATGCTAAACTGAATTGTTTGAAATGGAACTGCTTTTGTATGCTAACATTAATTTTTTTTAAAAATAGAACTGTTTTTGACTTTGAAACTGTACTTGCACTAAACTGAATTGTTTGAAATAAAACAGTTTTGACATTTAACTGCGTGTAAACAAAAAAAAAAAAGTAAAAGTTGGTGATCTTAGTTGACGGTGACCTGAAGGCTCCAATTTCAATAGCTACTACACCAAGGTGAGGGGAGGGTGCTACTTCATTCCCCAGGAGACCAGGGTTCAATCCCTGGTCGAGTCATACCAAAGAGACAAAAAATGGTACTGGGTACGGCCTTGCTTAACACTCAGCATTATAAGGTATGGATCAAGTGTAAAGTGGAGAACCTTGGTGTAGTAGTTATTGAAAAGGGAGCCTTTGGGTCACCCTCAACTAAGGTCGCTAACATTACTTACCACAGAATGGAATAAACAAAAACTATCCTTATACTAAACTGAATAGTTTGAAATAAAACACTTTGACTAAATTAAATAGCTTGAAATAAAAATGTTTTTGACAATTAAACTGTACTTATGCTAAATTGAATTGTTTGAAATAGAACTGTTTATTTGTATAAAAATGGATTTGGCATTAAATAACCTACTACGGTTTATATGCCATAAAACCCAAACAAACAAACAATTTTTAAGCAGAGTTTAACTGGTTTAAATTAAGAGTTTTCCTTTTCCTTGACCAGTTGCCATAACAAGGTTGAAGAGCCTAGTCTGCTCTACTATTTACCAATAGTTGGATTGATACCTTTCCCTAGGGTATTTATACTTTGTCAAATGCAAAGTCTCGTTCTGGGTTTAAGTTGTGTTACCATGTCCATTTCCTACAACCATAGCCTTAGATAATTTGTATGTTTTTTAGGGGCCTCATAAGATGTCTCATGACTTTTTTTGCCTCAGTTCTTTGAACTGTAGAAACATTGTATCTGACTCTGTCAAGAAATGGCAAAGCCACATATTATACACAAGTACATAAATTCATATGTTTCTATTTTTTGCCTTGTTATTCATTCAAAACAGAGATGGGTGCATCTAGGATGTTTTTGTAATGAAGCAGTGTTTTTATGCTAAATTAGAATAGGAATTCTTCCAAGCTATAGCTGTGTGAGTACTACAGTATGATTGCACCACTTGGATGAGTAACACTTAGAGAAAAAGCTTAATGGGAACTACAAAAGGATACAGCAAGCTATTTTGAACAAATCCTGCCAGCAGCACCCTATAAAACAGCAGCTGTTCGACCACTTACCTTCCATCTCACAAACTATTCATGTAAGATAACCAAGACATGTTGGGCTCTGCTAAAGAAGTGAAGAACTCATAACTGATTTTACCCTATGGACTCCTACACATGAATGCACCAGTTGGTTGGTTGGTTGGTTGTTTAGGTTTTATGGCATATTAACCTTTATTGGTTATTTATTGCCAAATCCATTTTCATACATATAATCAGTTCTGTTTCAAACAATTCAGTTAAGCATGAGTACACAGTTTAATTGTCAAAAACATTTCTATTTCAAGCTATTCAGTTTAGTCAAACAGTTCTAATTCAAACAATTAAGTTTAGTGTAAGCACAGTTTAAATGTCAAAAACAATTCTAATTCAAACAAATCAGCTGAGCATAAAAACAGTTCTATTTCAAGCAATTCAGTTTAGCATAAGTAGGCAGTTCAATTTGACCAATAGATAGGACCCTATCAGATGCTACCACTCCACGCCAGAGTGGACCTGGGAGCAATGGCAATGAAGGGGTTATCATAGTCAACCGACTACTCATAAACCAAACAAAAACAAAACAAACAAACCTCTTTCCAAGAAGTGATGAGTCACTGATGTTGTCAGCCAATAGTATTTAGGAACAAGTCATTAAGTGACTAAATCGCTCCACACAGAACGTTCTTTTTGAAATATTAAATTCAGCCTGTCTTTCTAAGGACAGTTCTCAACTAATGGACAAAATAGGTAGTATTAAAAAACACATGGTTGAATTAGAATGAAGTTTCTCACTATAACATAGTAATAATAAGCAAGGTCATCCAACATAGACCACATAGCATAGTAGCACAGGGTAGATATAAAACCAGATCAAATCAGTTGGGCTGGACGTCAGCCTTGGGTGAGGGAGAAACCAGATTCTCCCCTGGTCGTCCTATGACTGAAGCCTAATCAGCAGCTGCCCACGAGGACTGCTCAAAGTTTCCCCTAAAGCCGACATCCTGATTCCAGCCGCAAACGACGCAGGAAGATTGCCAGCCTCTCAGCTTAAAAGTCCTTTTCAGGGCTACTCTGAAAGTCTACCAAACACCTCCTGAGATGGCACTATGCAGCAGACACAACTACCAGCCTCTCAATCTAACTGCCCTTTTCAGGGCTAATTCAGAAAGTCTAATACTCTTTGAGACGGCACCAGCAGCTACCTTCTTGCACTGGCAACCACTTCACTGCAGCAGCAACTACCACTCCTACTCTGGCAACCACTTCCCTGCAGAAGCAGCTACCAGTCCTGAACCAGTGACCACCTTCCTGCACCAACAGATACCAGTCCTAAACCAGTGACCATCTTCCTGCACCAGCAACCATCTATCCAACAAACACTAGTCTTATACCAGCTATCCAGATCTGCTCCAGCAACTAGATCCTGCTCCAACGATCACCATCCGGCCTCGGCGATTGCTCACCATACGCTTTTCTGATTGCTATTCGCCATTATAAAGTTTGGCCTTTCGAAGCAACACCCTTGTTTTGTCATTCTTGCCTAGTTCATGTCAATCACTTATATTTCAAAAGTTTGCGAGGACCAGTATATTTATCTGGCTTCCGCAACAGGGTATTCTGCATTCTCTAAAGCTCCAGCATTACTGGAACCTCACCATTAGATTATTTAGTATCATATCCAAGACACTCATTGGGGGGTGGGTCTTACTCCTCTGCAGAGATGCAGTCGGGATATTCTATAGCCCAAACTGACTGGGCAAGAATGAACTAGTGTTAGCTAAACAGCAAAAAATTACATTTATCAGTTCTGTGTGGACACTGGATGCCAACCTAGGGACTTGCCAAGAACAATGACCTTTGGGATTGGATGGTGTGAGAGAGCCAAGGAAATTCATAATGTTAACACACCTTGATAATGATGACGACATCTATCAAAGCTGTTTATCTAATAAAGTTGTGTTTTTATGCTGAATTGTTTACCATAACACAAGCCAATAATAAAATTTTTCCATGACTGTTTATATGTGTTTTGAACTAATTTTGTGGTGCTGATTTAAAAAATGTAGTCTATTTTTATCAATTTTGTATCATTTTTTTGTGCAACAGAAATACTGTATATCAGGTAAAATTAGAGCAGTGATGATGTTCTGGAGATAACCATGGTATTGCTCTTTCCACATAATGTAATAAAATGTATGTCATTGTTTGAATTTCAGAATGAAAAAAAAAGGTTTTTTTTTGGTATGCAAGATTTTCTTATTTTACTTTGATTTGGTGATTCATTGTATTTGGCAGAATTAAGTATTTTTGTGTGTTTGAGTGATAGTTGAGATGTGGCAATAAATTTGAGTATTGCTGTAACTTTTTTTTTTCATTGCATGACAATATTATGCACTTTATTCCAACCTATCAATGGGAAAATCACTAGAAAAATACAGTATGAGGCATATTAAAATTTGGGAATTTGTTTAAGAATTTTCTGAAACTTTTTGTCAAATTTTAGCTCTCTTTCTTTATTTCAATGTTGTCTCTATATTTCAGTGATATAAACTTATTTGAATTTTTTGATAAAATTTCAAAGACTATTGAAATTTTCTGAAATTATTGAATTCGTTTTATTTAATGAATCATCTATAGGAAAGCCTAGTTATGTGTTTTCCCATGTATGCTTTTTTGGCAAGAAAAGCCTTTATCTAATTAACAAGATTTTCAGAAAGCTATCAAATAGCTTCAATGAAATTGTCTGTACAGTTTGCATAAATGAATTTATCTTTAAATTTTTGCTTTATGATTACAGGATGAAAATAACAATCAATGAATAGTATTTTTCCCAATATATTGTGGCTTTCTGTAGCAAAACATCCAGACATGCTTGACAAAAATAAATGTTTTTTTTGTTTTTTTTTTTAAATCAGTACCTTGAAATTGTTTGAAAAACTTAGAATGTCTCATGGGACAAAATTTTATCTCCCTACACATCACACATTTTTCTGTAAATTTCACATGGTCTGCACTTCTTAGCCAGCTAAAATTTGAATGACAGACCTCTGCTCAAGCCTGGAGCATGCTGTTTTAACTTACCTCCATTTTGAATATCCTTAAAACAAATGTTTTTGCAAGGTTAAAATAATTTTTGTGGTAAACCAATTCCAAACAATGCATTTATAGAAAAAATTCTGAAAACATTTCTTTTGTTTTTTTAAAAAAAAATCCCCCAATATTTAGTGAATGACCCTCATATGCATCCTATTAAAATTCTAGATAAACTATGTATTTACCCAACCCCTCCACTATGAGCAGGCTATGATACAAGGTCAATTTTTAAGCAAAGTACAGCTGGTTCCTTCTACATTGGTTGCTTTACAAAAGTTGATGATCTTAGTCTAACCTAATATTTACCAATAGATGGAAGGAGAACTAACAGGTTCATATCTTTCTGAGGGGCATAAGCAAAAATGTTTAGAGTTTCATTTAGGATTTGAATTGGGTCATCCATTCCATTTCTTACAATGGTAATCATTACATTAAGAACGCTTTCTAATTCTTGGTAAAATAAATGAAGTCAGAATGAAACAATCTTATTTCATGTTTATTTATTAGGCTTGGCTTAGTCAGGTACACAGGCCTTAGATTCCTTTTTACCTTGTGGGATAACCAGCCCTTGCCTGTAGTATGTTTTTTATGATGACCACTAGGAGGTGATACAATTGCTGTAGGGACTCATCTAGGAACTTGAAGAAAAAGGCAAGAATCTAGCTTCCTTTCAACTTGACATGCTGTAAGGTGAAGATATCAATTTCATCCATCTGGGAGGATCCCTTTACAGATCTGACTCTATCAATGACAAAATACACAAATAAAATATCACTTTATGCTATCAGTGCTTGACATAAACCTGACACAACTAAGAACTTTACCAAGTATGTATTTCTATTACAAACACACTTGCACATATTTCTATAACAAATATAATTTCACACCTTTCCTTTTTTTGTATCTTCTTCCTCTTTGGCTTAAACAACAATAAAAGTTTTAAGTTACAAGAATTGTCTTGAATTACTTCCTGAATAGAACACCATTCTTGATTCTCACTAAAACTCTAACTGCCAACTGTTGCATCTAAATGGTTACCTATTTAAGTACTGAGCAGGTCTATTGTTACATAACTTTAGTGATCTAGCAGGAACTGGTACTCAACCCTAAGTCAAGCTTATTTCATATTTTGCCAAAAAATGCTAAACATTCTATAGAATGCCTAGGTTTCTCACTATGCAGGGATATATTTACCTGACCCCTCCACTATGGACAGGACAAGGTCAATTTTTAATTTTTTAATGAGTAGAGTGTCCGCTAATGGTCTGGTAAACCAGGGTTCAATCTCAGGTCGAGTCATACCAAAGACTCAAAAAATGTTACTTGATATCGCCTCGCTTAATATTCAGCATTATAAAGTAGAAATCAAGGGTAAAGTGGAGCAATCCAGAGAATGGAGTAACGCCCCCCCTACACCTCGGTGTAGTAGCTATTGAAAAGGGAGCCTTCAGGTCACCCTCAACTAAGGTTGCCAACTTTACTTTTTACTTACAACTAATTTGAATTCAAATTTTTCCTTCTCCTAGATTGGCTCCAATACCAAAGATAAATAACCCAGTCTGGCTTACTATTTACCCATAGCTAGGGAGAGAACAGATGGATTCATACCTTTCACAAGTGCGTAAACATGAAGTACAGGATTTGAACTCAGGTCACCAATTCCATTTCCTATGATGATAATTGTTATGCTTAGCACACATTACGCTATTCAGGTAACATCATCTTTTCTGCTAACAAGATCTGGACTGGCCCAGTTGGCTGGGGCTGCAGTATATAATGACTGCATCTCTGCAGAGGGGTAAGATTTCCCCAACGAGTGTCCTGTATATGACACTAAACAATCTGATGGTGAGACTCCAGTGATGCTGGAGTTTTGAGAAATACAGAATACCCCTTTATTGGCATCACTCCCTGGTCCACTTTGGCCTGGAGTGGCAACACCTGATAGGCTCCTATCTATGGGTTAAATAAACTAAACAGTATACTTATGCTAAATTGAATTGTTCGAAATAAAACTATTTTTACATTTAACTGTGTGTAAACAAAAAACTGTTCTTATTATAAATTGAATTGTTTGAAATAGAACTGTTTTTGACATTTAAACTGTGTACTTATACTAAACTGAATTGCTTGAAATAGAATTGTTTTGATATTTAAACTGTGTGCTTATGCTAAACTGAATTGTTTGAAATAGAACTGTTTATATGTATAACATACAATGGTTGATATGTCATTAAACTAAACCAAACCAAGATCTGGACTGTCTTGTACTTATCAGTTAATGTGGGCACCTCATGAGATTAATGTTTAGCAAGCTAGATTAGCAGACCATTCATGATGATTTTCAGTTCTCATTGGGCACTCTATACTTCTAGCCTTGTGTGATACCTAAGATAAGCTTAGTAAATGACTAATTATCAGTTAATTCATTACTTTGTGATAAAGACCTGAGTATATTTGCAAATTTCATTTAGTCTGGTATAAGGCAATGCTAAAGAGGAACCTTTGAAGATCCAACTCACTCGAGTAGTTAATTGCCTGCAATGAACATAGTTTATGTTCTTCATTTTGATATCTATATTTACTTTAGCTTTAGAATGGGAAGGTTAAGAATACTTACTGTATTGCAGTATGTGAATAATGTATGCCTTGAAAATCAGAATTCAAAATCCTAACTTATACCTAGGCTTGAACACTGATCTCTAGCATAATCAGAAAATATACTATTACCATGAGTATGTAATTACCCAACCTTTCTGCTACAGGCAGGATGTGCTACAAGGTCAATTTTCAAGTGAAGTAAAGCTGGTTTTAATAGAGTAAAGCTAGTTTGGATTCAGAGTTTTCCTTCTCCTAGACAAGTTGCCTAAAGAACACAGTCTGTCCAGCTGTTTACCTGTAGTTTTTGTATAGCATCATTATAGCATTAACAGCTTCTTTGAGAAGACCACATGCTTGAGGTATTTGCTACATCTTTCCCCTGTGTAAGATTGGTTTGGTTTGGTTACTTTGTTTAATAGCATGTCAACTTTCATAGGTTATTTAATGCCAAAACCATCCTTATAAACAAATAGTAGTGGTATTATTTAACCCACAACTGATGGGATAAGAGAGTTCATGCCTTTCATAAGGGTAATAGTCCAAAAGTGAATGTAATAGTATAGAGTTCGAACTCACTCACTCACTACAATGTCACATTTCAGCATCTTAACCATTACCACACAAGTAGTCCCCCAATGAGTCAGTGATATTTTCCAAAAGCTTCATAACTTATAAAATGTAGACCAGTTCTTATTATCTTTTCATGTAACTTTTTCACTCCATTATCCTAACTTTAAGATTCTTTAAATTGGTTCCCATTAAAGTTTCTCTCGGTTTACTCTCCAAAGTAAGAAAGTTGGTTGGTTGGTTGTGTTTCATGACATATCAACCCTTGTAGGTTACTTTATGCCAACTCCTGTTTATATATATATATATATATATATATATATATATAATTTGTAAATGAATTGTTTGTAGGTAACATTATTTTTAAACAAGCCAGAGCTTATTTAGTTTCAAGTATTGTAAATGATTAAATATTTCTATTTGAACTAGAGATGGGATCTTAACTGGTACTATTTCTCCAGGAGGTGCCTGTGGTGTAATGGATATCGTTGTAGGAAATGGACACGGCAATATAAGTTCAAATCCAGGACGAGACTGATTGCATTTCACATAGCACTAATACCCTTGGGAAAGGTATGAATCCAATAATTCTCCCCCCAGCTATGGGTAAATAGTAGGGCAGACTAGGTTCTTCAGCCTTGGTGAGGCAACTAGTCTAGGAGAAAGAAAACTCTGAATTCAAACCTGTTAAACTCCACTTAAAAATTGACCTTGTGTCATATCCTTCCCAAGCGGAGGGGTTGGTAAATATGGGTACTATTTCACCAGGTCAGAGAGAACTTGAGAGTAATGATAATGGAGGGGTACTCTACATTCTCCAAAGCTCCAGGAATGGAGCCTCACCATCAGATGCAGTTTAGTATCATATACAGGACACTCATTGGGGTGGGGTCTTACTCCTCTGCAAAGATGCAATTGGCATATTCTACTGCCCCAGCCAACTGAGTAGAAAGTTAGAAAGATATGTATGCATGAAACATTTTTAATGAAAAAACAAAATACGAATGCTAAAGAACCATTAAGCAATGTTTTTACTTGTCATGACTAAATCAGCTGTATAGATTCATTCACTCTAATAGTGAAATGAGCAGAAAATAGTGGATATTATTGCTTAGTGAGTAGAGTATTCGCCAATGGTCCAGGAGATCTGGGTTCAATCCCAGGTTGAGTCATACCAAAGACTTTAAAAATGGTACTTGATACTTCCTTGGTTTGGTTTCTTTGTTTAATGGCATATCAAACTTTGCAGGTTATTTAATGCCAAAGCCATTCTCCTAGAAGAACAGTCGTGGTATTATTTAACCTATAGCTGGGAGGATAAGGGGGTTCGTACTTTTCCCAAGGGTATTTGCCTGAAAGTGAACGTAATAGCGCGACTGGAGTATGAACTTGCGTACTACGATTCCGCAGTCCACCGCTTTAACCATTACACCATGAGGACACCCCCTCTTTGATACCTCCTTGCTTAACACTCAGCAATATAAGGTACATATCAAGGGTAAAGTAGAGCAATCCAGGGAAAGGAGTAGTGTCCTCCCCTACACCTCAGTGTGGTAGCAATTGAAAAGGGAGCCTTCTAGTCGCCTTCGACTACAGTCACCAACTCTACTTATTGCTTATATACTTAACATGCTGATATATTTGTAGACATCCATTTTTTAACAACCATTTCACGGAAATCTGTTTTTATTTATTTTTTATATCTAGCTCGTGTAAGTTAACTTCACAAGCTAAAAGTCAGCAATTTGGTAGAATCAAACCACAGAATTTACTCAAACAATTGAAATTGATGCATATTAAATTGTTGTATTCGTACACAGGCCAGGTAAGTGAGAAAGGAAAGCAGAGATTTAATTAGTCATTAAAACCTCATTAAAAACAATGAGACCTTTCCTCAACGAATTTAAGAAAAAAAATTCTGCCACTTTTCCAAGAAAAGGCTTCCCAATGGTTAACTTTTCTGTTAAATTTCAATTACTCTGTCATTGGGACTTAGAAAACACTGACTGTATTAAATCCCCACTTCCAAAAGAGAGATATCCTGAGTTGGACACTAAACTGCATCTGGTGTTGAGGCTCTAGTTTTAAAGTGCTGAGGAGTATGGAGTACTCCTCCATTGCCATTACTCCCAGGTCCACTCTGGCCAAAAGTTGTAGTAACTGTTAGGGTGCAAAAACTTTAGAAACTACACAAGAAATGTGAATATAAACATACAATGTGAACAATTCCAAAACCTCTAGGTATAAAATAACCTCAGAGAGAGTCTCCTTGTGGTGTAATGGTTAAAGTGATGGACTGCGGAATCGTAGTAAAATAACCTCAGACATATTGGCATGCTGTTAAAATCAATCAATCAATCAATCATTTGAACTCAAAGAAGTCATGACTAGAGAAATTTTCTCGGCATAGAAAAACACTTTTCTCTAAACAATACAAATGTAACATTCTTAGAGATTTAAAACCTTTTATGTAGTCATTGTGTTACAGCAAGACTAATTCAGTACTGTAAAGAAATCCCAGATGATGTGGTTATAAAACAATATAAATGGAAACAAACAATGAAATATAAATTTCTTCAAAAACAGTACTGAGTTTCCAGTAACAAGTAGGTTTATATCTTTCTCAGCTCAGTCAAAATTGAAAAACAGCTTTTTAGGTTAGACAAAACTTCTTTTAATCCAGCCAGCAGGCTTAGAATATGTTGCTTGTACTCTCTACAGAGGGTAAGACCCTGCTCCAAGGGGTGTAACAATAATCTACATATAATAGTAAGACCTCAGTTCTGGGTAGTATAGAGTACTCCTTCATTGCCATTACTCCTAGGTCCACTCTGATCTAGTACCTGTTAGGATTCCATCTATTGATCAAAAAGATCTATTCAAAAAATTATTAGTATTAGATAGGAATACTTCAAACCATATGCTTGTAAACAAATGAGTATCATTAAATAAAAACAGTTACTTGAAATCATATAATTGTGTATGAATTATTAGTATTAGATAGAATCACTTGAAACCATATAGCCATGTAAATTATTTGTGTTAGATGGGAATACTTGATACCACATTACTATATGCAACCAAATTATTATTATCGACAAATAAAGAAGTGTGATTTTTAAAAAAATGATTGCAGTGGAACATTGAAATATATGAATAGTTATGATTACAATCAAACATTTACAAATGAATCAGATTTTGACATTAAATAACACATATGGTAGTAGATAAGCTATAACCAAATCAAAATATCTTTGTTCAGTGTCTACTGAGTGTTTCAAAAAGGATTTAAACATTTATTTAATAACTTGTCTTTAAACTATTTTAACTTCTTTGTAAACCTGAAAATAGTTGGGGAAGACTCCTCATGGCACAGAGGTTAACATGCTGTACTGTAAAATTATAGCATGCAAGTTCAAAATCCAGTCCTACTATTACATTTGCTTTCAGACAAATAACCTTGCGAAAGGTATGAATCTACTTATCCTCTCAGTTATGTGCTAAATAATGTCATAACTGTTCTTCTGCATGGATGATTTTTAGCATTAAATAACCCACAAAGTTTGATATGCTATTGAAACAAAGTATCCTATCCAAACCACATGGAAATAGAGGTTTTCATTACTGAATCTGCAAAGATAGCTTTTAAAGAGATTATTCAAGTAAGGAGATCAATATCAAATAGCAGAGCTAGTCAGTAGGCATGGGATGTAATCCCGACAATACAAGGGAATGAATGCTTGAATGAGGCTAGCACATGATGTAATCATTTCAACCGTGAAATATTGTTACCTCAAATTAGTGTTGCCATATGATTAATATCCATATATTGTAAAAATTCTCTTGTTTATATATATATATATATATATATATGGTGGAGGGTCATTCAATAAATAAGGTAAATTAACCATTAGAAGCACTCATTATAGTTGCATGTTTTTCAATGAAATCCTTGTCCCAGAATGACATTCTCTACTGACTGCTGTGCCTGGAACTTTTTCTTTACCTGAGAGTCAATATGTTTCCACTCCATAGACTGTCTTTTTGATTCAGGCTTATAGTGGCAAACCCATGTTTAACCAATTTATAAAGATTTTTTTGACTAAAACATACTTCTCCAACATATTGCATTCTTCTGTAAAGTTCACATGGTTTGCACTTTTTAGTAAACAAAAATTTCATATCAGACCTCTGTTCAAGCCAGGAAAATTTCGTTTTGATTCGCCCCCACTTTTGATAATCTCAAAAATATTTTTGTGAGATTAAAATAATTTTTGTTATAAACCAATTCCAAACAATGCAGTGTTTACATTTATGGCAGAAAATTCTAAAAAAAATGTATTTTGCTTTTTTAAAGAAAATCCCCTTTTATTAATTAAATGACCCTTGTGAATATATATAAATATATATATATATATATATATATATATATATATATATTTCTACAAGGACAGCTTTGGCATTAAATAACCCACAAAGGATGACATCCCATTTAACAAAGAAACCAAGAAACCAAACCAAACCAAATGCCATAATCTAAAATGGTTTCTTTCATTCCCAGTTCTTCAGATGGTAAAAACATTGTGTGTGTATATCAAATGTTCTTATATGTGTAAATGAGCTAATCCTTTTTTTTTCCTTCTGTCTATTGAGTGTTAGTATTGTTAGTGTTGGATATACTATTGCTGATATTGGACCTTGTTGATTAGGAACATGACTAAATATCCTCCCTTGCATCAATAAACTCAATAATAATTCATTATATGTATAATTTTGAATATCAGAAGAATTTAAGCATCCAATTACATTTTTTTCAAATTTACAATTCATCAAATCTCTGTATTTGACAACTGACCATTTTACAAAAAAACAAAATGATATTTTATCTTTATGGGTTGTATGTTTCAAAACAAATATCTTTGACAAGTCGCCACTAAAATCTTTTATGCTAACACAAACCTACATACACACAAAAGTGCACACAGAATTTAGTTGAAGCTTGAATCTTTTAGGCAAAATGTTATATTATTAAATTTCTTTTATATAATATTATAATAAACAGAAAGAAATAATTTACAGTCAAAATTTAGCTGTTAAGTTGAAACAAAAATGTATTCTTTGAAATATGAGGAGCAAAACACATTTGAGATTTTTAAAGATTATTTTTATTATTTCAACCAGATATCAAGTCATCTGAGTCATGTTATTAAATGGATTTTGTTTGTTTTTAAAGGTTATTTTCCTGGGCCCAAAATAACTGGCCATGTTTTCTTTTGTTTTTTTCCATGTAACATTATTATGAACACTGTCAGCAAAATTTATCCAAATCAACATTTTAAGGCATGAAAATAAAATAAAGCTATATAAGTTAGAATAATTATTCACGATAGTTCAAGTCAGGATATTGAGTCCAACAAAATTTATAGGCAAATGACTCATTATGTGAGAAGTTTTATTGCATCCAACAGAGTGAATCCCAAAAGTCCTGCCCCAGTGGCAACTCTGGGACAAGACTTGAATATATGTATTTAATTATAATTCAGCAAAAACAAAACATTGTAGCAAAATTTGTTATTATAATGATATTTAAAATGCTATAAAGAATAAAGGAATTTCCTGTTCAATTTTCAACAAACCGATAATTTTGTAGGGTCTGCATTCATATTGAACATCATTTCTTACTTATCTAAATTATATATCAAATGTGGATAGCTTTGAAATGCTTATTAAAATCCTTCATTTGTCCCTAAAGAGAAGCATTGATATTGTCACGTGATATCCCGCGGAGACGATAGAGGTCAGATTAATACTATCCTCCCGTTGGAATGAACAGTGGAAACCCATCAAAAAGTGACCGTTAAGAGAGAATGTGGGTCACAGGGGATATCGACAGATGTTGGTACTTGGTGACCTTACCCAGGTCGCCGGACACCAAGAAGAGGGAGAGAGAAGCCAAATGATTGGCTGGGACCCCAAAACGGAAGTGGGACTCCCTCCCCTCAGCGGAAGTAAATAAGAAGGTTAGTTTTTGAGCAGGGCTCATGGCAGACGAACCATAGCCATTTTACTCCGGGTTGAAGACAAAAGAATAACTGAGACACGAGGGACCCCAGGTTCTTCAAGCCAGTGTAAAAAAATAGAACAAAGTCTATTAGCCCGTGAAAGAAGACAGATTCTCCAGGGGAACCCTGTCGAAAAATAAGATAAGTAACTTTGGGGCCATTTCTCCTTTATACCCAAATTTTGTATATCACTCTCTCTTTCTCTCTCTCTCAATTTGAAGAAAAACAAAAGTCAAGAAAAGACATTTATATTCGTGGACTGTCCAATTATTATGTTTTGACACTTTGAAAGTGTATATAACTGTAGTAAAGGAATCATATATTTTTGTGTTACCACGTGGTCTAAGTTTGTTCTTTGCAGTTCTTCTACGAATTTGTTACTTCATGCTTCCTTTTCAGCTTCTATTCGCCTTATGTTATCTTGCTTAGAATTGTCCTATTAATTCCTTTAAAATATCACACGGGAAACCGGAGTTGCCGACTACTACAATATAATATTATTACGACTAAAACCTATAGGTCCATATTCTTCCATTATCTTGGGGAAGGAAGTGAAAGCGGCCTGGTGGGTGTGTGGATAGTGTGAAATTTGGAACCCCTTGCCAGCGGCGGTCAGTCTGGCCCTAAATTAGTCCCTCACATAATATGCCAGTTCTTATATGCCTGAGAGAAAAACTCTGAACAAGGACTTATTATATAGGGGATCAAGTACCAACCTGCCCCGTCTTTACATGTGCGAAAATAAAGTCCCGTTTTGGGATTTTAGTCAATTTGCCGTCACAATATCATAATGAACTGCTCTTACAGTGGAAACCCAAAGATTCATAAGTCATTTAGTAAATATTTAAAAAAGGGGGGGAAAATTTCAAGAAAAATTTTCTTTTTTTCATTTGTCAGGGTTAACTTGTGAATACTTAAACCAACTTTGGTTATACAAAGTTGATGTATAGTGCAAAAAATAAGTTCTAATTGGCAGGTCTGGCCCAAGGTATTGGTAACAAGAGTAATTGCCGAGAGTGATGTGTATGAGAAAATGTTTGTCATGCACCTGAAGCAGTAGGAATTTCCAAATACAAAAAGAAAATCAGAATTAAACAGAAAGACACTCAAAGTAAGAAAATTTTCAGATGTTAAGTCAAAGCAGTTGCAATAGCTGAGAAAGTCCATTGGGTGAGGTGAGATCACAAAGGAATTTCTAGACCATTGCTTTTCCATTTTTTATTTTCAATATGGATGTGCATAGCTAATATGGCTACCCTGCTTCTCTCTTCCTCTCTCCACCCTCTTACAATGCATACTTAAATTGAGAAAACTTCCTTGACCTTCCACTATTCTTATATTTATATTTTTCTCACTGTAAAACATCTATGTATTAGCACCCTTGTTGGTAACTATCTACCAACCTATCAGAGGCATATTTAGCATACTAGTTCGTGTCATCATTAGAAATGAAATCGTCAACCCAAGTTCAAATCCTGATGAAAGCTGTTTGTATTTCACTTTGTGCTAATACCTTTGAGAAAGGCATGAATCCATCTGTTTTCTCCCCCAGCTATGGATAAATAGTAGATTACACAAAATTCTTTAGGCTTTGTTAGGTAACCAGTTTTGGAGAAGGAAAACTCTCAATTCAAACCAGCTAAAAACTTTTCCGAAAGATTGACTTGATGTCACATCCAACTTGTGGTAGAGGAGTTTGGTAAATGGATACCGACCTACCTATCATTCCTGTGTGTCACACTTTCAGTATAAATATATATTAAAGGGCAAGAAAAGAGAGAGAGAGATAGAAAGAGAGAGATCTTAAATACATTACAAAGAGGGAGATGGTCTTTCACTGGATTTTGAGTGACAGCAAGTCTCCTTAAGTTTCCAGGACACTTTTCAATATTCTAGCCAATCTTAATAATGCTGTAGTCTGGATAATCTTCACTTGTCCACTGATTTCTAAGTCTTCCAGTCTCTTTACTAAGCCTTTGAAGATTGTTTCGAACACATCCATTACAATTGATATCACCATCACTTCCATGTTCCATTGTTTTTTAATTCTCTGGCAAGGTCTAGGTACTTATCTCTCTTTTTGCTTTCTTTTATTTTTACTATAATTATTTATTTCTTGCGAGTTTTTCACATCAGCATTAGCTGATGGTCTTTCACTGGAGTTTGAGTGACAGCAAGTCTCCCTTCTCAGTATACTGGCTGATTTCAATAATGCAGTTGTTTGGATAGTCTCCACTCATTCTGTTATTTTCAAGTCCTCTAGTCCCTTTACCAACCCTTTAGTGACTGTACCAAGAGCACCAATTACATTTGGTATAATCTTCACTTTCAAGTTCTCTTTTTTTGATTGGTCATTATAAGGTCTGGTCATCTGGCTGAGATTAGGTGATCCATTTGTATTATTATTACTATCATTATTTTACTCCTTGAGAGTTTTTTTACACCAGTTTTGACTGGTAACTTTTCATTGGGGTCTGAGTAACAGTAAGTCTTCTCAGATCTTCAAGACTCTTCTGAGTATTCTAGCCAATCTCAAAAATGCTATGATCTGTATAGTCTTGATTCCTCCCCAAATTTCCAATTCCTTCAGTCTTTTTTTCAAGCCCTTCAAGACCATTTCTAGCTCAACAACTATAATTAGTATCTCTGACACCTTCATGTTTTACAGCTTTTTCAGCTCTCTGGCAAAATCCAGGTACAGACTTTCTCAATATAGATGCAACCCATTAATATGATAATGATTATTACTGAGACAAGCACAATGGCAGTCATTTGGAACATGTCCTGTAAAAAATGCATCCTTTGAGCTAAAGACATTAAATCAATGTTTTTTTTAATTCTTATTATATCAGCTTTCAGGACATGTAATCTTTTTTGAGTTTCTTGTCTCAGTAATAAATTATTATCATGTAATATAATGGCTGAGGGACTTCGTTTTATGCCTTTCGATTTAATTAGGCTGAGAACCTTTCGGCTCAGTGCATGGGTTACTTAGGTGCAACATTAACGCAGGTGTTCACATGCGCGTGGAGCTGACGTGTCACTCAGAGATGTCACAATAGCCCAGATGGGAAACGGGGCTACAGAATGCGGGTGACGTCACACACCGGAAGCGCGTGGAGGATTTTGGGGATTTTGAAAAAGTCAGTTAGTTGAGTTGAGTCCTGCCTCGGGAGGAGATGGTTGACTTTTGCTTGCTTGCGGAGGCCTTGCGACGAGTGCGCATGTGTTGGGTGGGGGCAGATGGAAAAGCCAGAATAGAAAGAATGTGTATCTCTCTCCTTATGTCGAAGAACCTTTAAACTCAAAGGTAATAAAACATTTCGTACCTGAACTAAGAAGTCGTAAGTGTTTTTCGTGTTTCAAGATTCCTATGTTCTATGTATATATGTTATGAACATTCCATGTACGTTTCACATAGCTGTATCATGGGTATGGTACAATCATATTAATGTGTTGCATCTATTTTGAGACAGTTTTGAATGAGTTTGTCTCCAAAAAAGCAGTGATGCAAAGTATTTTTTCCTCTCTTGTCCAATGCATTGTGATCAAGGATTAATAATTGTTATAGTATACTATTTTCAAATCTGAAACAAAAATGAACACAACATTATTAGAAGTAGAGTTATTAGCAGTCACATGGGTCACATGTATATTGAGACACCCTATATCTATCTATCTTTTTGCTTTCTTTTATTTTCACTCATTGTTCTGTTTCTTTTGTTTTTATTATTATCATGATTATTTGCTAAAACCTTGAAGTTTTCTTTGGACTTATTTTTTCCGATAAAATCTTTATTTCTTCTTGTCTTTTGCCAGTCTTTCCACTTGGGTAGTTTTGTGTCCTCTCTTATTAGGTCATTCAATCACTTTGATGGTAATCTTCTGAGTTTTCTCTTCATAAAGTCATTATAGATAGACGGTTGACATAGCTGGCATTGTCTTTGCAAACCACTTGAATCTTTTCTTCTTGATAATGTAGGTGATTTTATTTGGTATTCCAAGGTCACCCCTTATATTGCAATGGTTTTAAGTTTTAAAAAGATCTTTCCTAAAAAGGTCCATTCAGTGAAAAAAAGTAAAAACAAAAAAAAAAACACATTTCATAAACTCAAAAATCAAACTAACTGACACCAGAACCTGATTAAAAAATCTCAGTTAACACAGACACCACCTGACTCCTTAGGGATATAAAAAAAGGACTTATAGCTTGAAGAGGGTCAAAGAAAAAATAAAGAGAAGAGAAAGCACAAGCTGAAGAAGAGAACTTATCCAACTATAAGACCCCAGGAAGCATAAGAAAGCAGCTTGACTAAAAGAAAAAATATGAAATATTTGATTGAGTAATTTTCTTTCCTTCACCTAAAAGCAACTACACTCTCAAAGAACTCTTACAGAAAGTAGCTTCTGACACCAAAATAATTACCAACTAAGGACTCTCTTTCCACCTAAAAACACATAAGAAAAAATAAAAGTTATTGTTATTATTTTTTTCTAGTATTTCTGTGTTCCTGTTATTTCTTGTTTATTGAAGTTCTTTCATCCATTTCATTCCCGAGGCCAAGCACTACTACCCACCTCACATAAGCAATAATATCATCCATTTTGATGTGAGTCATGCAAGAATCACTATAGCTCTGAGGCAACCATTCAGAAATACCTTGTTTTTAGTTGTCTTCTTCATTCAAACTTCAAGTTTCTTCGGAATATATACCTATCAGATCATTTTGTCTATCTATGTTTTAGATATGTATAACTACAGATGCCAAGTGTGATATTTTAAGAGGTGTACTTGGACAGCAAAAGATTTTAAATCTTAGGTAATATATATATGTATACACACACACACACACACACACACACACACACACACACACACACACACATATATATATATATAGAGTGAGAGAGAGAGAGAGAGAGAGAGAGAAAGGCACCAGTGGTCTAATAATTTTCTGTCATAACAAATGGACACAGCAACCTGAATTCAAATCCTGGAGGAGGATATTTGCATTTCACATAATACAAAAACTCTTGAGAAAGGTATGTTTCAAACTATTTTCTACCCTTATCCCCCAGTTATGGGTTAAATAGTATCATTGCTGTTCTTCTACAAGGTTGGCTTTGGCATTAAATAACTCATGCTGCTTGATATGCCATAAAACAAAGAAACTAAACCAACTATCCTCTCTCCAGCTATGTAGTAAGGCAGACTGGGCTCTTTAACTTTGGTAAGGCAACTGGTCAAGGAGAAGGAAAGCTCTGAATTCAAACCAGTTAAACTCCACTTAAAAATTGACCTTGTGTCACATCCAGCTTGTGTGGAGGGCTTGTATATATATATATATATATATATATATATATATTGTTGAACGAGAGAAATGAGCTTGTCTTTAAGTGCAGACATAGAGGAAAATTTAAATTATCCTGATTGAGAACCACTGAAACACCAGTCCCTAAATAATCACAAGGCCAATGATAAAGATGTATTTGAAACAAATAGAGATCAGCCCAATAACAGATATCACCAAGACAAGGAAAGACAAAGATAGATAAGGGCCTGATGAACGTAGAAAATTAATCCAAAAATTAGGACCTGTGATTCTGGAGTGGTTAATTCCCCTTGACCATTTTTAGGGTAAAATGAAAAAACACTTGATGACTATATAAAATGTCTCCACCTTATCTGGTTTAATTATCTCAGTCCTAATTGAAACAAGAGGAATATCTAGGATGGCAACAGATGAGTTAATTAACAGACATATTAGGGATAAATGTAAATCATGTATGAGATTACCATTAGTTAAATGATCTTAGTCGGTTTAGAAAATCACACCTGCTAAGAATAAGAAACTTACCACAAGAACACAAAATTAGAAGGGATTGACAAGTAGATTAATTCCTCTCCTGTTTCTTAATCGTTCTATCACTTAACATATTAACCCTCTCTGCCCATGCCTATGAATGAAATAATTTGTAATTTGATTTCCATCTTTTTTTTTTCTTTTATTCTCTAACTTTTATTCTAATTTTTTATTTTTAAAATTTTTAATTCCTTTATTTTATCTTCTGTAACTCCACATTCACTACTCTGCGACGAGAGAGAAGCATGTAAATAGTCATCTGACGAGACGGAGAGTATAGTAATATTCTCTGCCAAAATAAATTTATTATGATGACTTAACCGAGTTTGAGTCTCCATTAAATTGTACTATATATATATATATATATATATATATATTGACCAAACACATTTGAAATATAGGATTCAAAATGGAAGGTCATTGATTTTTGAGACTCTTGGAAGCACAAGTATTCTTTCAAAGAATATTAACAAAGTACATTAGAAATAAGTGAGTGTTTTATTGATTGATTTTAATAGCATGTCAGGGGTTATTTCATGCATAGAGGTTAGAGAATTGCATTCATTGTGCACTTATATTTACATTTTTGTGTGGTTGTTTCTTAAGAATTTTTTTTGTTGCTCAGAGTCCTATTGAATATAAATAATCTTTAAATTGATTTATTTAAACCACAGATTTTAAATGAGTAACTTTTGTAAAGTTTCAATAGTGTTTTTTCAGCATTTGATTTTATGTCTAGTATTTTATTCCAGCATTACTCTTTCAGCAAAGCAGTGGCATATGGTCAAACATTATTTGGTCAGTGTTAAAGAAAAACCATGGATGCAACATAACACTAACAAACAGCACTGGATGATAGGAACCAAACTTATTCCACTAAAAGGAGGTCAAGTTGTGATTGGTAGAGATTCCTTCTGGAAGAATCATTATTGGCACTGTGTTTCAGATGCCTTAGAACCAGTCCCTTCCTGACCTAGTAATAGTCTAGCCTTTAGTGATTTAATAAAAACACTGCTGTACCTCTGTAGAGGAGTATGAATTCTTCTCCAACAAGGCCACCTGTTGGCCATAAGTGGCATCCCATAATGCTTGAGAACAGGATCCTGGTGGTCAAGCAGCCCAACAGCTGAAGTGTTCATGTGACTTGCAACACTCCAATTTGGCTCTTTTGGGGTTAGAAAGGTGGTCAGAGAGGCCTGACATGATCAGCTGATTGATCTGATCAATCGGCTGGTCATGTCAGGCCTAAAACCAATATGATTGTCCTGACTGTATTCTTAAAATTGCTCTTGTGGCAAACAAGTACCTAACCCTTATTTTATCTTAAAGGTGCTAGAAGGCAGTGGCTGAGGGTCAATTGTGCTAGCAATACTTGAAACCATTCAACTCTGTGCAAACAAATGATTGATATTAATAGAATTCTTAGTGTTAGATAGCAATACTTGAAACCATTTAACTGTGTGCAAACTATTTGCTTACAAATCATATATATATATATAAAACTCGATTTGGCATTAAATAACCCACAAGGGTTGATATGCCATTAAAACAAATACCCTAACCTAATCTTAACAAAAGCAATTTTAAAATTATTTACTGTTGCATGAACAATATTAAAAAATATCTGTATACATTATTTTAGAATATTAAATGAAAAAGACAATCATCAGAATCACACTTCCTTCATTCCTGCAGTTGCATCTATCATTCTATTCATTTGTAGAGCAGGATGCCCTTTGAAGAGTAATTTTTTAATCAATGATATATATAGTAGGTATCATACAATAACTGATGTTTGTACAACAGCTTTGCTTCAAACAAAGCCTTCATCATATGATGATTCTGGGTTCAGACATGGTTTTGGGACTGAAGCATCATTACCACTAGCCCAGAGCACCTTACGACACCAGACTTTGTCAGATTGTTGTCACTTTATGGGATTGCCATATCCACACTGATGCAGTTAGAGCCTTATCTTGGATCTTTTCCATGTATTTCCTCTTGTCTGATGGAGGAAGTCCAAGATTAGTCAAGAAAACAGAGGTTGAGTTGGCAATAAAACCTCTGCATCCGACTGCAATAGGAAATATATTTGTTATATATATATATATATATATATATACCCAACCACTTGGCATGAGCAGGATGCAATATGAGGTTAATTTTTGAGCAGGGTTTAACAGGTTTGTATTCATTTTTCCTTCTCCAAGACTGGTTGCCATACCAAGATTAAAGAGCTCAGTCTGACCAACTATTTACCAGTAGATAAAAGGGGAAAAGATAAAGAAACCAAATAGCAAGAAAGAAAGAAAGAAAGAAAGGTATTAGCAATATTTGAATTGCAAACAGCTTTGTCCAGGATTTTGAGCTCGAGTCACCAACTCTATTTCCTATGACTGTAAACATTATATCATTAGCATTGTGTGATATATGAGGTCACTGTCAGAAAGGAAGAAGTCAACAATATCGATGAAAAGATATACATTAGTGCAACTGAACTGAATTGGAAAAATAGATGGTATAACCATAACCTCAACTTTATCAACAGAAAATACACCAATAATACCGCATTATCTAAACATCTATAGCAAATAAAAGATGAAGCTGATATATTGGATAATGTAAAAAAAGCTCAAGTGTATGATAGAAGTGATAAGAGCCATAGATTATGTCTCGAAGGAAAATTATATATACTGGAATATGCCCAAAATAAATTGCTGAACTAAAAAAGTTAATTGATATCTAAGTGTAGACATGTCAATAAATTTCTTCTCTGTTATTTACCACCTGACTATTCTATGATTTATATTCCTGTATTTGTAATGATCTAATTTCTATATATAGGATTATTTTTTCATGTGAATATCACATGAATAAACACCTTACCAAATGACAAATACCTCACACCATAAATATCGTTGATTAGTGATTCTTTCTCACTTTTCCATCTGATGATTGTGAGATACATATGAAACTTGAAGTAATGGAATTCAAGTATTCATAATTTGTGTGTATATTGATTGGTTTGGTTTCTTTGTTTAATGGCATATCAACTCTTTTTAGGTTATTTAATGCCAAAGCCATTCTCCTAGAAGAACAGTAGTGGTACTATTTAACTCATTGCTGGGAGGATAAGGGGGTTCATATCTTTCCCAAGGGTATTTGCCCGAAAGTGAACGTAATAGCATGACTGGAGTACGAACTCGCGTACTACGATTCCGCAGTCCATCGCTTTAACTATTACTGTGTATATTGATAGAGATAAATACTATATTATTGTAAGTTTTCTTAGAAACATAACTGGTTGGTTGGTTGGTTGGTTTTTATGTCATATCAACCTTTGTAGGTTATTTAACGCCGAATCCATTTTTATGCAAATAGTCAGTTCTATTTCAAAGAATTCAGTTTAACATGCGTACACAGTTTACTTGTCAAAAACATTTCTATTTCAAGCTATTCAGTTTATACAAACAGTTCTAATTCAGCCAATTCAGCCTAGTATAAGTATAGATTTTATTTACACACAGTTAAATGTCAAAACAGTTCTATATTAAACAACTCAGTTTAGTGTAAGTACAGTTTCAATGTCAAAAACAGTTCCATTTCAAACAATTCAGTTTAGCATAAGCACACAGTTTAAATGTAGATACAGTCTAATTGTCAAAAACATTTCTATTTCAAGCTATTCAGTTTAGTCAAACAGTTCTAATTCAAACAATTCAGTTTAGCATAAGTATGCAGTTAGTTCTATTTAACCCATAGATTGGACCCTATCAGGTGCTACCACTCAAGGCCAGAGGGGACCTGGGAGCAATGGCAATGAAGGGGTACTCCACATTCCCCAAAGCTCCAGCATTACTAGAATCTCACCATCAGATAGTTTAGTGTCCTATCCAGGGCACTCATTGCGGGGGGTCTTTCCCCTCTGCAGATAAGCAGTTGGTGTATTCTACAGCCCCAGCCGACTGGGCAATATAACTGGTTGAATATCCATGATCATGAGAACCTCCACTATGTGCAAATATATCTAATATTTAGAAATGTATTTTGGTTGGTTATCATCTATAATACTTACTGAATTTTTAGCATTTATAGCAGCTAAATTTAACAGGTTGAATATTTTGTTACATAGTCATACATGAATATGTGAAACGTACATAGAATGTCCATAACATATATACATGGAACATAGGAATCCCGAAACACGAAAAACACTTATGACTTCTTAGTTCAGGTACAAAACTTTTTATTACCTTTGAGTTTAAAGGTTCTTCGACATAAGGAGAGAGATACACATTCTTTCTATTCTGGCTTTTCCATCTGCCCCCCCCTCATCTCGAGCGGCGCCAGTAGCGCACAAATTCATCTGGCCTCTGCGAGCCCCAAAAGTCGACCCTTCTCGCTCGGTGTCTAGTTCTCAACTCCACTGACTTTTTCAAAATCCCCAAAATCCTCCACGCACGCTTCCGGTGCATGACGTCATTCACATCCACTGGTCAACCTTTCTATCTGGGATTTTTATTTTGACATCTGTGAATGACACATCCTCCTTGCGCGCATGTCAACACCTGTGCTCAAGTTTGCACCTAACTAACCCATGTGCTGAGCCGAAAGGTTCTCAGCCTAACTAAACCCAAAGGCAAGATATATAAAACAAAATCCCTCGGCCAATATACTACAATTTGTTCAACTTTTTATTCAGTTTTAATCTGGTTCATGCCAACAAAAAATCAGAATTCATATAGTGTACATTATATCTTAAAACACAAAATTTACATAGTACTTAGAGTAAATGTAAAGACAAGTTCACACAACAATGCAACAAGCATACTGTGAAAAAAAGTTCACATTAAGAGAAACTAAATTGTGTGTAAACACATATTCCAGTGACTCATGGATATTTCTCTATAACATCCTAAAGCACGTTAGTTAGTTTGGACAGTACCCCACCAAACAGTAACTGTATAGCCACTTGCTTCCTGCTGTATCATGGCAAGGAAGAGATACACAGTGGAATAAAGAGTTAATTATTTATTAACTGAAGTGGTACAGTCCAACAAATACTATAAGTCACGCGTTGTGGGTATTATGTCCGAAGTTGATCTTACTACTGACCGAGATCTTGGAGAACATTTCACGAATCATCCAAGTGAGAGGAACAAGACATGATGGGCACTGCTGGTAAAGCAGGGAAAAACTCATAAGTAAGGTTCCCCTGAGGACCTCTACACATGACACACAAGTTTTGGCCAACCAGCAAAGACTTACATTTATCAGCTCTGTGCAGACACTGGATGCAGTCAAGAAAACCTACCAAGAACATAATTCTTTGTGTATAAGACAATGTGATATATAATATTATATTAATAGAGATGGCTGGTGAGAGAGAACCAAGGGAATCTGTGCAATCAGTATGACTTAACTTTTGGGCTAAAAAAATCTGAAAAATTATGCATCTTATATACAAATACTAGGATGAGTCAGACGTTTTACAATATTCACATAATGTGAGGCTCTGAATACTTTTGCCAAGGTTGTGAAGGTAACAAATTACACTGGACTGTGGGATACTAAGCTTGCCTTATACTGTCTTAGTTCTTTTGGAGTATGGCCTTGGAATTCAAAGTTTTTAAGCCCCCTTGATCTTGCCTGTTCATTAAGGGTCTTCCTAAGTGAAGTTTCTTGAACTATCTGGTTACTGTATTGTGATAAACTGTGCCTTCATCTTTCATACAACAAATGTTTTTGATTTCTTCTGCAGTATTATGGTCCAGTTTGAACTTATAAAGCTTAAGAGGTGCCCGTGGTTTAATGGTTATCGTTGTAGGAAATGGACACGGCAACACGAGTTCAAATCCTGGACGAGACTGATTGCATTTCACATAGCACTAATACCCTTGGGAAAGGTATGAATCCAATAATTCTCCCTCCAGCTATGGGTAAATAGTAGAGCAGACTAGGTTCTTCAGCCTTGGCGAGGCAACTAGTCTAGGAGAAGGAAAACTGTGAATTCAAACCTGTTAAACTCCACTTAAAATTGACCTTGTGTCATGTCCTGCCCGAGCGGAGGGGTTGGTAAATATGATAAAGCATAAGTTCCTGAATTAGAATTATGTTGTACATTCATCTGTGTGGCTTTCAAATCACACACAGAATGAAACAATGCACAACATGTCATCTCACTACAAACTACAGCAAATACCTTCCATGGTTTGAACTGTTTCCGTCACATGATATGCACACCACAAACTAGCACTTTATCAAAAAAATGCAAAACTTTTGCCTTTTACAAGCAGAATTCACAAAAATATTGAATGAGAATTGGCTGCAATCAAAAGTTATTGGCAGTTTGAGAATTCGGAAAAAGACATGAAAGTTATGGACACTCCTGAAATTATCCATCAATTACATCACAAATGCTTATTTTTCACATTTCCTGCCAAGTTTTGTAGCAAAACATCCAAGTCTGTCTGCCACTCACTTTCAGATTTGTCTTTGTACAATTTCTGGCTTCAATTGCCATTTAAAGGGAAGAGATTTCAAACCATGGATAAGATTAAGGTGAATATGATGAGTCAACTAATTGAAATCTCAAAAGAGGGCTTTACAGACTAGTTTGAAAAAGTGGAAGAGATAATGAGATAAGTGTTTCAGATGTCAAAAGGTTGTTACATAATCTGCAATAGATTTTTCTTTCTTTCTTTCTTTCTTTCTTTCTTTCTTGCTATTTGGTTTCTTTATCTTTTTCCCTTTTATCTATTTTTTTTTCTTTTTAAATGGAGGGTTTTTTTGTTTTACATTTAATCTATTTTCTTTCTTTCTTTCTTTCTTTCTTTCTTTCTTTTCAATTACTTTGTTTCTTTTTCTATTTTACTTTTTATGTTCTTTCTTTCTTTCTTTCTGCTTATTTAGTTTCTTTCTTTCTGCTTATTTAGTTTCTTTCTTTCTGCTTATTTAGTTTCTTTTTCTTTTGCCTTTTTATCTATTTCTTTTTTATTGGATAATTAATTTCTTTCTTTTTACATTTCATCTTTTTTCTTTTTTCTTTTCAATTATTTTGTTTCTTTATTTTTCTATTTTGTTTGTTTGTTTGTTTCTTTCTTTCTTTCTTTCATTTCCCTCAAAATCACATAAAGGTGAGCATGATAGAACAGTTGATGGGGAATCCCAAAATAAGGCTTTGCAAATTGTCTGGAAAAGTGGAAGGGATACTGGAATAAGTATATCAAGTCCTAAAAGGAAAACTTTGAAGAGGATGAAGTTCTCATTGCCCTAAGCTTGCTATTTTTTTAGTGATACTACATAGCTGGATCATTTCCAAACAGATTTTATACAGTTTTAAATTTAGTTTCCTGTTTGAAGCATCATATTTTTTATGTGCAAGGTTTCACCACAAACCAATAACCAGATATTCTACTTCAGATTCAAATCTACTCATTCCTTTCTTGCCAAATCTAAAGTTATCTAAATCAAAAGTTTTATTTCAAGGTATGTATATAGCTTTGTGATTCTAGTAAATAACTAAAGCTGCTTAAAACCTCTGTGAACTCCACCCAATAAATCTCTCTCTCTCTTTCTATGTATATATATATATATATGGGTACAATATGGAAATATATATTTCTGACAGCATGTTGTGGAGTATTAATGACAAATTGGAAAAATCTTTGGTAAAAGATGTTTATTTTTTACCAAATGTTTCACTATCTAACATAGCATTTTTAACGGTGAGTGTGGAAAAGAATTCTTTGTTTTTAGGTTACCAACAACAACAACATAACATAAAAACAAACAATCTTTTTTCACCCTTACCATTGAAAATGCTATGTAATATAGCAAAACATGTTCATAAGAAATAAACATCTTTTACCAAAACTTTTTCCAATTTGTCATTAATACTACCCAACATGTATATACATATATATATATATATATGAATACATTATATATGAAGATATGAAGAAAGCAGAATAACAGAATAATCCAAATAGGTGAATTTATTGTGATGTAAAGTCAATGTTAAACATTTCGATTTCAGTAACCTTCATCAGGACTTTGACATCAGAAGAATTGTTCACACAGTGATGGATGCTTGTCAAGATAACAGGAGCAAATAAAATGTACACAACGAAAAGATATAAACGTGCACATAGCATTCTTAATCTAAAAGTATTAAGTACATGTTTGGCACGTGGAAAGATATTTAAAAATGTTGGATTTTTTTAAGAGACGAGAAAAATCTTCTCATCTTTTAAAGAAATATGCAAAGATAGGTAAGTTTTTATATATACAAATCATTTTGAAGTCATCCATGTTAGATGTCGTGTATGAATGTATTTGGTATTTGTTTTTCTGAAAAGACCTACTGTCAGATTTAGATCCATATTTACTTTCGTATATATATATATATATATATATATATGGATAAAAGAAGAAAACATATATCGTTTGCTCACATATTTTACTGGATCTGTATTAGATAAAGGCCATGTGATATGTATATTGACAGACACAAATGCTCAAATACATTGCACAGCGGAGTCCCTGTGGCATAATGGCAAAAGTTCAAGAAGTAAGTAAATTAAAACTCTGGTCGTGCTATTGCATTCACTTTCAGACTAATACCCCTTAGGAAAGGCATGAACCCCCTCTTTATCCTTCCCAGCTATAGGTTAAATAGTATCATTGCTGTTCAACAAGGATAGCTTTGGTATTAGATAACCCATGAAGGTTGATATGCCATTAAATAAAGAAACCAACAAACTATACATCACACACACACTCATAGGCAAACACATATAACAATATGTGTTTATAAACACACACACACACACACACACACACACACACACACACACACACACACACACACACACACATATTTGTATGTTGGGGGATTATGAAATTAATCAACTCAGTCTCAAGAGGTTTTCTCAATAGGTAGTACTTATCCTTTTATTTAAAAGGAATAAGGGCAGATGATATTGCCTGGTGCCTAAGGCACCCCAAAAGGAGAATATTGATGAAGCTGAGCTATTTTTTGCACTTACCTTTTGCAGGATCAAACTTGTGTCACATTCCAGTACTGATGTGTGTTGGATAAATATCTACACACATACACAAGCATAAACACATGCATACACACATCAGTAAGTGTTTTCTATACAAATTTACATTCACACAAATAGATAACAGATATGCTGCTGTACACAGATCACTATGTATATATATACACATCTACACACGTATATACATTCACATCAATATATCTTTATATGATATAAAGATTATAGAGTAAAAAAAAAAGAAGAGAAATTATGGATTTTTAGAAGCAAGAAAATCAGTGTTATATATCCATTTTAGCCATCTTGTTTTTTTTGTTGTGAATATGCTTTGAGAGAAGATTTCTTTAAAATGAGATTCTACTGATATCTCTGTACTCACTATATGTCTCTTGCTTTTTTACAATTTCAATATTTTTTATTTCGTTTTTTATTTTTCTTCATACATATCACTCCCTACCATATCTAACTTCTGATCGTCAGAGAAAGTGCCGAGTGTCATTTTTATTTCCCTTTTTTTTAATTCTGCAATGTTCTTATTTTTGATTTTTTATATACCTTCTCTCTTACAGACAGCTACTACAAATGAAATGAAATGTGAGGTGTGAGATATTTAAGAAATTAAAAGAAAATGAATTAATATTTTATGATTATCAATATTTATTGTTCATTTAAAGTTTCAATCATAAATTTACTGAGAGATTATTAGTTTGTTTAAATATCCTATTCTAGACTTAAGATGCATTACATACTTACAAGAACATACATAAAGAAATCTATGACATAAAACATCAATATATAATTTTGTTCTAAAAAAAAAGTATAATTTTTTTTTTTTTTTAGATATATAGATATATATATATATAAATATGATTAATATATTTACCTGATATATATCTACATATACAGATGCATGCATCATAATATATTTATATATATTGATACACACACATTGATACACACATACATTGATGCAAACATCAATATATACATATTTACAAATTCACACACACACACACACACACACACACACACACACACACACACACACACACACATCAATGTGTGTTTATATATATACCTACACATACACATACTCTCATAAACATATACATACATCAATGAGTATTGAAATACAAATCTGAACATACATACACACATAATTATGTATTTATATACATACCCCCCCATACACATGCATACACATAAAATAAATCAATAAGTATTTATATACAAATCTATTTGCACACACTCACAAATGCATAAGCCTACATGTACATATATCAAGATTTATATATATATATATATATATATATATATATATATATATATATTATATATATATCTACACACATATGCATACATATAAACAACATGTATACACATGTATGCACATATACACACCAGCCCAGTCAGCTGGGGTGATAGAATACACTGACAACATCTCTGCAGAGGGGTAAGACCCCCGCCAATGAGTGTCTTGTATATGATGGTGAAGCTCCAGTAATGCTGGAGCTTTGGGGGATTTAGAGTACCACTTCATTGCTATTGCTCCCAGGTCAACTCTGGCCCAGAGTGATAGCACCTTGATAGGGTCCTATTTATATGTCAAATAGAACTGTTTGACATTTAAATAGTGTGGAAACAAATGACTTGCGTTAAATTGGCTTGTTTAAAATAGAACTGTTTGATCATTTAACTGTGTATAAACAAATGACTGATGTTCAATTGAATTGTTAATGTTGTATGGCAATACTTAAAAACATTTAACTGTGTATAAACAAATGATTAATTATAAATAGAATAATTCATATTAGCTTGAATATGTATGATATATACAAGCTACTATTTTCCCAAAAGAAAATGTAAAAAATAAAAAAAATTATTTTGGAATTTCGTTGGTTAGATGGAAGTTACGCTATAGTAATCATATCTATTTGTTTTCTCATGAATGCTTGAGAAATCCAACTGCTTTTTCCAAACATTTTTGGAAGTGGAAAAATAGGGGTTTAACTCAAAAAATTCAATGGAAAATATTGAAAATATCTACTACTCCAAGCTGCTTTGATGGTAGATGTAATTTGTGTCTGGAAGAAAAGATACAAATTGTGTTATACTTTGATCCTGTTAACCTTTTAAATCAGAGATGTGATTTAATTGCTAAATGTAGGCATAAAAATAAATCTACACTATTTTAAAAAATAAGTGAATAAATAAATAAATAAACAAAAAATGAATAACTATGATTTATTAAATTAGTAGATGAATTAGAATTTGAATTCATATTAGTGATTTTTACACTATTATTGTAATTGGGGGGATTTCACCATAAATAACATTAGTTTTAGATCTTTTTAGTTCATTTTAATGATCAAAAATTGATGTTCTAAAATTAGATATGTGTGAATATATATATATATATATATATATATATATATATATATATATATATAATAAACATAATAATATACTACATAAAATATTTAATAGAACAACATTAAAAATTAGTTACTCCTGCATGAAAAATATTTTTCAAATTATCAATAATCATAATAAAGAGATAATTAAGGAATTTCATGACCAAACGAATAATAATAATTATAATAATAATAGTAAACAAAACGAATGTAATTGTAAAACTCGAATGAATTGTCCCACGAATGGATTATGTAACTTAGATAATGTAGAATACCAAGGAATCATTTACCCAAAAGAAAATTTTATGGAGAGAAAAACTTATATAGGAATTTCCTCGATGAAATGGAAATCTAGATACGCTAATCATAAATTTTCTTTCTCCCATGAACATCTGAAAAACCAAACAGCCCTATCTAAGAATTTTTGGAGTTTGAAAAATAAAGGTTTGACCTCTGAGATTCAATGGTCCATATTGAAAAAGTCAAATACTCCAAAATGCTTTGATAGTAAATGTAATCTGTGCCTAGAAGAAAAAATATAAATAATGATATACCCAGACCCTAAAAAATTATTAAATCAGTGATGTGAATTAATACCTAGATGTAGACATTGGAATACATTTAAACTATAGACAAATTATCATAGATAATGTTTAATTAACCAAAACATAGGATTATTTTGATATTTGTGGTGAAATGAATAAAATAAAATAAAATAAAAAGATGAGAAGATACCATGTGATGTGTAAGTACTTTTCAATGAAAGGGTAACTGAATTAATCGGGACAAATATAAATTTTGAATTTAAAATTTAAATTTTAAATTTTAAATTTAATCGAAGATAAGTATTACTGTATCCTTGTGTAAGGTTATTAAGGAATGTTGTACTTCCCTAAATTATTATTAAATCTAGAGTTTTAAGTTGAAATGTATTTAAAATTTGTGTATATTCTGAATTATTTTATCCATTAGATCTGAAGAAGTCCTGTTATTTTTAATGTTATTGATTCATATAAATACCCATAACAGGATGGAAATAAATTCATAATCCTAACGTGACCAGTTTTTGTTTTTCTTAAAGAAATTATTGCTCTGTGATGTCAGTTACATTGAGCTCTTTACCAGGAAAATTTAAATGTTCATAGTTGAATGAGTTTTTGTCCTGACAGAATTATTCCCGATTCCGGTTTAACTGGACCGAATAATATACATATATATATATATATATATATATATATATATATATATATATATATAATGTTTGAATGTTTGAACATGTATTATTGTTGCTGTAAATTTTTTCTCTGTTAAATTTGAAGTATGATGAAACCGGATGTTCTTTTATATGCCATAATAAGTTGATACTAATTGTTACTTGAAGTTAAAGGCTTACTTTATATAGGAGAAATAAGGTTGTTTTTTTTTTCTAGTCTGGTTGTGAATGAAAAAAAAATTATTTTAATCCATTTTCTTTTTTGATCTGAAGAAGTCCAGTTAATTTTTTAGAGCATTGATTTATATCAATGCTTTTAACAGGATGGAAATAAAATCTTAATATGACTGATTGTGGTTTTTTTAAGAGTATATATATATATATATATACTTGCACATACACACACTTGCATTAGTATACAAATATATCAATATGTATTTATGAAAAAACCCATGCAAACATACATGTGTATCATGTATTTAGATAAAAATCTACATACATTAGTATATATTTATATATATAAACGTATCTATACTCATGTGTCTACTTATACAGGCTGGGATAAAAGTAATAGAAAAGTCAATAATATTGCACAATATGAATTACTTTTATGCAATGATTAATTGGAATTTTTCCTCATAATTCTTCACAGGATTAAGTGCATTGAAAAAAATGGTAATCATTTTAGACTAATTCTCTAACTGAAGTTTGTTTTTTTTGTTTGTTTTTTTAGCTTCATTTCATTATTTTCATAAATGGATTCAGTGCTGTGGGGCCCAATTGGGAATATTTTTAGTGGGACCTTGAGGTTCACAGTTTTGATCTGAGAGAGAGAGAGAGAGAGAGAGAGAGATGTATAAATGAAAAAAGTCTACCATAATTATTTGTGTATAACATGCACCTCTAACTTTGGACTTCAAGATTCTGTAAAAAAAATTGTGTACTGACACTTAAAAATTTATAGCAGCTTAATCTAACCTAAACTTTGTGTTTGTCCAACTTTTTATCAGTTTGTACCGATTAAAAATACGAACTTATATAGTTTACATTATGTTTTGAAAGACAAATTTGCATCATATTTAGGACAAATATACAGGCATGTTCATGCAAAAATACAACAAACTTGCAACCAAAAATAAGTTTGCATTTGAAGAAACAAAACACATTACAGTGAATATTTCTCAGTAATGACATAAAACATTAATTTGGACCATAGATATAAATTACTATTGGTCATCTCATCCTAAATATGGTTGTTGTATATTGACCTCTGACTCGGCCGGGCTGTCAAAATAGGAAATGCACCTGTGTAAATAACAGGTGCATCTGGTCGAGGAATATCAGAATATAACCTTGACTGTGGACGGGTTGAATGAGTGCGATTTGTGATGTCCACAAGAAGAAGGTGGGCATCGAACTATTATATAACTCGGTGCACAGGAAGTTCAATCAGTTGGAGACAAGATGCAGTAGAGAAAGCCAGCACCCAACAGAGTGGACCCTCAGGCCCCCGATTGAGCAGTTGGAGTTCAGATCAGTTGGAGATAAGATGCGGTAGAGAAAACCAGCACCCAGAGAGCCTGGGCCCCCAGGCCCCCGGTTGAGCAACCCAGGAGAACGGGAAAGAAATGCTGTTGTGGTCATAGGAGTGGGGGTCAATATGTTGCAGTTCTGTTCAGTCTCTGACTCCCTCTCACACACAACCCTTTCAATAAAGTGAGAGGTATATTTTTCTAAAGAACTGTGTCGCTCGTCTTTATTGTATCGTCATTATGATTCTGCATGCAGATGTATATGTATTATGTAGCTATACAACATGGTGAGGCATATGACAGGAAGAAAGATTGATAAACTAGTTTTTATGTATAATACGTGCTCCTAATTTTTGTGCCAAAAAATCTGAAAAGATAGTCTGTCTTATACACAAATAATGATGGTATTATAAACTTTGTATATTTATGGTAGAATAAAATGCAATCATGGAAAAAATAAATCTTTCTTGTTTTTTTTTCAATCACAGAATATAGATAAATTATAAATAAACAAATAAATAAATGGAGTCATATTGTTATGAAAAAGTTATTTTTCTTACTTTTTTCTCTGCAAAGTCTTTTAGGATTTTTTCAAAGTTTAAAGTCCTTCTAATTTCAGTTCCAACTGACATAATTTCCAAACAGTTCAAATGTTCTTGGTGAATTGATGATCTCAAGCAAGTTTTGATCAGCTTGGAAAAACTCCTTTCTCCTGATGCCACCATCACTGAGATCGTCAAGAAAATCCGGAAGAGTTATAAGTAAATTGGGAAATGTAGTAAATCAGTTGTGTTGTTATAATGTAGTGTACGTTGCAATATATTGAAGTGTGTACTTGACAAAACCAGAGAAATATTACCCAAGTGTGAGGGCACCCAAGGCATGGGATCCAATTGGCTTAAAACCAGCCCTGTATGGATTTTTGAGTGATCTATCTGTGCCTCTCACCAGGCAGGATTTGGCACAAAGTCCTTTTTACAGAGGGGGTTTGGGAGTGGGGGTTCACACACAAATCAAGACTTGTGTACTGCCTGGTCAATGCTGGTCATAGTTTCACAAGGTGTAATGTCAACTATGCTAATCATTGTAAAGTTTCCTGGCCATAGATTCACTAGACCTGGAGGTCTAGTGCAATGTGAATCTATACCTGTCATTGTTGCCATCTGGCATGAATGCCAGGCAGCCAGTAAGCTGTGCCTCTGTGTATATACAATTGCTAAATAATTTTGACTGATCATCATTGTTGTTCTTTTAATAAATGTTATATCATAGTATGTTATCATTAATTGTTACTTCAGTTCTATCCTTCTTGCTATCTCTCTCTCTCTCTCTCCCTCTCTCTCTCTCTCTCTCTCTCTCTCTCTCTCTCTATCTATCTATCTATATAGATAGATAGATAGATAGATAGATAGATAGCCTGAACATATTTGTAACATCTGTTGTGAGGTCTGTTTGCCCAAAGCCAAATTTGCTAGTTGTATAAGATCACATGATTGCAAACTTTTGAAGATTCGCTTTACAAAAGTCTTTCAGCAGCAACCTACAGGGAACCCATGTCAATTCTGTAACAAAGCATTTGGATCTGCAGCACGTTTGAGGAGTCATATATATATATATATATATATATATTTGCTCTGCTATCTAGCCCTACAATTATTATATATATATATACCAGGCAAAAACTTAACGCCTTAGCCAAATATTTAAATATTCAAAGGACAGAGCATCCTAGACAGTTGCCTTTTATACTGAGGGATTGACCTGGCTTGCAAAGAACAAAATCTTCATCACCCCAGGATGCATTCTTTGTTGACCAATGATTATTATTTGAGTAAAACACAACTTATCCACCAAAGCAGCCCAGATCAATTTAGGTTCAACTTTTTTCTTTATTGCATCAAACCTTTTATGTGGCACCCTGGTCAGATTGTCGGTTTGGTTTTGGTTAGACTTAACCTGTGTTGCATCAATGGACCAACAATATTTTACAAAATAAACCCCAAATGTACATCTTATGAGCATCTTGCTTGTATTCTTAATGTATCAGAGACATATACATACTGACTTGGTGCTCATTTTTATGAGTGATCAAAATGGCATAAATAAAAATAATGAAATGATAAAATTTAAGATTTATAATTTGAATCAAGGCAATCTCATTCAGGATATTCATAAAATTAGGTTGTTTGGAAAATACTGTCTAATTTTAGTACAAACTGTTTAAATTCTGTTCTGTCATATTGTTTTGATTATGTATAAAAAATTCTTGTTCCTAATAATAATAAAAGAGTTTTCTTTTTTAATTTTTATCATTTCTTTCAGAATTTGATTTTAAAGGTTATATACCCCTGATCATAAACATGAAAAAAGAAGTGATGTGTTTACTTTAATTTTTTATCATTTCTTCCAGAATTTGATTTTAAAGGTTATATACCCCTGATCATAAACATGAAAAAAGAAGTGATGTGTTTACTTTAATTTTTTGCATGAATTCTAGCTTTGTCATAATTTTGCTTTTGCTTCATGACAGTGCTCAGCCAGATGTTGCCAAGATTACACTGTAGTTCACTGATTTAGGATGTGTGACTTTTCTACCTTCACCATATTCTCTTAATTTCTTACCCATCATTTTTTAAGCATGTGAACACTTTTTTATGCTAAAAACCATTCTGTTTAAAAGAAGAAGTAGAAACTGCATTTAAAGATTTTTTGACATCAAAACCTTTGGAGTTTTATAGTTGAGTCATAAATAACCTTGTTAATCAATGGCAGAAATGAATTTGATGCTCAGGAATGATTAAAACGTTAAACTCCTTAATTCAGGAATTAAAGTTTAATCTAAAATCGGACATTATTTTCCAAACAACCTAATATATATGTGAAAGCATAGTTGGAGTAACATTTATCGTCATAGGAAATAGAATTGATGACTTGATTTCAAATCCTGGAAGAAGCAGCTTAACTTCAGGCTTATAACTTTGAGAAAGGTATGAATCTCTCTGTTCTCCTTCCAGGTGTTAGTAAATAGTTGGGTAGATTGAGTTCTTTAGCTTTGATTAGGCCACCAGTCTAGAAGAAAGAAAATGCTGAATTCAAACCATTGTTTAGCAAGTGACCTTATGTCACATCCTGCCGAAGGCAGAAGGGTTGGGTGAATAAGTAAGTAAGGTTGGCAACCTTAGTTGAGGGTGACATGAAGGCTCCCTTTTCAATAGCTACTTCACCGAGGTGTAGGGGAGGGCATTACTCCATTCCCTGGAATTAAGCCATTTTTTGACCTATCAGAAGGTACCACAGACTGAAGCTGTGGACATTTTCTTAGTCTAATCAAAAACATATGAATAACACCACAATGAGTAGTTCTTATTCTTGCAGCCTCTGCACATTTTCGACAGACAGTAGTTCCCTTACTCACCTCAACAGCCAGGTATGGATAACACCCACCCAGAACATATCTTTTTGGGACCAAGCCACCTTACTTCATACACATATGAAGAGTAGCCCATATCAAGTTATCCATGAACTTACAGAGAACTTAACTATTATTAGACAGAAATTCAATAACTTAACTTCTTTGTAAGCTCTCTGAACTAACAGAAAAAAAAAGAACCTTTTCAGTATATAGATTTCACCTCATTGTTAATTCTATTTATTGTATAGTGGCCCGTACCACATGACTTCTAGTATTGCAGAGCTATAAAGGACGTCATGTTTCTTAAGCACTAGGGTTCTGCAAGATTTCGGTCAGTAGTAAGACCAACTTCGGATTTAACATCCACAGCGCGAGAATTATAATATTTGTTGGACAGTACCACTTGAGTTTATAAATAGTTAACTCTATTTCACTGTGTATTTCTTCCTTACCACGATACAACACTATTGTTGTTTTGCACCATTTCTTCTGCCCATACGATATATAGCAGATAGTACAACATTTCTGGTTAGCAAGTTGCCTCTCTGCCATTCTCACTCTCTCTCTCATCTCTTGCATTAACATACTTGAATACAATAATCTATACAGGTAAATGTAAATCTAGTTAATTTTCATAATCAGGGAGTAAATAATTAACTATGTATCCTTCCAATACAAAGTTTATTTATTCCTATTTTCTATGATCATGACAGTGTAAAAGATGTGTGCTTATGTAGAGTCTCTGTAAAGCTTGTTGATGTGTTTAATGTATTCAAAGAAGATGACCACAGACTTGATGGGGTCTAGAGAACCAGAATCAAGAAATCTTTTTCTTGTCCTGTTGGCTGGAACTGTAGAATAAACTGACTCCATCACTGTAGATGAATGTCCTGAAAATGATTCTAAACAACATCTAATAGTAAGGCTCCAGTCCAAGAGCTTTGGGAAATGTGAAGTACCATTTCATTGGCATTACTCCCAGGTTCACTCTGTGCTGGAGTGGAATTACCTGTTGGGATCCCATCTATGAGTCAAATAGAACAGTTCAATCATCTACTTAGGATTATTATCATTAGTCATTTGAAACTATACAGCTGTATGCAAATTATTTATATTACATAGGAATACTTGATAAATCGGATAACTAATGCTAAATCGCATTAATTGAAACCATTTAAATGTGAGCAAACAAATGATTAATAGCAAACTGTAATTATTAGTGTTTGATAGGTGTTCTTGAAATGATTTAACTGTGTACAAACAAATGAACTGTGACAAACTCACTTAAAAAAATTACTTAAAAACTATTTGCTTACAAATATATATATATATATATATATATATATATATATATATATATATTGTCATCCACAGACAGACTGTTTCATTCTATCAGAACTCTTCAGTCAGGCTAGACACGTATGATGCTCGAAGCCAGGATTGAAACCCATCCAACTTTACGTTAGACTAAGTCTCAGACTGCTCGGCCAACAAGCGTACCATATTGGCTAAGGGAAATTTTAAGGTACTTATGTAGTAACAGCAACAGCAGCGTCCATTTGTTTACATTTTTTATACCCTATTGGCTACCAGAGTGCTCAATTCTTTCGAAGAGCTTTGCATTATGCAAGCGCCGGCCGAAAATTCTTCTGCCAGAGTGCTCAACCCCCATGGGGGAGCGTATATATATATATATATATATATATATATATATTTGTAAGCAAAGAGTTTTTAGGTAACTTTATATATATATACATATATATATCAAATTTATAAAAACACAATTTGATATTAAATAACCCACAAGAATTGGTATGCCATAAAACACAAACCAACCAGAAGTCTTCAATTCATACTAGCTGGATAAAGAATCGGTATTCTCACACATTTTCTTTTATCTTTGAACTCCAGCTGCTAATTTTCATAGTAATGTCCTGTTTCAGTCGCAGGAGAAATGATTGAACATTTACCACAACACCTGTTTCATGCTAACTGAACACCTCACCATAATGTAATTGTTAGCAAGTTAATCTCACATATGAATTACTACTGAGTACTGAGTTTGATCCTCACCAGGTTCTCCATTCTTCTGGCTTTGTGTGAATTTTAAGTTAGTGTAATATAGTCACTGATGAGGTGCCTGTGGCGTAATGGTTATCGTCTTGGGAAATGGACACGACTACACGAGTTCAAATCCTGGACGACACTGATTGCATTTCACATAGCACTAATACCCTTGGGAAAAGTATTAATCCAATTATTATCCCTCCAGCTATGGTTAAATAGTAGGGCAGACTAGGTTCTTCAGCCTTGGTGAAGCAACTAGTCTAGGAGAAGGAAAACTCTGAATTCAAACCTGTTAAACTTCGCTTAAAAATTGACCTTGTGTTATATCCTGCCTGAGCGGAGGGGTAGGTAAATATGAGTATAGTCACTGATGACCTATATCCTGACTTCTAATTAATTTTTTTGTGGTGGTAAAGGGGAAAAACACAAAAACAACTCATCTCAAGAGTTATGACCTCAGTTACTTTATTCTCTCTGTTCAGTTTCTGGGGTCAGGAGAGTAAGGGGTAAATGGATAATGGACACAACATGTTGGGTAGTTTCTTCATTCTAGTAGGAACTGACACTTCTCATATCTTTGAAAGAGTCATTTATTCTCCATATAAGTGAATGCTCCAGCCATCAAAAAAGATCATGAATGGAGGAACCCAGTCTTTTATTAGGGTTCACAGAACACCCATTCCAGAATGGCATTGTCTGGCTAGCTCCTGGAAGCACTTAGGTGATTGACTGAGTCTGGTGATATTAGAAAGTCCTGATTAACTGCAGTTTTCAGTTTGGGATGCTAAATCAAGCCTATCTTGTTACATCTAACATACCAAATGAGATGTTGAAATTTGTCAGCTCATCTTTCTTTTGCCTGCTGTCTTTTTTTAATAACTTATCAGTTTACACCCTGGTACCATTCTTTTACAATGTTACATTAGGTTTAGAACATATTTGACTTAGCAAAAAGCAACAATAAGATGAAGAAAATACTTGTCAAAAATGAACCATGAAATTACTTTATCTCAGAGATCAAATAATCTAATGGTAATTTTTACCTGAATTTCTAGAATAAAAAATATTATAACTCAATCATTCCAATATTGTGCCAATTCAATCAGTTTTTCAATCATTCTATTTAATTATTCATTGTTCCTATTCAATAATTCTTTCAATCATTCTCTTCAATCATTCAAACATTGTTATTATTTTCAATCATTCTTTCAATCATTTTTTCAAACTTTTGTTCTTATGCAATCATTCTTTCAGACCAGCATCATCATCATTATTATTGCCTATACCTAACTATCATTTTATAGTGATATCTTAACATTGTTATTTTCCAATAATTCAGTGGCTTGCATTCCTAAAAATCAAGGTATGCATTGCTTAACTAATAAAAAGTACTCTGTACAAAATTCTAAATATCTTTATTGACTTTAATGTATTTCAGTTGTGTCATACAGTAAAAAAAAAGTAAAGTTGGTGACCACTGTCGAGGGTGACCCTCAGGTTCCCTTTTCAATATCTACTACACTGAGGTGTAGAGGTGGGCGCTATTCCATTCCCTGGATTGCTCCACTTTACCCTTGATCCTCACCTTATAGTACTGAGTACTAAACAAGACAGCATTGAGTACCATTTTTTGAGTCTTTGGTATGACTTGGCCTGGGATTGACCATTGGCGAGCACAACTCATTAGGCTAATAAACTCAGCGAATTTATATTTTCTGTAATGAACAATTTAAACTTGTGAGCAGACATCAACTTTTAACAATCTGTACTTCTAATACATATAATTCCGTAATCACTTTCTATAATGAAATAACTGACATTTTCCAATGAAAAATGGAATGAATTTCAGGAAAGACTGCTGTCAGAAATATTTGGAACCTTCAAAATCAGCAGCATGTGCTTCTTGTATTAAAACTTGAAGACATTAAGTAAATAGTTACTGATTGTTGATAGCTTAGTGTCTTTCAATTATTTTTGCTCACAGTAAATATGTATTTAGTGTTTTAGCCAAGTCGGCTGTAGCTGTAGAATACACTGACTGCATTTCTGCGGAGGAGTAAGACTCTCTGAATGAGAGTCCTGTTTATGTCACTAGACAACCAGATGGTGAAGCTCCAGTAATGTTGGAGCTTTGGGGAATTCAGAGTACCCTTTCATTGCCATTGCTCCCAGGTCCACTCTCACCCAGAGTGGTAGCACCTGATAGGGTCCTATCTATGGGTCAAATAGAACTGTTTGACATTGAAACCATGCACAAACGAATGACTTCTGCTGGATTGAGTTGTTAGAAATAGAACTGTGTGATCATTTAATTGTGTGTAAACAAATGACTGATATTCAACTAAATTGTTAGCAATACATAGCAATACTTGAAATGATTTAACAATATAAAACATTAGCAAAATTAATATGCAAATAATTTAGTTCAAACTTATTTAAAAATCAAATTAACTACAAACTATAAACTTACAAATTATATATGTATATCTATTTAACTGTGTACAAACAAATGTTTCATAATAAATAGAATTATTTGCTTTTATCAAAATACTTGAAACCATTTAACTGAGAGCAAAGAATGAGCTTAGGCTTGTTTAAATTGTTATCAACAAATGTGTTTTTGAATCATATATATTTAATTTATATAAAGAGAATTTGGCATTAAATAACCAAAATGTTTGACATCACATAAAACCATACTACCAAACATTTGGAATTTTATTGTAAATACTAACACAGAGCAAAATTCAGTTGACATTGTAGAGGTAGTATAATGCATTTAATTTTATCTTTGATTACCGTTAATTATCATTATTTCTATCTGCAAGATCATAACAGGGTTATATGCTTATCCCACCATATTTTCCAGGACACATCACTGGTTTAAAGAAATAGCAGCAAACAAAACATGGACTTGCATCCCATATCTTGGAAGTTCATTTTTCTTAAAAAAACACTTTAACTAGTTCAGTCATGGAAATGTAGGCTTTAATCATCACACAAATATTTTTAACACCCCTCTCACACTGCCACACTGACTGTATCCTTTAAAGAGAGGTAAGAACCCCTAACACCTCCTCAAAGAAGTAGTACCCTGGATATGGCACCAAAACTCTAGTGGTGAGACACCAAATTTGGAGTCCTAGGGAGTGTGAAGTACCCTTTCACTACCATAACTCCCAGGTCCATTGACCTGGAGTGGCAGTCCCATCTGTGGGTCGAATAGATCTGTTTAAAAATTATTCATAATACATAAGAATACTTGATACCATATTAAAATGAATACATTATTTGTATCAAGAATAGTTATTTGAAGTTAAAACTGTTTACTAAGGAGTAGTATTAGTTACTTGAAACCACATAATTGTGTGCAAATTATTGTTAAGTAGAAATAATTATTTGAAATTATAAGATTGTGTATAAATTATCAGTATTAGGTAAAAACACTTAAAACCATACAGCTGTTAGAAAATTATTAGCATTAGATAGGAATCCTTGGTATCATATGACTGGAAGTAAATAATTTGTATTAAGAATAGTTGTTTGTAGCTATAAATGTTTACAAAGGATGATTATTATTAGATACTTGAAACCTTATAATTGCTTGAAGAAAAAGACTGATTTCAATATTAAATTACCCAACTATGGTTGACATGCCAGATAATCAACAAACATATATCAGCTGCTTTAAGCAAACAATTAATTTATACATGGAGGCTGTGACTATATGTATTTGAGAGAGATTCTTGATATCATATAACTGAGAGTAAATTATTTGTATTGGGAATATTTGCTTGAAGCTAGAATTGTTAACAAAGTATTATTATCATTAGTTACTTGAAATGATAAAACTGTTTGCAAACAAATGACTATTTAAAAATTGAAATATAAACTTGAAACCAAATGATTATTAGTATTAGATAGGAATTCTTAAAGTAAAAAGTAAAGTTGGCAACTGTAGTCGAGGGGGACCCGAAGGCTCCCTTTTCAGTAGCTACTACACTGAGGTGTAGGGGAGGGCGCTACTCCTTTCTTTGGATTGCTCCACTTTACCCTTGATACGTACCTTATATTGCTGAGTGTTAAGCAAAGAGGTATCAAGTAACATTTTTTAAGTCTTTGGTATGACTCGACCTGGGATTGAACCCTGGTCTCCCGAACCATTGGAAATTATTTTTAGTTGATAAATTTGGTTTCTTTGTTTAATGATATATCAACCTTTATTGAAAGATAATACTGCTGCAATTCAGCTGATACTTGAGGGAATAAGGGGGTTCATACTTTTCCAAAAGTGAATGTTACAGGACAACTGAAGTTTGAATTTGCTAGCTATGATGTTGCAGTCCAGTACATTAGCCAATATGCCATGGAGGCACTCCTTCATATTAAATTGAAATATTTGATATCATATAACTGTGTATACTATAACACTGATGACATGATACAAAAAATTTAATTATGAATGTAAATTCCCTGTTATTTAGGCATAAAATATTGCCAGAAATATTGACATGCTATTAAAATCAATCAGTCAATCATATGGCAATATTCAGGTTTCACATTATATTAGAGAATAAAATATATTGCTGATTTTTATCAACAAAAGTGGGGGTCACATTATATTAAAAGATAAAATATATTACTGATTTTTATTTACAAAAAAAATGGAGCTCACATTATATTAAAAAATAAAATATATTACTGATTCTTATCTACAAAAAAAAAAGGGGGTCAAATTATAGGAGAGAATAAAATAACTGATTTTTATCTACTAAAAGTGAGATCCCATTATATTAGAGGATAAAATATATTACTGATTTTTATCTATAAAAAGGGGGGGGGTCACATTTTATGAGAGGATAAAGTGTATTACTGAATTTATCAACAAAAAATGGGGGGGGTCACATTTTATTAAAGAATAAGATATATTTCTGATTTTTATCTACTAAGAATGAGGATTTCATTATATTAGAAAATAAAATGTATTACTGACTTTTATCTACAAAAATTAGGGGTCACATTATATTGAAGAATAAAATATATTGCTGATTTTCATTCATTAAAAATGGGAGTCTCATTTTATGAGAGAATAAAATATATTACTGATTTTTATCAATTAAAAGTGGGGGTCACATTATATTAGAGAATAAAATATATTACTGATTTTTATCTACAAAAAGTGGGGGTCATATTATATTAGAGATTATATTGTACTTGTGTAAATGCAAATAAAGATCTTAAGTGACCCTTGAAAATTTAACTCTTTTCGCAGTGCATGTAAAAATTATTTTTGCTTATTTTGTAAAAATTATTTTTTCTTTTTTTGGTTAGCAATGAAATGGTTTAAAGCAACTATTCTTCTTGATAATTTAAAACAGGAAAACACTTCATACTTGGTTACAATATCAAAGTTTTTAGTAATGGTTGATTGATTTGGTTTTGTTTCTTCATTTAATGGCACATCAGCCTTCATGGGTTATTTTATGCTAAATCCACCACTGTAAAAGACCAGTAATGATACTATCTAATCCCTGGCTGGGAGGATAAAAGCATTCAATACTTTCCCAAAGATATAAATGCAAAAGTGAATACAACAGCGTGATAGGTGTTCAAACTCACCCCAGTCCAGCATTTTAGCCACTATACTGTAGAGACACCCCCTCAAGAGACAATCAATTAAGGTTCATGTTGCTATTTGCTTGGGAAAATAACTAATAAATTCATCAGATGGTGACTCCTGAGAGAGAGAGAGAAAGAGAGAGAGAGAGAGAGTCCCCTACCACTACCTTTTTATTGACTAATAACAATAGTGGAACTTAAATTTTCCTTATACAATGACAGAACTGGTACTTCTAGTTTATTTAAACTTGAGAACCAAATTCCGAAGTTCACCATGGTTTTAAATATGTAAATATGCCACACTTAATTGCAATATCAGTATTTTAATTGTAAACATAAAACAAAATCATTTTAAACATGATCTCAAACATATCAATTTGATCTATAGTTGGGATTCTAACAGGTACTGTCACTCTGAGTCAAAGTGAAACCAGGAGTAAGAGGTGACTGAATACTCCCCAGAGCTCCAGAACAGAAGCCTCACCACAAGATATAGCTTAGCACCATACCTAAAAATTGATGTTCTTTTAAAGAGCCAAGATTTTTTACGTATTTTATACCTATATTATTTATGCAACTATTAAGGCATCTAAATATTTCTCAAAACTTTTCTTGAACAAGCAAATTACTTACCATATTGAGAATGAAATCTTGCTGATGTTTGCTGAAACCTTGCAATTGAGTTGTTCGTCTCTCATCAGAATATTATCATCTCTTGTAAGCTCTTGGATAACAGTCAACATATATATATATGTATGTATATTTTGGAAATACTTCCTGGGATTATCTACATTTTAGAAATAGAAAATTACAACTATTATAAGATTATAAGAAGGAATTAATTGGTATATTTTCAGTACAGGCAAAAATTAAATCTACTTATATTTGCAAGACTGGTTACCTATGATAAGCTATGGCCACAAATGTGTCAAAAAATTGATGAAAAACATAATGCTTTAATCAATTTTAACAAAATGAATTTCTTTAAAAAGAAGAATTGAAAAAATCTTGAAAATTATTTCTTTACATAGAAATAGAGGTTATGAAAAGATCCAGGCATGAGATATTGCTGCATGAGTGAGCATATCTGAAGTGAAGTAATTTGGGACCAGAGCTGAGTGACACTTGAGATTTACAGACATCAGGTGGATTCATGCAGTTGTCAAGTGGTATCCAAGAGACAAAAAATGACCTTTACAATAATGGGAAGATGAAATCATCAAACTATACAGGCCTATATGGAGAAGAAGGGTGGCCACTAATATGAAAAACATCAGATAACCTGGTCAATAATGGAATAATGGGATATAGAAATAAAGTTATTTGATTTTGAAATTTGTGCTTACATTTTTTATTCAAATTTATTGGAATATTTTCAGAGCCAAATTATTTAAAAATCTATTCAAAATAATTAAAGATCTATCGAAACTGGTAAAATCTTTTAAAATTAATTAAAAACCTATCAAAATTTATAAAAATTTATTAAAATCAATTAAGAACCTTTTAAAATTGATTAAAAATATATTAAATTCATCATTAATTAAAAATATTAGAATGAATTGATTAAATTTGATAAAACTTTTGTAGATATTTCTCCAATTCTTTTTTAATAAAAAAATTAATATAAATTGATTTAAAAAAATTAATTTTTATCAGTGGAAACAAATTTTGGACAAGTATATAATCATTGTTATTTATGATTAATCTTGCTTTAGTTTATCTTTCATCTTATTTTTGTTGCTCTAATGATTATGCAACCAGTGAGAACCAAAGTGACTATATGAATAAATGGCCCATATAAGCTTTGCTTGCTGACCAACAACAACTATTTCCTAATGTATATATGTAAGTATGTTCACTTACTAATCCCTCTGCATAAGTAAAATGAGATATAAGTGGAGTTTAACAAGTTTTTATTCAGTTTTCCTTCACCTAGACTGGTTGCCATTTCAAAATTAAAGAGTACAGTCTATCCTACTTGTTACCCATAGCTGGAGAGAAAATATTTGGATTCATACTTTTCCCCAAGAGCATTATGCAAAATGTAAACATTTTTTTTCAGGATTTGAACTCAAGCCATTACATCATAAATGTCCCCAACTATGTATGTATGTAAACGAGACACCACCAAAAAGTTTACGAAATTTGTAAAAAAAATAAAGTAGTGTAGACTTCTACTGCTATTTTTTGTAGGATCATTAAATACATAAGACCAAATGAATTCCTTTGAAAAAGACTGGAAATTAGGTGTGAGCACAAGAGATTCTTTTTTGATAAACAAATTATCAGAATTTTAAGATAACTCCTTCTATGACACAGTATACATTTGTCACTGCCTCCCACCAGATAGGACCTGACACCAGATCAATGACCTGAAGGTCGATTATAGGGGGATTGAAGGAAGAGGGGGGTCTGGCTGGAGCTGAGACTCAAACTCTGGTGGATTATGCTGGTCATCAGCTCACTTAGTGCAATGTGAGCTTGATGAGCCTTGCCGGACATAGATCCAAACATGGGTCCAGGCAGTGATGCCTGATTATAGCTTGAACTGGACCAAGAACACACGCATAGACACACACAGACACACTCACACAAATTGTATTTAAGCAGTTGTCTTTCATTAAAATAAGTTCCTTCTAAAACAACAGACAAGGAACTTTTAAAAAAATTTATTAACCTTATAGATCCTATTAAAATGTTTATTTTCTTTCAGCTTTTAATTTCAATTGCTTTTTTTCAGGGGAAGACTTGTTAATCATCATTATTATCAATTTTAATTGTATTTTCTTTCATCTTTTAATTGTAGTTGCTGTGTTTTTTTTAATTTGAGTCTTGATGGGAGCTTATTTGATACAAACACTGATCCAGTTCAATAATAATGAGAGGTTTTTAAAACTTTAAGAAAAAAAAAATCCCCCAAAATTGAATAACATTTACAGTTTCTCCCGGATCTTTATAATGGCAGGAAGCCTTTTCATTGGTGATTATAACAGCAGATATGTTAACTACAAATTACAGAGTCATTTCTATGAGTTTTTTTAATGAGCAAATAAGAAGAATAAGATGGAAAGGATTTAAAAGCTGTGTAGCAGCCACAGATCTATTTCCTTTTGTGAATCAATGCCCCCTGCCTAGCAATTCGGCCACTAATTGACCAATCCAGGCAGAGCGCATTGATTCCTTCTTCCTCTCAAGAAGTATTTTTTCTAGTCCTTTTGGTAGTCAGCGGACAACATTAGATAGCACCTACCTATCGACCATGACAGCACACACACACACACACACACACACACACATATATATATATATATATATATATATATATATATATATATATATATATATATATATATATATATAATTCATGGAATTTAGACTGCGACCCCTGGGTTTCATGGAGTTTTTTGCAAAACAACAATCAACTCTCTCGCCTTCATGGAAGGACACGCGGCTAATCATCGTTATTTATAATTCATAGTGTTAGAGAAATTAACCATTTCCCAAAAACACTAAATTGATGACTCCGACGTGATCCAATTTAGTGTTTTTGGGAAATGGTTAATTTCTCTAACGCTATAAATTATTTGGCAACACAAATGAATAACAAAATTTCTTTTAAGCAACACAACAAAGAAAGGTTTATTATTGTAGTAGGTGTAAAGGAGTAAGAGTGAGAAAGTGTCCCTTTTGGTGTCTCCGGTGAGTATGTTGGTTGTTGAGTTTGTAGGAAGTGTGTGAAGCTAGCAGCAGCGTGTTCTTTAGTGACGGATTCCAAGTGGAATCAGTAGCAGTGGCTGTGACAGAGGTCTGTTTGGGCTACTGGCTAATTGCTCTCTGACCGCAAGGCTGGTAGCCATGTGTCCTTCCATGAAGGCGATAGAGTTCCGTCATGGTCGATAGGTAGGTGCTATCTTATGTTGTCTGCTGACTACCAAAAGGACTAGAAAAAATAGTTCTTGAAAGGAAGAAGAAATCAATGCGCTCTGCCTGGATTGGTCAATTAGTGGCCGAATCGCTAGGCGGGGGCATTGATTTGCAAAAGGAAATAGATCTGTGGCTACTACAGATATCTGCACTCTCCTCTGTTTGTCATTGTGGCATACCAGCAACACTTCTTCTTCTTCTTCTTCTTCTTCTTCTTCTTCTTCTTCTTCTTCTTCTTCTTAACAACAACAGCAACAACAATAATAATAATAATGAAAATTCTTTGAGATTTTGCAATTCAAACAGATCACGTAATCCTAGCCAGAAGAACAGACCTAGTGCTAATTAACAAAAAAAGACAACTTGCTGTTTAGTGAATTTTGCAGTTCTGACAGACTGCAAAGTGAAAATAAAAGAAAGCACAAGTATTTGGACCTTGCTAAAGAACTAAAAAAGCTCGCAAAGATGAGGTTGACGGTGATACCAATTGTAGTCGGGGTACTGGAACAGTCTTCAAAGACTTGGAATGGAGACTGGAAGAATTGGAAAGCAGAGGAAGAATCAAGACCATCCAGAAGACAGCATACTAAGAAGAGCCCAGGAGACATGAGGAGACTTGTTGTCACTCAGACTCCAGTGGAAGATGACCAGCTAACACTGGTGTGAAAAACTCGCAAGGAGTATAATAATGATAATTATAATAATAATAATAATAACATTTTTTTAGAGATAATTAGCATTTACAATTAATTATGATAGAAATTCTATAAATAGAAAGTGACCTGACTTGAGCAGAAGCATTAAATCAAGTGAAAGCTGGTTGTTTTGATACTTGTTTAAGTGCATTTTCATGAGAATAATCAGTTTGTCACAAAAATAATGTCTATTTTAGAGCAGTGGACTTTAAAGATCAATAAAAAATGAAGACTATAAGATTAAAAAAGACAAAAATGTTACAAACACAGATTTTTTTATTGAATAGCTA
>OY757912.1:72914666-72932166 GCA_963585895.1 Sepioteuthis lessoniana | reverse complement strand
ATACAAGTGAAAACCTAATTATGATCAGTTATTTTTGCTTAATGTGAATCCAAAAGAATTTTCAGATTTTTACCATGAGTTGTATTCTGTTTTTAGTATTTTTAATTTTAGGATTGCAGTCTCAACATGTCCACTATTGCTGTAAGGAAACTGTCTTTCAGGATCCACAAATGGAATTTGTATAACAGCTAATGACATGAATTACAAGATAATTAATTGATTACAAAGATTATTTTAAGACTAAACTAGGTAGAAACAGTTTTTACAAACATCATTGGGATGGGAGATACTATGTGAAGCTTTAAATATCAAATTGAAATCATGAAATGACCCCTCCTAAAAGAACACATACACACACATACACACACATATATACACACGCACAGATAAACATACCCATGTACACATAAATACACCCCACATAAGGATATGTACAAGTCACCTAGATATTCTCAGAATTTCTTAAACCTTCATTTTGTCATTGTGTGTTTTTACTTTTGATAGTGGTAATATATCTATTGAGTTCAGATTTTTCTTTTTAATCTTTACAGTTTTTCTCATAGGAAATGAAATCAGTGATCTGAGTTCAAATCCTGGATAAGGTCATTTGCATTTTCTTTTATTCTAATACCCTTTGAAAAGACATGAATCCATTTGTTCTCCCCCCCAGCTATGAATTCATTTGCTACCTCCATCAGCTATATGTAAATACTTGGGCAAATACATATGGCATTAATCTATACCAGTGTTTCCTTCTTTTTTGCTAAATGTATCTGAAATTTAAACAGAATTTCTAACTAAAATGAATGTTTCACCCACTGCATCCAAATAATTTAGTTTAATCAAAATTGAACTCATTTAAAATATTAAATTGTAACATTTGGAAAGTATTATTATCATTATTTACTCCTTTAGAGTTTTTCACATCAGTGTTAGCTGATGGTTTTTTACTGGAGTTTGAGTAACAGCAAGTCTTCTCAAGTCTCCAGGACTCATCTCAGGATTCTGGCCATTCTCAGCAATGCTGTCATTTCGATAGTCTCTACCCATCCGCCAACTTCTAAGTCCTCCAGGCCTTTTAATAATTCTTTAGTTATTGTGCCAAAAGCACCAATCACAATTGGCACAATCGTCACTTTCATGTTCCACTGCTTTTTCAATTCTCTAGCAAGATCGAGGTACTTATCCTACTTTTCACATTCCTTCAGATTTATTCTGTGGTCCACTGGGACAGCAAAGTCGACAATTTTGCAAATGCTTTTTTTTTGTTGATTATTATAAGGTCTGGTCTTCTGGCCTGGATTAGATGATCCGTTTGTATGTTCAAGTCCCATAGGAGTTTATGCATATCATTTTCTAGGACAGGTGCTGGGTTGTGCATATACCATTTGTTAGTATGGTCAAATTTAAATTTCTTGCACATTTCCCAGTGGATCACCTTGCCGACCCAGTTGTATCTCACCTTATACTCCTTCTGTGCTAATTTGCTGCATTTGCTTATTATATGATTGGTCCTTTCATCTATCACCGCATAGCCTACATTTACTGTTTTATTGTGTCTTATATATTCTCGCTTTGATATGATTGGTCCTTATTGCATTGTCCTGTGCTACTATTTGGAGAGATTCTGTTTCTCTCTTAAGGTTTCCTTTTCTTAGCCAGGTCCAGGTTTTCTGGTGTGAGATGTTGTTTATTAGTCGTTTAAAGTGGCCATAGAGTTGTTTTTCTCCCATTTTTGTTTCCTAGTTGTAGTCTTCCTATCGTCTAAGATGTTGTCCATGTCATTTCTGATGGCTGTAATTAGTCCTCATTTGTATTTTTCTATGTAGTCTTCGATGCGTCAATGCTGTCTTCGATGCTGGCAAGTACTATTATTATTATTATTATTTACTCCTTGAGAGTTTTTCACATCAGTTTTAGCTGATGGTTTTTCACTGGAGTTTGAGTGACAGCAAGTCTCCTCAAGTTTCCAGGACTCTTCTCAGTATTCTGGCCGTTCTCAATAATGTTGTAGTTTGGATGGTCTCCACTCGTCCTCCTACCTCTAAGTCCTCCAGTCCCTTTATTAATCCTTTGGTGACTGTACCAAAAGCATCAATCATGATGGGTATAATTGTCACCTTCATGTTCCATAATTTTTTCAATTCCCTTGCAAGGTCGAAGTACTTATCCTTCTTTTCACTTTCTTTCAGTTTTATTCCGTGGTCTTTATTATTATTACAAGTTTTTCTCACCAGCGTTAGCTGGTGGTTTTTCACTAGAATTTAAGTGACAGCAAGTTTCCTCACATCTTCAGGACTCTTCTCAGTATTTTGGCTAAACTCAATAATGCCATAGTTTGGATGGTCTTGATTCTTCCTCTGATTTCCAATTCTTCCAGTCTCCATTCCAAACATTTGAGAACCATTTCAAGCACCCCAACTACAATTGGTATCACTGTCAACCTCATGTTCCACTCCTTTTTTTTAGTTCTCTAGCAAGGTCCAAGTATTTTTCTATCTTTTTGCTTTCTTTTATTTTTACTCTGTTTTCAGTCAGAACAGCAAAATCCACAAGACGGTAAGTCTGATGCTCTATCAACTGAGCTATAAGGGCAGTTGGCAAGTTGTCTTTTTTTTTTTTTGTTAATTAGCATTTGGTCTGATCTTCTGGCCAGGATTTGCAGATCTGTTTGTATTGAAAAATTCCTGAAAATTTTATGAGATTCATTTTCTGGTTTGTGCATATACTATTTGGTAGTGTGGTAAACATTCTATCTCTGGCTCTATTCCCTGGGGATCCCCTTTCTTATTCAGTCCTTTTTAGTCTTGTATTCCTTTTGTGCTAGTTTGCTGAATTTTTAATTGTTTCATCTTTTTCTCCACATAACCTACACTTGCTATTCTGTTGTATCTTATTGATTTTTGCTTTAACATGATTTTTGCTTTAACATGATTGGTCCTTAAGGCATTCTTTTGTATTGCTATTAGTAAAGATTCAGTTTATTTCTTTAAATTTCCCTTTTTTAGTCATGTTATATTTTCTCAAGTCCAATCTTGCAACTTTGTTGCTTGAAATATCCTTACAGTTGTTTTTCAACTCATTTCCGTTTCTTTGTTTTTGTCATTTTTCTGTCTGCACATATGTTGCTAATGTTGTTATTAGCTACAGCAATTAATCTTACTTTACTCTTTTTAATGTAGTCCTCAAGTCCTTGTGTTAATGCATCAATGCAATTCTCAATGCTGGTGAGAGCTCCTCCTCCTCCTTTTCTTGACACAGTCTGTCTATATCATCATCTCTTGAACACATCATGTTCACTCATGTTTTCAGTGAAAAGAATTTTCCATCATAAACCCCAAAACTATTTCTGTGACTATTAATTTTGTGAGTTGTTTTGGAGATATTTCCTGACTATTGCATATAGCGAGTAATATTTACAGACTTTTCTTGGTTGCATAATGACTAGTTTCATTATACACAGAAACTAAAGAAGTATTCCTGTCAAAATCTTATGTATCTTAAGTTGGCAGAGAAGCAACCAGCTTCACTAAAAAAAACAGCAGTCATAGATGACCTTGGCAGTTGATGGTTAGGCATGGCTTTAGGTGAAAGGATTTGAATGTTCCTTTCACTGGTATGACCTTCTGAACTCCAGACTACCAGATGTCACCACCTCAGTTTTCCTGCTATAAGCAGTCAACTTAGCAGTCCAACTATTTTTAACTGCCCTTATTAGGGCACACCTTAATATTACTGACCTTATCACATTACTTGTTTTAACATTGCTACAAATGCCCTTTTCAGGACGAGTCACCCACTGTCCTGAGCAACTTTAACAATAATGATGACTGATTAGCAGTTCTACCAATTTACCAATCTGATGCAGTGATATCTGGTGTATTAGACAGATAATTTCATGCACTGATGACCTCGGTCACTGAGTGAATGACACTGCTTGGACCAGTGATGAATCTATAACTCTACTGGCAGAGACTGTTGAAACCACTTTGAATGTATTAACATTGTTAAATTTGTCTAGAAATTATAAAATCTGGCAATTTTATTTTAACTTAATAGCTTGTTTTGTAATCTTTGCTTTCCTATGTCATTTCACTCATTTTTAAAAGTTTAAAGGGTTGGCTACCATTTATTGCCCTGTAACAGTTGTCATAAAGGTTCTTGTCTTTTGGCCCATTTGTCTGAGTTCCTCTCTTGTTGATTTTTAGAATGGTCCCAAGTATTTTTAGCGGATAGTTTCTCTCTGGAGTTTGAGTGATAGCAGGTCTCCTCAAGTCTTCAGGACTTTTCTAATAATTCTGGCTGACCTTAATAATGCTGTAGTCTGAATGGTCTCTACTTGTCCTTTTATTTCCAAGTCTTCTAGTCCCTTTACCAATCCTTTAGGGATTTTTCCAAGTGCACCATTTCTTTCATATTCCATAGTCTTTTTAGTTTTCCTATATCCTTATTAGTTTTTTTTGTTAACAGTTGGATCCTCTTTCTATTAAAAAAAAATGTGTATATTTACCCAACCCTTCCGCCTTGGGCTTGATGCAATGCAAAGTCAGTTTTTAAGTGAAATAAAGCTGGTTTGAATTCAGAGTTTTCCTTCTCTTAGACTGCTTTCTTAATCAAGATTGCTTTTTTAATCCGTCTGCACTATTATTTACCCATAGCTTCAGGAAGAACAGATGGATTGATACCTTTTCCGAAGCCATTAGTGTGCAGTGCCATTAGTGTGCAAATAGCTTTGTCTAGGATTTGAACTTGGGTCACCTATTCCCTTTCCTTTGATGATAACTGTTATCAAACATCCTATGAAAAATAAAATTCCCTTTCCTTTGATGATAACTGTTATCAAACATCCTATGAAAAATAAAATTCCCTTTCCTTTGATGATAACTGTTATTAAACATCCCATGAAAAATAAAATTCCCTTTCCTTTGATGATAACTGTTATCAAACATCCTATGAAAAAGAAAATTCCCTTTCCTTTGATGATAACTGTTATTAAACATCCCATGAAAAATAAAATTCCCTTTCCTTTGATGATAACTGTTATCAAACATCCTATGAAAAATAAAATTCCCTTTCCTTTGATGATAACTGTTATTAAACATCCCATGAAAAATAAAATTCCCTTTCCTTTGATGATAATTGTTATCAAACATCCTATGAAAAATAAAATTCCCTTTCCTTTGATGATAACTGTTATCAAACATCCTATGAAAAATAAAATTCCCTTTCCTTTGATGATAACTGTTATTAAACATCCCATGAAAAATAAAATTCCCTTTCCTTTGATGATAACTGTTATCAAACATCCTATGAAAAATAAAATTCCCTTTCCTTTGATGATAACTGTTATAAAACATCCCATGAAAAATAAAATTCCCTTTCCTTTGATGATAACTGTTATCAAACATCCTATGAAAAATAAAATTCCCTTTCCTTTGATGATAACTGTTATCAAACATCCTATGAAAAATAAAATTCCCTTTCCTTTGATGATAACTGTTATTAAACATCCCATGAAAAATAAAATTCCCTTTCCTTTGATGATAACTGTTATCAAACATCCTATGAAAAATAAAATTCCCTTTCCTTTGATGATAACTGTTATTAAACATCCCATGAAAAATAAAATTCCCTTTCCTTTGATGATAACTGTTATCAAACATCCCATGAAAAATAAAATTCCCTTTCCTTTGATGATAACTGTTATCAAACATCCTATGAAAAATAAAATTCCCTTTCCTTTGATGATAACTGTTATCAAACATCCTATGAAAAATAAAATTCCCTTTCCTTTGATGATAACTGTTATTAAACATCCCATGAAAAATAAAATTCCCTTTCCTTTGATGATAACTGTTATTAAACATCCCATGAAAAATAAAATTCTCTTTCCTTTGATGATAACTGTTATTAAACATCCCATGAAAAATAAAATTCTCTTTCCTTTGATGATAACTGTTATTAAACATCCAATGAAAAATAAAATTCCCTTTCCTTTGATGATAACTGTTATTAAACATCCCATGAAAAATAAAATTCCCTTTCCTTTGATGATAACTGTTATTAAACATCCCATGAAAAATAAAATTCCCTTTCCTTTGATGATAACTGTTATTAAACATCCCATGAAAAATAAAATTCCCTTTCCTTTGATGATAACTGTTATATCAGTAAACATCCCATGAAAAATAAAAACCCAATTGGCTAGTGCCATAAAATACACTGACTACATCTCTACCGAGGGGTAAGACCCACCTTCCAATTAGTGTCCGGGATATGACATTAAACAATCTGATGGTGAAGCTCTAGTAATGCTGGAGCTTTGGGGAATGTGTAGTTGCCTTTCACTGCCATCACTCCCAGGTCCACTCTGACCTAGAACAATAGTACCTGATAGGGTCCTAGCTATGGGTCAAATAGAACTGTTTGACATTTAAGTAGTGTGCAAACAAATGACTAATGCTAAATTGAATTATTTGAAATAGAAATGTTTGATCATTAAACTGTGTGTAAACAAATGACTGAATAGTTACTGATACATAGCAATACTTGGAACTATTTAACTTTGTTGAGTTATGTTTACAAACCATATACATCTAATATATATCAACCGGATTTGGTATTAAATAATCTACAATGGTTGATATGCCATAAAACCAAACCAAAACCAAACATGAAAAATAAGTAATTTTGAAAATCAAGTTTGATATTTCTTTTAAGTATTCATTTACAACACAGTTGTTCCTCAAAATATTCTGCAACTTGATCAGGTTTGCTGTTTCATGGTAACAATAGAAAAATCAATATTTACATGTCAATATCTATCTATCTATCTATCTATCTATCTATCTATTTAGATAGATAGATAGATAGATAGATAGATAGATATGAACTGAATGAGATTTATTGATGGGTCAATTTTCAAGTTGAGTATAGCTGGTTTGAAGTTAAATTTTTTTTTCTCAGAGACTGATTTTATAAACCAGTGTTAATGAGTCATCTTTACCCTCAATCCAGAGGGTAGAGGTGACCATATTTGAGGGGAGAAGAGATAGATTCATATTTTCCCCTCGGGTATATATACATATATATATCATTTAGTTTACATCTACATGTATGTATGTATGTATGAATGTAGATAGATAGATAGATAGATAGATAGATAGATAGATGTGAACTGAATGAGATTTATAGGTCAATTTTCAAGTTGAGTATAGCTGGTTTGAAGTCAGATTTTCTTTTCTCCTTGACTGATTTCCAAACCAATGTTAATGAGTCACCTCTACCCTCTGGATTTACCATATTTAAGTGGGGAAGAGATGGATTCATATTTTTCCCAAAGGCATATATATATCTCATTTAGTTTACATCTATATGTATGTATGTATGTATGTATGTATGTATGTATGTATGTATGTATGTATGTATCAGAGAAAATCTAATAAACATAAAAAAAGTTAAAATTAAAATGATTTCAGAGGAAACGTTAGCATGTCTGAAAAGAAGTGTTAATATGAAGTATATTAACACTAAAAAAAACCTCCATGAAACCCCCAAAAAACAACAGAAATTTAACTTACCGATAAAAAGCTGGTTATTTAATCACTGGTCAAACAAGTCTGAAAGAAAAAGAGACACATGAAACTGCGAAACTCAAGCAAATATTTTATATGCTCATTTGTAAAGGTTTATAGTTGTTTCCATAATATACAGGCAGTTGTCAAATGACATGCGGTTCAATTACCATGAAGGATTGGCATTGCTTTATTTGAATTTATTTCTATTTATTTATTTTTTTCACTCAGGGGAAAATAATCCTAATGGAGACAAAGAGCTTTGATAATAGTGCTTACAATTTATAATTATAATGCTCTTAAGACAATTCTTTGTAGTACAAGTTCAGGTATCTGAAAGTTGTTTGGTCAGCAAGTAAAAATTTAAATGAATAATCAACACAGGATAGACATTGTAAAACAACCATCCCAATTCTGGAACTGATGTAAGCTTTCTATCTATCTATCTATCTATCTATCAAAAGGAGATGAGTCTGTTTTGGTATGTATGTATCGATTTATAACTCAGAAAAGAAATGTCATAGTGTATTAAAATTACACATACAGTTTAATGTTTATAATAAGGAAAAGAACAAAATTTAGTTTTTGTTTTTTACTGATTAAATGATATAATTCAGTTATTAAAAATTAACTGATTAGTGGAACTCTTCACAGTTCTTTCTGTGTAAGTACAAAAAAAGAGAATTCTTCTGTTCTTCAAAAGACCTACCATGTTTAAATATTATGTAAATTCCATTGGTGAAATTTGAATTTAATGATTTTTTGAAAATTGTTTTGTAATTTAGAACTAATTGTAAAAAACAAATTCCTAATTATTTAGAAAACCAAAAACAATCACAAAAAAGTTTCAAACCAAAGGTTCCTTTTTCAAAATATTATTTTAAATCTTAACCCCAAAAGAAATTGAAATTCAAAAATTTTACATTTTTAATTCTTAGCTTCTTTCTTATTGTACCGACCTATGATATTATATTTTTTGAGGATAAAAAAGAAAGATTTACCAAAATTAAATGAAAGCTTTGCTTATCAATTACTCAAACACTGATATTTTAAATGAATACTTTTCATATTTCTTAGAAGAAAATATATTAAGTTTTAATCAGTGTAACAAAGAAACTTTTTAAAACGCAAAATAAACTATTCATCAAACAAATGAATACTTTTCCTTTGATTAAATATATAAAATTTTCTACCAAGAAATAAGGGAACATTTTTAATTCTTTGTTTCTTTATGTTTTCACATTTTTAAAGGGTAAAAAAGAAAATACTTTTATCTCTACAACTCAACAGGCATTTAAGAACTAAATTTGAATTTTTGTTATGTTTAAAAAGAAGTCTTAAGAAAAATAAAATTATAATTTTGTTTTGTTTGAAACATTATTATAATTTTATTTAGAGTTTGGGGTTACAGTTTTTAAAACAATACTTAAAATGTAAACAAAAATATTCCTTAAATAAAAGAATACTCTAATATGTGAATTCTTAGATTCTATTATTGCCAAATTTTTAGAAGGTTAATAATTTGAATTAAAATTATGCTGCTTTTTTGAAAATTTATAACAAAAAAATTGTTCTGTAACTGAGCCCAACTAGTAAAAAGAAAAAAATTTATTGGAGACTAAAAAAGAAAAAAAACATTAAAATATTTTAAACCATGGGGTTACATATTTTTATCTATATTTTAAATGTAAAATAAATACAAATTAAAAAGAAACAATTCATAAAATAAAAGAATACTTTTCATTTGAATTAATGGAGGAAATCTTTCAAATAAGGATAGTTTTAATTCTTCCCTCTTTCTATCTCACTCACTAGTGTTCATTGTTATATTATAAGGGATTAGTTTGCCAGGATGGTATGGGTTGATAAACAAAATCAGGAGCTGCTTTAAAAGCACATTTTATTGATAGGAAGCCATTATAGGAAGTCCTAAAAATCAGAGACAAATAATGGGGCTAACAGTGAGGCTTAAAGGGTTATCTAAAGGGTTTAACTAATACAAAATCTCCCTTTCTTAATTAAGAGTTGTTTTTTTAGATTTATTTTATAGCAACTGTTTCAGCGGAAAATTAAACAGTTTTTTACTCATTCATGATTGGGGGAAAATTTGAGGTCAAACCTCTGGAGAATCTTCGGGCATTGCCAAGATTGCTGTGGTTCATGGATAGGCCCAGATGATCCTCTGGTGAGTGAGCTATTGGTTGGCTGTTTTACTTGAATGAACGATGTTCAGGTTTCCAGCATTATTACCAGGCTGCAGTCTGTTAATGATTTGCTCTGTTGTATGATGAAGAAACGTTAACACTGATAGAGTTATTTCTTTTTATGAGTTTGTATCAGCTAGAGGCAGTTGGTTTTGTCTATCTTTAAGTGCTGGATCACTTCTAACAAGTCTGAGGATGTCTCTATTTCCTCAGTTGATGCTGCCATCTTCAGACTCAACTATGTAAGATCTTAATTCAGCAGTAGGGCACCAGATTATTCCATATTCCCATAACCTTCTTTATGTTGAACATTAACCTTCTCACCAGAATGTAAAGGTGGATGTTGTCTGCTCTTTGTTTCTTGTAGCATTCTCTTGGCTTATCTTTATACTGCAATATTGCCAGTCTTGTCTGCTCATCATCGAGCTATGGTTTTGATACCAGTGGTGTCTGTATTTATCTGCCACTGAGTATTTCTGTTGGAGACTTGAAGTTAGCTGATATTGGTGTTGCTCTTTATAACATTATTGCCAAGTAGCTGTTCTGTCCAGTCTTCTGTACCTTCAACAGTATTTTTTTGCATACTCCAACCATCCTTTCTGCAAAACCATAAGACTGTGGATAATGGGGAGAAAATATCTTGTGCAGAAAATTGAATATTATAGAGTTCTCTACTTGCAAATTGCAATCCGTTATCCATGTACAGAATCTCTGGTATGCCTCATTTCTCAAATATTGTCTTTATATTTTTCTAATAGCTGCTGATGGTGTGGAGAGAAGGGATCTTATGAATGGGCTTCGAGTGTATTGGTCAGTGATTGATGAGTGTTCTTTTCCTGCCATAGTGAATAAATCAGTGCTGACATATTACCAAGGATAGATGGGAGTTTCATGTTGGAGCATAGGTTTGGCTGGGATACTTTTGGCAAGTGTGGAAATTAACAACATCATCGATGTCTTAATTCACCTGTTCCCAATATACTACCGCCTGAGTCCTCAATCTTGTTTTTTCTACTCCTTGGTATGATGCACGGAGTTCTCTCAAATATACTTCTCTGCAGAGATGATGGTATTATGATTTTGCTGCTCTTAAGCAGAATACCATCTTGAACTCCAATTTCCTCTTTGAAATTCCAAAAGGGTAGGATGCAGTTTGGGCAGTTAGCCACCAAGATATCACTGTGTGTGTGTGTGTGTGTGTGTGTGTGTGTGTGAGTTCTTTTAGAACTGGGTCCTTTTGTATTTCCACTTTGATAGTCTCTATCCTGGTTGGTGAAAAGTTAAGACAGGTGTTCATGCCATGTAATGTGAGATCAATTCCTCCAATGTGCTTGCTGGATACTCGTAATAGGCAGTCAGCAATTTGGGACCTTGCAAGTCTTGGAGACGCTTGAGCTATGTTCTTTAGTGTTATGGACTCTAAATGCTTGTGGTCCATTTGGGTGATTACCTCGTGACCCCTTGTGTAATGATGGAATCTTTTCAGGCTGAAGATGATAGCTAACAGTTCCTTCTCTATACTTAAGTATCAAGTTTCTAGACCCAACAATGTTTTACTCACAAATGCAAGTCACATCTCATTTTGAAGAAGAGCTGCATTGACACCTGCCGTAGATGCATCAACCTGTATCATGATTGGTTCTTTCAGGTCAAAGTACCTGAATATCATGGTTCTCCAGATCTCTTTCTTGACTTTTTCAAATGCAGCCTGTTGTTGAGATGACCCTGTGAAATCATAATTTGCAGATAATAAACCGCAAAGAGGTTGGTCAAAGTTGTGAGTCATGGTAAGAATTTACTCAGGTAATTGACCTGTCCAAAGAAAAAAATGTTGAGTTGCTTTACATCCTCAGGGAGTTGCATCTCCATAGTCACTTCTACTTTTTGGGTGTCTGGTTTAATACCATCCTATGAGATAATGTGACTGAAAAAAGGCATCTCATATCAGATGCTTTTAACAAATTTTTCAGATTTGAATCTGCAGCTTCTCTCCCTTGCTCAAAACAGGAGATACCTGAGTGCTTGGTCATGATCACTGCCATCCTCTTTGAATCCATATATGATCATATCATCACATATGGTAAGGACATTTTTATGTCACCTAAGTTCTCTTCCATAGCTCTTTGAAATTCATCTGGGGTACATTTTATCCCCATAGGGAACCTGTTGAACTTATAGCTTCCATATGGGGTTATGAAAGTTGTGAGATTTCAAGACTTTATTCCTGTTCTAATGCCAGCATTCTGACTTAATATTAATGATTGAGAAAGATTTTGTGCCCTAAAGTTATAATATGATAACCTCAAATGTTAGAGTGACATAATGGGGTCTAAACACTGCTTTGTTTTGATCTCAAGGGTCTCAGCATAGCCTGACTGAACTGTCAGCCTTAGTCATATATACTAATGAGCTGACTCATTGGTTCCATCACCGGAGATATGATGCTTTGAGTTTCAGGTAGTCCAGCTTTGCTTTGAATTTTTCCTTGAGAGCAAATGGTGGGTGCAAGATTGGTAGTATTATTGGGTCCACATGAATGGCATATTCACAAGGCAAACAGCCTTGTTTGTAGGTTGCCCTTCAGACTCGACCTTGGTATTAGGACTGGTTTCACACTCTAAGTTCCTTGATCACTGTTAGTGCTTTGTGTTCCTTTGTGGCTGGAGTGTCAGATGCTATAACTAGATTTAAGTTTCCTAAGCCTAACTTCTATTATGTTTGGAGTCCTAGCAATATTAGTCCCTTGGAATTTACAACATGGAATGTTGTGCCTATTTATCTGCCATGGAACCTTACTCCATGCCAACATATCCCTTCTTGTTTAATTGCTGCTCAACCAAAAGCGAGTAGTCACAGGGCACTCTTTTTAAATGGTACTCTCTTAAGTTTTTTTAACACCTTGTTGGATTGGAGGTTGCTCATGACCCCTGTATCTGCCTTTGCGTTGATATCTATTTGTTTTTTTCTTTTGCCAGTTTTTAATTTGCCATATGCTCCATGATGTTTGAAGGTAATTTCTGAACTGAATGGAAATAGATATCCTTGATAGATTTGCGGTTTCTTCTATTTTGAGTAGCAGAGTGGACTCTTCTGTTTTTGTCCTTGCAACTATGTTGTGTCTTTTGTCTCCTTGCTTTTTTTTAGCTTTTTTCTTTGAGCAACAAATCTTAGCAAAGTGCCTTTTTTATTGCATATAATGCATATTTTCCTTTTTGCCTGGCATTCTCCTCAGGAGTGGTCTCTGTTTCGGTATCTGCACTGTGCAAACTTTTTATCGCCTTTCGAATGAATGGTGTGGGCACTCTTTTTTTCTTTATATATAAAAGAATGCGAATAGCCTTAATTTGTTTACTGATGGCTTCCTCTGTCGCTGCTATCCGTAACACCACTGCATCATTCAACTATCTCTCTTCCTTAATCAGGGATTTTTGGGTTGATTTTAGGTAGATGTTGCATATGAAAAGGTTGACTATCTATGTTTCTTCCACGGTGAGGTTATACTTGCATTGTTTAATCATTTGGTAAAGCTGTTTTAGAAATGAATGTGCCGACTCACGTGAGTCTTGTTGACACAGTAACAGTTCATATCTGGCCACAGGAAAATTTGACCCGGGGCTTACATATTTTATAGATATTTAATGTCTCAACAGTCATTGTTTCATTCTGCCAAAAGGTAAATGTATCGCTTATTTCTTGTGGAATAAAATTGATATAACAAACATATGCAAGGTGTAAGAAAAAAAAAGTTTTACATATGCTAAGTTTGTATCATGTGCAGTTTTTACAGAATTAACATGTGTGTTCTTAGAGTAAGTTGTGGAAATTGACAAAGCCTCTGCTTTAGCTGAGAACAGAGATAGCTGTCAGCTGAAGTTTAGTTATGTAGAGGAAAGAAAGAAAGTTAGAAATGAAAGGTGAAGAAAAAAAGGGAAGAGAAGTACCTTCTCTACTATTAACCTACAAAAAAGTGATGGCTATATTTCTAGAAATAAAGCAACAGTTTTCTAACAAAAATGAATTTGTTCTCCAAAAAATAAATTTTACAAAGAAATTCTACCACTTGCATTTCATATGTTTTGCTATGCAGGTTGAATTACATACTGTTAGGATCAATCCTAAGAAAATGATTACTTCCCTTCTGACTGACTAGGGAGTGATCGCCCTTGGGTTTAGGAGGTTGGCCATCACACTCTTGGTGAACGAGAGCCTTATCATCGCACATCCAGTGGTTCATTCATTATCATCTCTAATGTAACTTATTAAATAAATCAGTTAAATGTTTCACTTGGTTCTGGTGTCATTTTTACATGGATATTCACAGAACCCCTACCTTAAAACCATAAAACATACTCAACTCTTTTAGACAACAAAAATAAAAGATAAACATAGCATAGAACAATACAAATGAGTGTAAAAAGACAAAATAAGAAGAAGAAGAAGAAGCATTGGAATAGGCAAAACTTACTCATTGTTGAACCACAAAGTTGCAAGAAGTTATAAGAAACAGATTAAAAATGATGACCTCACTTGGTACTTGAATTCAAAGTTCTTTTTAATTTTCTTTTCTGGGCCACTTCTGTCAACAGAAAGTCTGCTAATCAGCTGGGAAAAAGACCCTGTATCTAGAGTAGAATATTTCCTTTTCTCTGTAGCTTTTCCCAACAATTCCATAGGTTGGTCCTCATTGGAATTAAAATTTTGCAAAGAATTTCTTCCATATTCCTTCTGCTTCAAAATGTTGTTTGAAACTTACTCTCGCTGAATAAGCAGGTGGTATGATACCGTTCTTTTCTTTCTACATAGAGAATGCCAACACTCAGTTTCTCCATGACTTTTAAGTCTGTTTCTTTGGATTGTAGTGGTCTAACTGATAGCAAATCTAGATTTTCGACCTGAAATGACTTCCTTGTGTCGGCTGAATGGTCGATTTTGCTGCTTGGTGCATTCTAGACAGCTCCCAGCAAATACCTAACTGCTTGAAGGCAAAAGTGCCAAAAGGTTTGAGGCAAAAGGAGCCAAAAATAGGCTGACTGCCTCAGGTGACCTGCTTTTAAAGTTGCAAGGGGCCAGTAACGGTCTAACTGCCAATGGTACTTGAGCAGTTATTAACTGTCGAGTTTATGAATTCCAACACTTGTCCTTTTATGCTTGTTCATAGGAGAGTATAATTGAGCTTGATGTCATCATCTATTTCATGCAGAGGGCCTAAAAATGAAGCTTGACTTGAAATAAAAACCTTAGAAAGGTTTGAGCTTAACCAATCAGACAAGCTGTCATAGCAAATGTCTCAAAGAAAAGTAGTGGGAAAGAAAAAAATCCTCTTACTTTGACGAGTAGTGAATGAGAGAACATGTGCTGTACTTTTTTTTTTTTTTTTTAACTAAGCTGGGTAGAAATGTCACAGATTTCTGTGATTTTCTTTTTTATGGCACATGTTTTTCTGATGCCAGGTTATATAATATGAGGTTAGTTCCCTAGGATGGCTCAGGTTGATAAACAAAATAAAGATCTGCATTACAGGGAATCCTTAAAATCAGTGATGGATAATGGGGGTGACATGGGGGCTTAAAGAGTTATCTAAGGGGCTTAACTAATACAGCATTCATAAAGTCCTTTTAGTCCAGTCATGAACCTGGTACATCTGCTAGTATATATATATATATATATATATATATATATAAGCTTGTGGTATAATGGTTACTATTGCAGGAAATTGACACAGTAACCTGAGTTTAAATTCTGGACGAGGCTGTTTGCATTTCACATTGTGCTAATACCCTTAGGAAAGGTATGAATCGAATTATTCTCCTTCCTGCAAGTAGGGTAGACTGGGCTCTTTAACCCTATTATGACAATCAGTGCATGAGAAGGAAAACTCTGAATTCAAACTTGTTAAACACAGCTTAAAAAATTATCTTTGTGTCACATCCAGTTTATGCCTATGGGTTGGTAAAGCTCTCTCTCTCTCTATATATATATATATATATAAATCAGGATAGCATTGACACAGAGTCAATGGAACTTCGCAATAGTCACAAAGGTGAGAAACTGACTGTTACCAAGCTCTGTTGACTCTATGTCTACACTATCCTAACTTAAAAATATATGGTCTATCACTAATATTGAGCACTTTTTATTCATAAATATAACCAAGTACATTATTAATATCAATATACACACACACACACACACACACACACACACACACACACACACACACACACACACACACACTCACCAATAAAAATCACCTACTTGGTGAAGAATTTAAAGTCTACCCAGTCCACATATGTGTGTGTCATATCAACATGTATGTATAAGTATGTATGTAAAATACCTCTGTGTTTGTCTATTTTTGTATTTGTGTGTAAAAATATCTTTATGTTTGTGTGTGTGTGTGTATGTGTGTGTGTTCGCAAAATATCCTTAAGCTTGTGTATCTATGTGTGTATGTGTGTGTGCTAAATATCATTATTCCTTTTTGTTTGTGTATGTATGTGTGTGTGTGTGTGTGTGCGTGGAAGGTATGCATGTGCAAATTATTTTTGAATTTGTGTGTGCAATATGCTTTTTTGTTGAATTGGTGTGTTCATTTTGGTGTTGGTTTCATTTGTCAACCTTTGTGAGGTTATTTATTGCCAAATTCATACTTGTTTAAGGATACTGTTCACCCTATACCTGGGGAATAAGGTTTTGTATGTGTGTGTGTGTGTGTGTGCGAATTTATATATGTATATACATGTGTGTGTATTTGTGTGTGTGTAAATGTAAATATATATGTGTGTAAATGTATATACAAAATATCTCTGTGTGTTTGTGAAATATGTTTTTGTTTATGAAATTGATCTTGTTTTGAGTGTGTGTGTGCATCTTCATGTAGGTGTATGTATATATATGTGTGTGTATATGTGTATATGTATGTGTGTATATATGTGTGTGCATATGTATGTTTGTGCATATGCATGTGTCTGAATATATGTATGTGTTTGTGCATGTCTTCATGTATGTGTGTATATGTGTGCACACTCAACATGTCTTTGTGTTTGAGAAGATTTAAATTCAAATTTCATTCATAAATAGATTAAATACAAATATATAAAAACACTAATAATAATAATAATAATAATAATAATAATAATAATGTTAGAGGAAATTGGACATGGCAACCTTAGGTCAAACCCTAGACAAGGCTGTTCGCATTTCACAGTGCAAATACCATTGGAAAAGGTATGCATCCAATCATTCTACTTCCAGCTATGAGTAAATAGTAGGACAGACTGGGCTATTTAACCTTAGTATAGCAACTAGTCTAGGAGAAGGAAAATTTTGACCTCAAACCTGTTAGACTCCACTTTAAAAATTGACCTTTTGTCACATCCTGCTCATGTGGAGGGGTTGGGTGAATACATATGAAAACAATAATCCTGTATTATTTGCTTAGCCTGACATGAGACCACAGTAGAGGGAAACTCAGTCAGGATCAAACTTACTGCATCTTCAAATTGATTGGCTAGGTAAGCTAACAAACCTTTATACCAAAGTTTGGTATTTATGCACGATATCAATTGTATTCCACTGATTTTTTAGAGTTGATTTACATGTTAGGAGATATGATAATATGATGAATATTGGGTGCAGAAAATGGAAGGGAAGATCCAAATTCTAATTGTAACTTAGGCTATTTACATTCACTTGTAACATAATAATCATCAAATTCAAATT